>CM070513.1:26328809-26716480 GCA_036346375.1 Guadua angustifolia
CTACCTGTTTTTCTCTTATCTTAGAGTATGCTAGGTTGTTATCTATATGGTCGTTATGAATTTATCCCAATAATCCATAAACACCTTACTCCTCATGTTCATGAAGTATGCGGAACATTAGTCAATCCAGGTGATATAGCCAAAACTTATATTGTCCATATAGCGTAAGAACGCAATCCTAGAAACATTCTTGACATGACTCCCTAATTGACGATATCCGAGGCAAGGTTTTATCTTAGGGAAATTTCCAACTTTCTTCTCAATCGTCCCAACACTTTTATCGATCCTGATACTGGGTACTTGTTTTCGATCTTTTCTTTATTTAGAGCACGATTCCGTGCACTCTTCCGGTCTTCCATTTATTTTATTTTATTTTTAATATATATATATATTTTTAAACGTTTCCTAGTAACTCTTCGATATGCCTTTCTATTTCCCATTAATTCCTTAGTAGACATTTGATATGATATTTTTACTATTGATGCTAACCAAGCACTAATTTTGCTTATGAACTTTGATCTTTCGATATGGTGGCATACTAGGTGAATTCTTGGAAAATATATCAACGTATTTTCTGGCAGCTGGCGCATCTTCTAACTGGCATATGCCACACTATTATCCATCAGCTGGCTAATACGAACTATCATCACTTGAAAACTCCTTGTTTTTCATATCTAGGGTTTTAAATCGACATACCCTTCACCTAAATAGCCTTAGGTCTAATCCTCAAAAGTTTGGATATCCAACATAATATGATTTGCTTGGGACTCTATTTTCTGAATAAATACTAAATTCTCAACATCCCGGAATAAATCTGGTATAACTAAGCACTTTCTGACAATGGCAAATCCTCTGGTTAACAAGCTCTGGCTGGGTACTACTAAGCCGACCACCCTCGCACATGTATTGTTTTCAGGTGAACCAGAATATTCTTGATGACACATCTAATCATTATTCCAATATTCCTGTATACCAATGCATCAACCCTTTCTACTTTATTCCTCTTGACAAAGAAATCTTTACATGGAATTAATCTCTTTAATTTGCAAATAGGGTTACGTTACTTTACTAAGTGAACTCATGGCTCCTAACTTTCTTGTTTTAATATTGGCCTTCAGGCTTCGTTAGGGACGGAGCTAGGATTGACTTAAACCGGCGTGCTTGCTTTCCTTCAAGGGCACTTATTGGTAAAGTGCTCGGGTTTGTGACGATTATAGTATAGGCTAGGGTGAACTTTCTTTCTTTAGCATTCTATGATCGAAAGAGTATTTTTACCTAGACGTCTTTTCTTTAATTGGTCCTCTCGGCAAATTTCTCTCTTAATTTATTTGCTTAATTCAGTGTTATGTATCGGACTAAGGTAACTTCGGTATACTCATGGCTATAGGAATTGTTTGTTCTATCGATTAGAATAATGCCCTTTTAAATGACGGTTGTAGCACTCAATCTTGCTCTCTCTCTTTTTTCACAACCAATGCACGTATGACCTTCTAAATTGTTTGGTTGTGATTCTTCATAGAACAATGTTTTAGCTCTAAGACAAGCTGTGGGGGTAGTGTTCCTCTTAATAATCTGAGCCAATCCTCGGCTTTTAAAGATGAAACATTTCATTAGCTTGATTGGTCATATTCTGTATTTGTTTCATCATCAACTAAATTTTAGCGGCTAGAAACTTTTTTGAAACTCTACTTATCTATCAATATTAATGGTTGAAAAACCGACCCATCCTTAGTGTTTCCACCGAGTTGATTTCTACTTCCACTGGCTCTGTTGCTATTACTAATCTGAACCATACACATGATTACCTCAAAGGGGGGTTAGGGAAGAGGGGAATAGCATAGGTAAGAAGTAAGAATCCTAACACAGGAAAGATAGGTTTAACCCAAATTTAAACACTTTATTATTTTATTAATTAACTTGGTATGGTTGCTTACATAAGCCTAAAAGCTTTGCAACACATACTGCACACACAGCAAACAATAAAAACCAAACTAAACACTCAACCCTAACGTCTATTACAATTGGTAATGCCGTCCTATGGACGCGACTCACTATTCGAGTCTCAACCTAAGACTCCCACTCCTTGGTCCCTCCTTCACGGAAACTCTCCGGTGGGTATGCGGATGGGTGGGCTGGAGCTAAGGTGAACCGGTTCTGGTGCCTTGCCGCTAGATGTACCTCCTGCTCCTGCAGTGCCTCCTCAAGCTCCATAATCCTTGCGGTAGAAGCAACTTGGGTCTCGTGCAATTCTTTCTCGGTGACCCGGAGAGCTTCATATACCGTCTTGAGTTCTTCAGCTGTATCCTTGGCGTGGTCCTCCTGTGCTGCGGCCAAATGTGCAAGATGCACTGTGGTAGCATCCTTCTCTCGAGCAACACGTCGGCGCCAGGTAGCTCGTTGTGTAGGGTGGAGTCGAAACACGATGTCGTCCAGCTCGTGGCTGTAGTCACGGCAGATCCTCCGTAAGGCACATCGCGCGGCTTCCTGAATACCGATCTCAAATGTGCTCCTCCTCACGGTGATGTTGATAGGTTGGCTTGCTTTTCATTGTCTCTGGCGTAGATTAGAAGTGTCTTTTACTCCTCTTGTGGCTCTGTTGACGATCCAATTCCTGCCTCGATACATTGGTCTGGTGAAGCCTCCCAATACTTGGAGCACTCTCCATAGTTCCGTGGCATAACCACCCTCACGCTCTCCGTACGTCTGGGTCGTCCTCATCTATTCAAAAGGGAAAATAGATAAGTCCACCACTTTCAAACGGAAAATCATAATTCCAGCAAAGGTGAGGAGCAGAGAATGAGAAGAGTCAAGAGTGTTGTTTTAGTCCATTTTAAGTTTTTCTTTTAGAAAATAGGTTTGGACTCCCTAAAATACCACCATGCTAACTAGGGCCAAGACTTACAGTCAGTATGCTCTGATACCACCTCTGTAATGACCCGAATTTACCAATTCGGATCCACCGTGTATGCCGCACTATTCCCAGGATCAGCGCTAGTGCACATGGCTTAACATCGGTAAGCATCCCATCATACACAACGATAATAACAATAAGACTTCATTTATTTAACATAACTAGTGTATGATCTTATGGTCACTTACATTTATTCGGCCTCATAGGGCAAGACTAAGATAAAATAAGACAAATATAGCGAAAAATCGTAGAAGACATAGTGACTCATCAGTACACCACAGGCGACTGACAAGGCTTGGCCTAGTGACTCGCATCCACCTGGAAAAATCCTCCTCCAACACGGGCGATGACTCCTCCACTGTTGTTTGTGTTTGTAGGCAAGGGTGAGTATACAACATACTCAACAAGTTGTGCACAGAATGCAATTCTATCATAGCTATATGCAAGGCTTATTCCAAAGGAAAGGCTAAGTAGTTCATAAGCAGTATAGCAGCATTTTCAAACATAAACAATATGTAGATTAAAAAGACAGTAAAACAAATAACAACAATAAGTAGATTCTAATATTCTTAAATCAACCCAAGTGTTTATCCTAAATCAAGTTCCATTTTCCACATGACATCCAGCCATCCATCCCAAGTTTCCATTTTGCAAAAGTCTAACCCTTGATCAGTAATCCCGAGCTTTGCTCAATACCGTGAAACACGGCTATCCGAATAGATTGTACACTCTGCAGAGGTTATGCACTTTACCCACACGATACAACCGGGCACCTTACGGTGAATGATTATAACAAAGCCTTTACAATGCATCCTCTTAACCCGGTGCTACCCGCTAAGGTTTCAACAACGAAGGGCTACACCGCCACAACAGGCCCCCTCTTGCGCCATGTGAGTTTCCCCGTGCACCCTGACTCACACCACCATGATAGCACTTAAGTTAAGCATTTGCAAATTAGTCGACTAGGCTGCCCCATAACGACGTCGGGCTTCATGATTGACTCAGTCAAAGGCTTGTAAGGTTAAGTCATTAAGCGTCGAGGCAAGACTAACCGAGATAATCTCAAATATCCAAAACCAATAAAAACCAAATCGACCGCCCGATTGCCACTCTTGGCCCACGAAACAATCTTGCCACTTGCCCCATCCTAAATCATTTTTCCCACCCCAGTTGATTACCAAACACCACGTGCTCTTCACAAATCAACATCGTTGCGTGACTCCGCTGCCACAACAACTCAATCTCTTTGTGCGACCACACATGGCCCACAAATTATCATCATAGTTCCATATTCCATTAGTCAAGATTAATAAACAATATTCCATGAGCATGTGATGACGTGGCATGGCTAAGCATCTCTAATTCGGTCTAACCACCCATGTTGATTTTCTATTTAACCAACTATAATTAACCAACCTAGGGTGACAAGTGGATCATGGCATACAACTAGCAAGGTAGGGTATAATTCAAAGGGTACGATAGCTAGTCCCAAATTTAGGTTGAAATCCTTTATACACATAAAATAACATGTGATAAGGTAAATCAAAATAGCATGCAATCTAATTCATGGGTGCAACATGATCAAAGCACAACTTGCCTTCGTTAATCTCCTGGTCTTGGTCTAGAAACTGTTCTTGAGTTGGTGACTCCTCCTCCGAAGCGTCGCACAATTCAACGTCTATGCGAATCGAGAGAGAAAGCAAATAAAAACAAAAACCAAAGAACAAACAAACTCAAAAATTCAAACAAAGGCTACCATTAGGAAGATCTCAATTTTACAAATTTTTAGGAATTTGAATCACTCAAATCCGAGTTAAAACGCAAAAGATATAGCCGTTTGAAGTTTCAAATAATTCTGAAATTAGCAAATCAACTTTTCCCAAATTATTTTTATTAAGAAAATCCGGATTTTCCATCGGCTGACACGTGTATCGGTGGAGTTCGTGCCTCTGACAGCTGGGCCCATGTTGTCAGCGTGTGTGCACACGCTGCGGCCGACTCAGCGCCAACACAACGCCAGCTCAGCGCCAACTCAACAATTTCGCCCACGTGGCGCCACGTGTTAGCGTATTAACACCCTCCTCAGCCGGCGACGTGGATCAATCTCGTGCGTGCGATGAAGATCCGTCGGTCAGTATTTCTCCCGAGCGGCAATGGCAGTGCGGCGACTAACAACCACCGGAGTTGAAGACGATGATCTTGGCGACGGCGCTCCGGTGCTTCCCGGCGAAGAAGAGGCAGCTACTCCAACGCGGCGCAAGTCGACGAACTCGAATCCGCAATCCTCTCGGTGGAAGAGGTACCGGACGACGAGAAAACGTGGCGGAACTCTCTCGGCAACCTCCTCGGACTCCGGTGAGCGTCTGCGGCTTCTCGGTGGTTCTCCAAACACAAGGCGGCGGGGAACTACTGGCGGAAGTGAGGCGAGTTTCGGAGGGGCTCGGGACCTCTTTTTATACCCGGCGGGGTGCGCTAAACAAGGAAGGACGGCGGCGGCGAAGTTCGAGTCGGAGACGGCGGCGGCATCCGAGTCCCGCTTGGAGACGACGCACGACGGCCGTTCGATCAAGATCAGTCGGTCGAAAGGCTTAGGGTTTCCTATTTCGGCACGGTGTGATGAAGGCCGTTGGATCAAGATCCAATGGTCGGCAAAAATCCCGTTTAATTCCGACCAGCCTACACAGTGACTGGGCCGGGCCCGTTACTGTTCACAAGTATTTTCCCGAATTTCCTATTTTAAATAATCCGATTAAATGTTTTTGATTTATTTAAAGTATTAAAAATACTCCAAAAATTCCTAAAAATTCTCAAAAATACTTTGAGACTTTCTTGACTTAAATAAAATATTTTCACAAAAACTTTATTTTGGATTTATATATTTATAATTAATCTTTAATAGAAAGTAATATTATTTAATTCCAAATAATTCAAATAAATCCCAAAAATCCAAATAAATCAAAAAATTCACAAAAATCATAAATTGCATTAATATATTATTTAATAATTGAAAACTCAAAAATTGGGATGTTACAGAGAAGGTGTCGACGGCCATGAGTAGGAATTTGCAACCCTTTCGACCACAAGTAAAATGACCGAGAATGTCGACCCCCAGGTCGAGAACGGCCATGAGAGCGGGATAGTTTGAAGCGTGCATCGGCCGTGTGCCTTGCGGGCATGGGCTGGAATGCCCGAAGAAGACGCCACTGGCGCTGGCGTCGACTAAGGCGGTAGGCCAATAATATCCCAAATGAAGGCTTTACTCCTGGCGTCCGGGAAGAACGAGTGAGCTCAAGACACTCCTCATGGATATCTCACGAGAAGGAAATTGCCCTCCTCGAGATATGCACTTGGAGAGGACTCAAGTGCCTTCTGATATCGCGCCCTCAATTAATTTATCTGAGAGGACCACCTTATAAGCCGGGAACGCTCGGCTTCTTCCTCGGGCATTGTCCCATGGGCAAAATCTTGGGCGAATAAGCGTCATCGATCCGCACCATGCTCGAGGAGGGAGATGGTACCGCTCGTCTCCGGTGCCTCCTCTACAGAGGGAATGGAGGGCTTATGCAGATGCTCGACGAGCACCCCCACTGGGGCGGACATCCGCGGGGGTGCCTCCTCTACAGAGGGAATGGAAGGCTTATACAGATGCTCCACGAGCGCCCCCACTAGGGCGGGCATCTGCGAGGAACCGACCTTAGAGAGATGGTCGGTCAGGGAATTATCCTTCCTGGGGATGTAGAGTACTTTGAAATTTCTAAAGTATCGTTCCATCTTCCTCACTTCAACCAAGTAAAGCGCCATTGAGTGATCGGAACACTGATACTCCTTGTAGACTTGGTTGACGACCAACTACTAATCGCCCTTCACAGTTAGTCGCTGGACTCCGAGCGCCCTACACGCTAGCAGCCCGGCCAAGAGGCCTTCATACTCCGCCGCATTGTTGGTCACGGCGAAGTGCAACTGGATGACGTATTGGAGCTGGTCCTTGAGGGACACCGGACCGCCCTTGACCCGGCGTTTAAGCTCAGGAACCGTCGAAGTACATGGTCCAGTGACCATCTTGGATCCGTTGGGCATGGTAGCGGGTGGCACTGGATTCGTCCATTCCGCTATGAAGTTTGCCAGGATTTGGGACTTGATCGCCGTGCGGGCCGAAAAGTGGACATCGAACTCGGCGAGCTCCATAGCCCACTTTGCTATCCGGCCGCCCGCATCTTGATTTCTTAGGATCTCCCTAAGTGGAAAGCTGGTCGAGACGACGATCTGGTGGGCCTGAAAGTAATGGCACAGCTTCCTCGATGCTACGAGCAGTGAGTACAAGAGCTTCTGGACCTCAGGGTACCGCTCCTTTGGTCCATGCAAGACCTCGCTGACGTAGTAAATTGGTCGCTGCACCCCATCTCGCTCGACTAACAACACCACGCTCACGGCTTGGGGAGTTGCCGCGAGATATAGCAGGAGCGTCTCACCCGACCTTGGGGTGGCCAAGACAAGCGGGCTGGACAGGTACCACTTCAGCTCCTCGAAGGAGCGGTTAGCTTCTTCCATCCATGTAAAGCCCTCGTGCCTGCAGAGCGCTTTGAAGAAGGGCAGCCCACACTCGCCCGACTGAGAAATAAAGTGACTAAGAGCCGCCATGCGTCTAGTCAAGGCTTGGACCTCCTTTACACAGCTCGGAGGCTGCATTCCTTCGATAGCTTCGATTTTCTCTGGGTTTGCTCCGATGCCCTGTGGTCCAATGAGATAGCTGAGTACCCTACCCGTGTTCACTCCGAAGACACATTTTTCTGGATTAAGCTTTATTCGGTGTCTATTGAGATTACAAAATGTTTCCTCGAGGTCGGATACATGACCCGAGGCAAGCCTACTTTGTACCACGATATCAACTACGTACACCTCCAAGTTCCGGCCTATTTGATTTGGGAAAGTCTTCTGCATTAGGCGCTGGAAGGTCGCCCTAGCGTTCCGCAGACTGAAAGACATGGTCGTGTAGCAGAACGTGCCGAACGGCGTGATGAATGAGATATTCTCTTCGTCCCCGGGGGATAAGCTGATCTGGTGGTAGCCTGAGTAGGCATCCAAGAAGCTCATCACCTGGGACTCTGCCGTCGCGTCGACCAGTTGGTCTATGCGCGACAGTGGAAAGTTATCTTTTGGGCAGGCGGCATTCAGGCCGGTGTGGTTGACACACATGCGCCACTTGCCACCTTTCTTTTTGACAATGACCGGGTTTGCCAGCCACTCAGAATGCTCAACTTCGCGGACGAAGCCAGCTTTTAGGAGCTTGCCAAGTTCATCCCGGATGATCGCTTGTTTCTCCGTGGAAAAATGCCTGAGCTTCTGGTGCACAGGCTTTTTATCAGGTCGAATAGCTAGCCTGTGCTCAATTACTTCCCTTGGGACTCCGGGTGTAACATCCCAAATTTTTGGCTTTTTATTTAGTTAACAGTGTTTTATTGCAATTTATGTTTTTTGTGAATTTTCTGGATTTATTTGGGTTTTCTGAGATTTATTTGAATTATTTTAAAATTAAAGTATATTGCCTTTTGTTGAAAACTAATTATAAAAAGATAAGTTTAAAATCAAATTTTGCCAAAAATATTTTATTCAAGTCCAGAATGTCTCAAAGTATTTTTGAGATTTTCCTTGGAATTTTTCTGGTATTTTTATTGCTCTAAATAAATCAAATTATTTTCTCTGATTATTTTAAATGTAAAAACCCCGGAAAATCCTTCATGAACAGTAACAGGCCGAAGCCCAATACTGTGTGCTCGAATTCCACTGTTACGGCCCAACCGCACAGCCCACTCCTCCGATTTCTAGAAGAACCATTGCGAACCGTCGGATCGTCATCCAAGGGCCTTCATCAAGCCGCGCCGATTAGCCAACCCTAGCGCATGCGAGCCGTTGGATCCTCATCGTGCGGTCTTCATCAAGCAATACCGATTCGGAAACCTAATTAATGTGGGCCGTCGGATTAAGCAAGCGGATAAGATCGTGCCGCGCCGAGAGTCTCGCGTAGCCATCCGATCCTGATCATGCGGCTGTGGGTTATCATCTCCGACCAGGACTCGAAGTCTATCGCCGCCGCCACCGTCACGGATTCCCGCGCCTGTACGCCTTGAGTGCGGGGTATTTAAGGACCGGGTGACCCTCCCAATGTTTGCCAGAGCCCGAGCCGCCTTTTTCCTACTGCATAGTCGCCGGAGGAGCGCCGTAGGAGTCGCGAGAGCTCGCCGGAGTTTTGAGGAGTTTTCGCTGCGTTTCGCCATCGCCGGGACCTTCTTTCGTCGTTTCGAAGCCGGGTTTGAACTCGTCGCGTCACGTCGCACACTTTCTGCCACTTCTTCCTCGCTAGAGAACGTCGGAGCGCCATTGGAGTGGTCGTCTTCCTCAAGCCCGGTGAACCAGCGCCGCCGCCTCGCCATCGCCGGAGTCGAAGAACATCAGCCGTTGGATCGTCATCACACGCACCAGATCGAGCCACGTCACGGGATTAAACAGCATAACGCTCGGGTAAGTGATTATCGTTCGATCTTAGATGAGAGGTTACGATTGCGCCACGTTGATTAGGGCAATAGTAAAATACTCGAGTACTCGTCACCATCCGATCTTGATCGGGTGGCTGTCGTTTCGCCACATGGTAGATTAACCGTGAGCCGTTAGATTGGTTTTAGACGGCCTAGATTGTGTCACGTGTCAGCCGCATCAGTCCGAACCAGGGCTGACGTCAGCTGACACAATAAATCGGATTTCCTTTTCAAAAATAATTTGGATATTATTGATTTTCCAATTTTAGGGATTTTTGGATTTTTGAATCTTCCGAGGGCTCGTTCTCCCTCATATGAACTCCGATTTGAGTGATTCAAATTTCTAAAAATTTGTAAAATTGAGATCTGTCTAATGGTGGTTTTTGTTTGAATTTTTGAGTTTATTTGTTCTCTGTTCTTGGTGTTTATTTGCTATTTCTTCTCGATTCGTGTAGACGTTGAATTGTGTGAGGCTTCGGAGGAGGAATTGGCAACTCAAGAACAATTTCCAGACCAAGACCAGGAGCTTAACCAAGGCAAGTTGTGCTTTGATCATGTTGCACCCATGTTTGCAAAATTGCTATTTTGTTTTTACCTTATTGCATATTATTTCATGTGTAAAAATGATTTTAATTTAAATTGGGACTTAGCTAGCATACCCATTGAATTACACCCTACCTTGTTGATTGTATGCCATGATTCACTTGTCACCTTAGGTTGGTTTACTATAGTTGGTTAAACATGAAATCAACATGGGATGGTTAGAAAGGCATAGAATTGCTTAGCTATGCCACGTCATCATATATATATGAATCATTGATTATTAATCTTGATTAATGGAATATGGAACAATGATATTAACTTGTGTGGCATTTGTGGTCACACAAAGAGATTGAGTTGTAGTGGCGAGGAGGTCACGCAACGATGTTGATTTGTGGATAGCACGTGGTGCTTGGTAATCAACTGGGTTGGTAATCACTTTGATTGAAGCAAGTGGCAAGGGCAAGTGTGCCTGTGTGGGCCCGATGGGCAGAGGGTATGTGCAAGTCTTGCTTTGATCAATCCTAAGGACTTAACCTTGCGAGCCTTTGACTTGAGTCAATCATGCAACCACATGTCTGTTATGGGGTAGCCTAGCTGACTAATTTGCAAAGTCTTAGCTTGAGTACTATCGTGGTGGTGTGAGTCCGGATGTACGGAGGAAACTCACATGGCGTAAGAGGGGGGCCCTATTGTGGTGGTGTAACCCATCAGTGTTGAAACCTCAGCGGGTAGTACTGGGTTAAGATGATGCATTGTAAAGGCCTTGTTATGATCATTCGCCTGTGTGGTGCATGGTTGTATCGTGTGGGTAAAGTGCATAACCTCTGCAGAGTGTACAAACTATTCGGATAGCCGTACTCACGGTATTGAGCAAAGCTCAGGAATTACAGTCAAGGGTTAGTTTAATAAACTGGACAACTGAATGGGTTGGCAGGATGCCATTTGGATAATAGAACTTGACTTAGGATGGAAACTTGATTTACTTGAGAATCATTGAATCTATTAATGTTATTATTTACTTTACTATCTTTTCAATCTACGTATTGTATGTGTTTGTAAATGCTGCTTTACTGCAAATAAACCACTTAGCCATTCCTTTGGAATAAGCCTTGCATATAGCTATGGTAGAAATGCATTCTGTGCACAACTTGTTGAGTGCTTTTGCACTCACCCTTGCCATCAACAACAAACAACAGTGGAGGAATTATCGCCCATGTCGGAGGAGGACTTTCAGGTGGACACGAGTCACTAGGCCAATCCTTGTCGATGCTTTGTGGTGTCTTGATGGGATATCTCGTCTTTTGCTATACTTTCATTGCATTTGTTTAAGTTTACTTTCAGTCTAGCCCATGTGGCAGAATAATGTAAGTGATCATAAGATCATACACTAGTTATATTAAATAAATGAAGTCTTATTATTTTTATCATTGTGTATGATATGATGCTTACCGATGTTAAGCTGTGTGCACTAGCGTTGATCCTGGGAATAGTGCGGTGAAACACAGTGGATCCGAATTGGTGAATTCGGGTCCTTACACCGGGCATGTCGGACGGTTCCCAAGCGAACACGTCCACGTTCTTCCGGAGGAAAGTAATGAGCTCGAGTTCCTATTTGGGATCTAAGGAAGATCCCAAATGCAAGACCTTGGTCGGGTCCGCGTTGCTCAGCGGGATCTTCAGGTATTGATAGGCATGATGCGTGGCGGCCATGAACTTAGAGAGATCCGGCCTGCCGAGGATGGCATTGTAGGCCGACTTGAAGTCGACGACCTCAAATGTGATCATCTCGGTCCGGAAGTTGCTGAGGCTCCCGAACGTCACGGGCAATATGATCTGGTCAAGAGGCTTGATCGAGGTGCCCGGAACGATCCCGAAGAATGGGAAGGCTATGCTCTTGATCTTGGAGCGAGGAACTTGCATCTCGTCCGGGCCGTAGAGGATATAAGATCCAGGGAGCTCCCGCCGTCGATGAGAACCCGCCCTACTTTGGCATTGTTGATGGTCGGGCTCACGACCAACGGGAGCTTCTGAGGCTTGGTCATTCCAAGGGGACAATCATCCCTGGAGAAAGTAATCGACAGCTCAGACCACTTGAGCTGCTGCACGGGAGGCTTGCCCTGGGCAATGTGGTACACCTCCCGCGCTGCCTCCTTCAGGTCCCTGCGGGACTTGTACGCCGAGGAGCCCTCGAATATGACAGCTATGTGATTATGGGGCTCTTGGTACTCCATGTCGTCGTCCTTGTCCGCGGGACCTTTGCCTTTGCCGCTCTCCCCCTTTCCCGGGAGCGCGGGCATAGGACCTTTGCCATCATAGAACTTCTCCAGACGGTATGCCCAGGTTTGGCAATTGTGAAGGTCGTGCCCGGCTGCCCGATGGAACGGGCAATAGCGGTCGTCTGAAGGCGTAGTCCTGCCTCCGCGACCTTGGTCACTCGACCGGGTCGTTCGACCTTAGTCGTTACCTTCTTGAGGGTGGCGGCCTCTCCGCCCCAGTGTTGGCCGGCAGAGCCTGTGATGGGTGATGCTCGATGGCGGCCACCACGCCCGGCGCAGACGACCTCTTCTTCTTCTTGATCTTCTTCTCCACAGAGCCCGGGTGTTTCTTGCTCGAGGAGTCTTCCAAGCCCGGTGGAGGCAGCAACTTTCCTTCATCCAGCATCCTTTTCCACTGGACTGCCTCGTCGGCATTTGCATTGCGGTCGGTCATGCGGAACAGCTCGTTGGCCGATAGGTCTAGGTGGATCTCCAGATCTTGCATGAAGCGGACGTTGCGAACCCCGAACTTGAAGGCGAGCGACCGCCTCATCCGAGATGCTCGGAATGGAGTTCCTCACCTTGATCAATCTTTGGATGAAGTGTCACAAAGATTCCTTCTCAGTCTGGATCAACCGCTCGAGGTCGCACTCCTTGCCTGGGGGGTGTAGCAGCTCTAGAAATTTGCCCGCAACGCCTTGCAAAGTTGCCTCCACGAGTGGATCAATCTTTCCTTCTGATTGAAGAGCCACGTCCTGGCGGAACCGTTGAGGACCGTGGGGAGGTAGTTAGCCATAACCCCTTCATCTCCTCCAGCCGCCAGAATGGCAGTGGAGTAAATCGAAAGGAATTCGTCCAGATTCTGAGTCTCGTTGAATCGCTCGATGTGGCCGGGCTTGAACTTGCTCGGCCACGAAACATCATGGAGGGACGTCGAAAAGGCCCAGCACCCGAATGCCGGGCTATCGTGGTGACCCCTCCGGGCGTGCTGACCATGACGGTTGGCATCGCGGGGGTCCCTTGTGCGCGGTGTGAGACGAGAGAACACGTCCCTGAACCGGCGTGACAAAGGCAACCCCGAGGTAGAACACTCGGTTAGTTCGTAAGCAGGCGGAGGGTGCCCTCGAATCCATAGGCCGTCTGGGAATCGCTCCGAACGTCCTCGCAGTGCCGACCCTGCGTCCCACAGCCATCCCGAGTAGGACTTTGGGAAACGCTGCGGCGGGAACTAGCACGGAAGTGGCACTTATGGTCCCGGGAAACACTCCGGGGCCCTTCTCCACCAGGGGACCCTGGAAGCCCCATGTCGGCGGTGAGTTTTTCTAGATTTTTAGCCACGACTGCCCCCATGGCCTCCAGGCCCGCCTGGCCAGAAATGTTTTGGAAATTGCGCACGACCGTCGTCATGGCCCGTAGCCGCTCGGCGCTCTGGGGAGCGGCGGGGGGCGACCTGGGCCAACGATCGCGCACATGCTCCGAGGAGCGATGCTCGCGAGGATCTTCACGAGCCGGGTCTTCAGTCCTGGCGTCCATCTTTCCGCGAGCTTGGCGGCGGATGGTCGCTAGAGTCTTGTCCAAAGACGGCTTCGAACGATCCCCGGTCGCCTCGCGCTGACGACGATGAGCGGCCTCAGAGGACTCGACCTCGTGAACTTCTTCTCTCCCCGCCATGTTGACGCTGCGGGAGTATTGGGACCACGAAGGCGACATCATGGTATACCCATGCGACGTGGTCTCATGGCTGCCCTTGGGACAGTCAGGAGAGCCCAGACCGTCGCGGAGGTCATCAAATTCCTCCCCACTGGTGAGGGAATCATGCTGCGAGCGGAGAAAACACTCTTGCGCTGCAGCCACCGGGGAAAGACTCCGGATTCGGTGTGGCCTTCCGGATCAACCACTCCAACCACACCGTCGCCGGTGTAGTATATGTCGTCATCCTCCACGTCGTCCAAGACGCAAAGGTCTTGGTTATCTTGAGAATTTGGAATCCTCAGGGATTCCCCACGAAAGGACTCAGTCGATCCCCACAGACGGTGCCAGCTGTCGATGATTCGGGAACCGGTCCCCCGCCGAGCTTACTTGTTGAATGAGGGATCAACCTAGGGCCCCTTTTCTGCGGGGGTTATAGCGTCCGAGAGCCTGCCGAGCTTGGGTTGAGATAGTCGGGACAACACAACGAACAGCGGATTTTTATCCTGGTTCGGGCCTCTCACGGGGGAGATAACAACCCTACGTCCAGTGGTTTCACTAACATCCAAAGTCGGATTACGGGGTGTTTGCTCAGGGGTACTGGGCCTCCCCTTTCTCTCCTTACTTCTTACAGGTGGGTTTGGTGCTCTTCTAACAGCTTTACATCATTAATTACGGAGTGACGTGCCGCTATTGTTCCTGGACGTGGGTGGAACTGTTTTCTTGCTTTTCGCCATACCGCGACGTGGGCGCAGTGGGCTTAGATCGTGGCCGCACAGTCCTTCGAGCCGTCGAGTGATTAATGCCACATCGTCTTCGTGAACCGTGCCTGACTTTTTGGTTATGCTCGAGGTCCCTCTTCAGACTTGGTCACCGGTCACCCTGTCACGAGCGAGCATGCTCGGGGGGGGGGAGCTCGGCCGGGCGCGGGGTAGGCCTACAGGTCGATCTTCCCAGAGATCTTCCTTGGGGACGTTGTTCAGGGGCGAGCATGGTCGCCCATAGGGTTTACCCAATCCCCGACAGTCCCCTCGGATTAAGCAAGCCTCAGAAGCTTTCGATGGTTGTAAATCCGACCATCAACAACACAACGGTGGGACGAGTGCTCATCGATGGCGGAAGTTCCCTTGATCTTGTATCCGCCAAGGTCTTGGACGAGATGCAGGTCTCTCGATCCAAAATCAAGAGCATAGCGGTCCCCTTTAACAGGATCATTCCGGGCACCTCGGCTAAACCTCTTGGCCAGGTCGTTCTGCCCATCAAGTTCGGAAGTCCAAGCAATTTTTGGACAGAGATGATCACCTTCGAGGTGGTCGATTTAGAGTCAGCCTACAATGCCATCCTCGGCAGGCCGGCTCTCGCTAAGTTCATGGCCGCTACGCATCATGTTTTGCTTGAAGGTTCTCGGTCCAAGCGGTGTAATCACCATAAGAGGGAATCAAAAGGCGGCCTTGAGCTGCGACGAGAAGTCGCTAGACATGGTCGGGCAATTGCCTCATCGTGGTCCCGACCAAGAGCCGAAGAATTCCCGTCCAAAGGTTGCCCTCTAGCCCGGAGGAGAGACCAAGACGGTTCCGCTAAGCGATGCAGAGCCGACCAAGGTCGTGCGTTTAGGATCTTCCTTAGATCCTAAATAGGAACTCGAGCTCATTACTTTCCTCCGGAAAAATACCAGTGTGTTCATTTGGGAACCATCTGACATGCCCGAAGTCCCTAGGGAAGTAATTGAGCACAGGCTAGCGGTTCAGCCTAACTAGGAACCAGTGCGACAAAAGCTCAGGTGCTTTCCCCGAAAAGCAAGTTATCATCCGGGAAGAACTTAATAAGCTCCTCAAAGCCGGCTTCATTCGAGAGGTCGAGCATTCGAAATGGCTGGCGAATCCAGTCATTGTCAAGAAAAAGGGGGGCAAATGGCGCATGTGTGTCGACCATACGGGCTTGAATGCCACCTGTCCCAAGGATAATTTCCCACTGCCTCGCATAGACCAGTTGGTCGACGCAACAACGGAGTCCCAGGTGATGAGCTTCTTAGATGCCTACTCGAGATATCACCAGATCAACATATCACCTGAAGATAAAAAGAAGACTTCTCCCTGCCTTCGGCGGCGGCCTTCTTCGCTTCGCGGGAGCGCTGCTTCTCTTGCTCAAGCTTCTACTCAAGCGCAAGAATCAACTCCTTGCCAGCAGTGAATCCCTATTCGGCCCAGCGGGACCGTTGCTTTTCTTGCTCAAGCTCTTGCTCGAGCCCGAGATTCTTCTCCTTAGCTCGATGACATCCTTCTCCGCTTGGCGGCATCTATGCACAAGCAGGTGGTCCCTGGCCTTGAGGTCCTCCACCCGCTGCTCAAGCTCGGTTATCCGGGCCTCATGCTTAGCTTGCAGTTGGGCCATAGCCTCAGGGACAACCATCGCCGCATTGAAGTCCTCCAGGGTCTTTTGGAAGATCTGCGAGCGGAAAAATCTCAGATGCCGCCCCTAAGGCCCTAAGAAATGAAACTATGATGACAACAAAGGAAACATCCGTACCCGATCGAGACCCATGTGGAGATTATCCCGGAAGTTCTTGGTAACGTCCCCCCCTGAATATCTTCAAACTTCGGCAGGGGGCTCCGGACTTCCTCAGGGTCCTTCCAAGAAGGCGGGTTAGTCGAAGATAGCGAATCATCCCCCCGGGCATAAGGTTTGCCCTGGGGCACCACGTCTCCTCTGGCGCCCAGTCGCTCAGGTCTTCGCGTATCCGCCGGGCATGTGGTCCTTCGAGGTGGCGGGGTGTCCCCCCGAGCATGCGGTTCGCTCGGGGCGGGCGCTGTCTCATCCCGAGCAAGCTGTCCGCTCGGGGGCTTCGCACCTTTGTCCCGGGCAGGTGATGCGCCCGGGGATCTCGAGCCTTCTTGGGCAGCCTTTCCACCCAAGGCTGCGAGGTCGATCTTCTCCCCTCCTTGTACGCCCTCCGTGCTGGGAGGGGCAGGAGGCTTACCCTGGGGAAGCGTTCCCTCCAGGGCAGGGGGTCCACCTCGTCTTGGTCGCCGGTGACGAGCTTGTCCACCGCTTCCATAGCCTCGTCCATCACAAGGTCGATGGCTCGGGTGATCTCCCTCTCTACGGCACGACCAAAGATTTCATCAACCATTTTGTGATAATATGGAGAAGTCCTAGGAGCTATTGCGCCCACATCAATAGAGTGGGGTTAGGTCAGATGGTGGGCGCGCAAAACAAGGAACAAGATAAGGAGGAAAAAGCAAGGTTCGAGGCTCACCTTCACGCGGGCCCTCGTCGTCGTCCCCTGCTGGGTCGGCCGCCACTGCGATCACAAGTTCGGCCTTTTTCTCCGTGGCGTGGCTGATCCTCGCCAGGAGGGGGTCGACCTTCTCCATGTCAACCGCCTCCAGCGTCTTCCCCGGGCGCCCGCGCCTCGTCCTAAGGGGCAGCACGTCATCCTCGTCCTCCTCTTCCTCCTCGCCGACGGTCGCGACCTCGGACTCCGCAGCCCGCCGTGCCTCGGTGACTCGTTTGAGCTTGGCCTGGACCTCGGCAAGCTCCTCTTCCAAAGCCTTCTGCTCGGCCTACACCATTTCTTCGGTCAGCCTCGTCTCCTCCTCGAGCTGCTCCAGATAGTCCTTGCCATAATTCTCCAACCAGGCATTCAAATGGCTTACCTCCTTCCGATCGGCAAACTCCATATGCCACACCACCGGATTACCGAACGAGCTTGCCCCTTATGCTCTTGGTCTTGGAGGCCAGTACAAGTATCCCCTTGCCACCCGCTAGGGGCTTAAGCTCACCCACCGCCAGCTCCAGAGCAACCTTCTCCTGCCGGGAGACAAAAAGACGTCAGAAGGGCTCGGGATGCTTTCCCCGAGCATGAACCACAAAGCAGCTTACCACGTCGCCTCGCTCGAGCACGTTCTTCGGGACTTACTGCTTGCGCTCGAGTTCCTTGCCCTTGGGGGTGCCGAACATCTCGCCGACCCTCTTCTCCAACCAGTCGAAGCCTGGCTCTGCCGACGGTCAGCAAACAAAATCAGCACGAGCCCAAGCGGCACACGCGGAGCAAAAATCGCTCAAGACCAGGGAACGTACCGGAGGTGTCCTCGCGGGTGATGTCGTCCCACCCGGTGATCTTGAAGAAGGGGTGCTCCCTCCTCCTGAGAGGGGACACCCTGTTCTTGAGGAAGTCACGGACAATGTCTCGACCAGTGAGCCCCATGTTTGTGAGCTCGCTGATCAGCATCAGGGAACACTCCTCCTCGGGCGCAATGGGCGGGCACGGGGTGTCGATGCTGGGCGCCGTCGCGTCGGTGTAGCGTAGAGAGCTCCCCTGCACCTTCCACAGATAGAACTAGGAGTCGGCCCAGCCCGCCACCGAGTCCTTGAGGGAGAAAAAGGGGTACTCGTATGGGCGGTGGGCTCGCAGGCGAAAGTACAAAGCACCGGTGCGAGAAGCGGCGCCGGTGCGGAACAAGGTATAGAAATGGAAGAAAAGACTTGCCGTGAGCAGAATGCCCACGAAGCCCTCGCAAAGGTGGGAGAATATGGTCAAGATGAGGATAGAGTTGGGGTTCAAATGGGTGATCTCGCACTCGCAATGCGCTAGTACGGATTCCAAGAACTCACTCTCGGGCATTCGAAGCCCGTTGATGGTGTACTGGCTTCGCCGCGTGTGACCTCATCGTCATGCGACGGTGTCTTTGGAAGTGACTTCGCCGTCGAGCCGCCAGTGCCCGTGTCGAGGTACCAAGTCGATGTGCCAAGCCTCTCATGATGGTCTTGCTTATGCGAACTTTGCCATGAAGAGAGTTGGGGGAAGAGGCGCTGGAGCAGGAGAAGGAAGTTTGGGAGTCGAGAAGCTTTTTTGGAATTTAGTCGCAAGTCGTGGGAAAAGAAAGTTTGCAGAATCGTCCCCGCCTGATATTTATGGGTGGAGAAGCCAAACGGACAGGAAAACCGCTCCGACTGCTCACAAACTGACGCGTGGCGGTACATTTTTCAAAACTGTCCTGAAATGACGCGGTTTCCGAAAAACTGTCAGAGCCGTAACCACAAGGCTTCACGGAGAAGGAACCAGCGCGACTTTGTGCCTCCGTTCGGCCAGATTATGCGGGACCTTGGCGGCACGCCGATCTCGCTGGGCACGCTCGTCCCGGCGAGGATTGCTCGAATCTTTGTGGCGACTCTTCACCGTAAGACCCTCATCCCCGCGCAGATTGCTCGAATCTTGCTCTTCGCCGCATGACCCTCGCCCGGCGAGATTGCTTGATCTTTGCGGTAGCTTTTCGTCGCAAGATCCTCGTCCCCGAGCAGGATTGCTCGGATGCTGCGGCAGCTCTTCGTCGCAGGGCTCCAATCCCGTACCAAGAGTCTGGAGGCTTAAGGCGGAGACCTCGGCAAGGCGAATTCCCCCCTTAGGCCTCGGGGGCTAGCTGTCGGGGATTGGATATTCTCAATAGGCGACCATTGTATCCCGGCGGCCTCCGAGCATGCCCATGCTCGGACGTCGTCCCCAAGAAAGATCCTCGGGTCGCCCGACCTCTGGGCCGACCTCCGTCCTCCATCGGGCTCGCCCCCGAGCATGCCTGCTCGGGAGTCTGCGACTAGACGACCCGGTCTACCGAAGGGACCTCGGGCTTCGCTCAAAAGCTGGGCGCAGTCCACGAAGACGACGTGGCATTAATTACGCGGTGGCTCGAAGGACTACACGCCCACGATCTGCACGCCTGCGATCTGTGCCCACTGTACCCACGTCGCGCTGTGCCCGACGGGAAACAAGGGAACAGCTCCGCCCACATCCGGAACAGTGGAGTGCCCCTCTGTAATAAATGTTGTGTCGCTTGTAACCCCCTATAAATACCTTCTCGCACGAAGGGTTCAGGGTTCGGTTGGTTCAGTTCAACTTCGTTCTCTGTTTTCCTCACTCGTAAAGCTCGTTACTGGTGACCTGGAGGATAGTCCTTAGAGCCTCCTAGGGCGCCCCGAGCAAGCATATTGTAATACAGCCTTAAGAAGTTAGTGCCACCACTGGACGTAGGGTTATTATCTCCCCTGCAAGAGGCCCGAACCAGATCAAAAAATCTTCCCCCTGTTCACTGTGATTGTCCTGACCCTCTCGATCCATAGTTCGGCAGGCCCTCAGACGATACACCCCCCTCGGAAAAGGGGTCTTAGGTTGATCCCTCATTCAACAAGTAAGCTCGGCGGGGGACCGGTTCCCGAATCGTCGACAAATATGGATTAGAATACGAAAAGAGCAATATCTGCCGATATCTGACCTGTTTTCACCCCTAGTTTCAATTGGGAGTGCATGAACAAGAAGCGGGACAAAGCGTGTTCTTGACCGGATGGGTGGCAAGTTTGAAATTTTGTTTTCGGATCCAATCTCAAAGATGGTTAAAATCCAAAATTTCGACGAAATCTCAGTATTTTGGATGAAATCCAAACAAAATTCAAAACCAAATTTGAAATATGGTATTTTTTAGGACAGGAAAACCTAAATTTTAGCCTTGCTGGACTCCTACAAAATGGTCTCCAGTGGTTTTGAAATCTGGTATTTTTAGGATGGGAAAACTAAAATTTCAGTTGAAATCACTGAAATTTCGATGAAATTGACTAAAATTTCAGAAATCATCAAAAATTCGATGAAATTGACCAAAATTTCAGCCTTGTTGGACCTCTAGAAATGGTCTCCAGAGGCTACAAAAATTTCATGACGTGAAGTTGAGCTTGCCGAGTTGGTCACAGAACTATTTGAATCCCGTGAGCTCTTGGGTTCGAATCTCACTCTCAACAAGCTAACATTAGAACTTTTTGATGTTGGTCCAAAAAATGCAATTGCCAAGAGTCGATCCCCGCACTTCTAGCATGCCAAGTGAGCACTCTACCAACTCAGCTACATCCCATGTTGTGATATTATATATAATAATATTTATAAGTATACAAATGTCCTACTATATAAAAAAATTTAATTGTCAGGAGTCAAACCTAGGTCTCTCGGTTGAAACCCAACCATCCTAACCAACTAGTTGATTTGTGCTCGGTTCTAAAAGTATCAAATCCGGTCTATTTTTATAGAAATTTCGGTCCAAAAAGTCAAAATCTCATAAATTTCTAAAATCACTATAGCAATTTAATTTTTTCTCTAATTTTTTATTCTAAAATTTCAATCGGAATTTTTAAATTTTGTCGAGATTTTCGACCTTGGCGGTGAGTGGGGACGCTAGCCAATTGATAGCAGGCAGACGAGTGACGGATGGCTGTTCCTGTGGCTGTGGCCCTTGTACTAGCCATATTCAGACTAGCAGCGAAGCATCAAGGAAGCCTCTAAGTTAATGTCTGGTGGATCCCAAGTCAAACAAGACTCACGCAAAGGGTCTTACGAAAACTAGCATCCAGGCCTCGAGGAAGCCTCCTTTGTTTAATGCATGTCTGGTGCGTCCCAAGTCAACAAGACTCATAGTAAGGGTCTCACGAAGGGACCGTACTCGGACCCACACGGTATGCTAGGAGATCAACGGGTACGATGCAAGTATGGTATGACTTTGGCATGAATTTTTTATATTTTTTTGATAAATATTATAAAAAATTTGATAGCAGAAGTGAAGTAAGAAGAACTGTCTTAACAATGCAATAAGCATGAGGTGATTCGAGCACTTCAAACGTGTGGGAGAAACTAAAAGACAAGACGTCTAGTTCGCCTTCCGAAATATTCAGTAGGTCCCAATAGAATCTATAAGTAGATATCAATAACTGTCTCTACATGTCTTTTGTGGTGAATAAATTAAATTTAGTTTTTTTTTTCTTAATATTTGTATCCATTGCTTTGTCCTATACGTCTCTAACTCCTTTCCTCTTCTCCCAATAGTGCAAATCTCTATACAAGAGTTATCTTCTTTGTTCTTGAGAATTGAGATTATATATGCATGCTCGTATCATATCTTACAAAACTCTAATTCGATACAAAGCTGCTACACATAAGAGAGGTATTAGACTGTAAAAGGTAAAATTTCTATTTATATATGACAGTTTCTTTGCTAATATTCCTGATCCCAATTAAGCTCCACCAGGTCAGGGTTCCCTGCACCCTATCAGCAACAGCAAAAACGAGCGAGTAGTTGACAAATTTTTCTAGCTACATGTATGCTCTCCCTTTATTTCAATCGTGCATGCTAATACGTAATCCTGTTACTTCTTTTCTTTCCTGTTGCAGATTAATTTTATGAAGTATTAGGGCCATCATGGCAGAAATTATTTGTTCTGCTGTCGCTGGAGAAGCAGTGAACAGAATCGCATCGAGACTCATCGGCGACAACGAGGCGAAATCGAACGGAAGGGACAACATGGTGAGGTTGGAGATGGCGCACATCAAGATGGAGGCCGCGCTGGAGTTGTCCAACAGATGGCAGATCACCGATGTGCCGATGCTACGGTGGCGGAGCAAGCTGAAGCGTGCCGCTCGGGAGTGCGACGACACACTGCGCCGGTGCAAGCAGCGCGCCCTGGAAGACGAAGAGATCAGGCAGGGGGTGAGCCAGTCCTTGTTCCCCAAACGGATCGCCCATGCGGCAAAGTCATTCATCTCGTCTTTCATCGCCGGTAGCAGCGATGAATCAAGCAGTAGTAGCTCTGCTAATGTCCAAAGATTCGAGAGATTTGCAGACGGCACGAACGAATTCCTAAAGCTCGTCGAGTTCGGCGGGAAGCCGCGGCAGTACATGTTCTTCAACCCTATGATTGGCCAACTTCTTACAGGAAAGAAACTAAGGTATCACGCGTTTGAAGGAAGCAAGTTCTACACACTATGTGTATGTCCCATGAGCTTTGCCGATCGTGGAGTAGAGGCAATGGTAGGGTTTTTTTTCCAAGACTTCAAGGCGCCTACCAAGGGTTTCAGTCTAGGATTCATGCTGCGACTCTCTGAAAGTACAGACATATTTGGGGTCATAATCAAGTGCATGCAGTCAGTCACGCCTCACTTTAAGTTTGCAGCTGAAGGTGTCAGGAGGGAGCTCATCCAGCTGCCTACCCAAGATTTTTCCTGGGTGCCGCTTTCTCCCTACGGCGAGAGTGAGTACTGGATCGATGTTCACAATACTCTAACCCAATGGTATCGCCCAAACTCTCTCTGTTGCAACGAGCATGGGCATCATCTGATCAGTTCTTCCAGCACCTGCAGCAAGGATGCATCTGCATCATCGCCAACGCTTTCTAGTGTGTTCCCAGAGCAGGTTATGATGGTGCTTCTGAAGTGCCACATCTCGCTGTCTGATCAGCACAGAAACCATCAGAATTCATCCGCTGAACCTGGAAGAGGAATCACAAGCTCTCTGAATCCAGATATGCCTCCTCTGAAGCTGGAGGCTCTGTTCATCCCCCACAACTCCCCGGAGGACATAGGGCCTGCAGCTGAAAGCTATGCTCTAGAGGTGATCGATGAAAAGGAGCAGGAAATGATTCACACCAATGCATGTCTGCAATACCTGGATGAGAAGTTGCTGCCGAAGGCGATAGATCACCTGTATTACACTGAATCCAGGATGTATCAGATGTGCCTAAAGTCCAGGCATGGCACTGCGCACTTCAGCGTAGAGAAGACAAGCTCACAGGAGCAGAGTGCACGTATATGTAAAAGCAAAAGCACTAGACGTGCTCCTCGGAATAGAAGGGTAGTTCAGCAACAAGACAACACGACGGAGCTATGCCAATGCAGGCTGGTGTCCAGAGACCTGCTTAAGCTGCAAGGATCAATCAGGTCGTGGACTGCACGTAATTAACTTTGCTCGATCGGAGATTAATGGTCAGCTTGATATGTTTACAGTTTGTGATGTGCTTGTAAGATTGACAATGGTTTAATTTCTGCATATATGCATGTATTGTATATTTGTGTGTGCATTGTTTCCACGTACCAATGTAAAATAAAAGAAAATATCCACACACACCCCACCCCCCGGAAAAAATAAATAAATAAATTTGTGATATGTACTCCTCCGAATAATGACAATACTTGATAGGAGCTGGTGATCACAGAACAGTACAGATGTACGGTGGCAACGGGTCATACTACCAGTGGACAACAAGACAATCAGGCATGATATGTGGTGGGACAACTAGATGCAAAACAATACGTGGAAATAGGGAACAAGAGCCACAGATTTTTACGCGGAAAACTTTTTCAAAAAATACCACGGACACATGAAGGCAATAACTATATAAAAATATGTTTGTAATGGAGCGTTTGCTCTTACCTTAGACTATAGGGTTATATTTATAGTGATATATAGTAGACTCCGTGTATGGCAAGATTTGAAACAAAGTAGGAAACGAATTCGTATAACCCTCAACTTTAACAATCTGCACCTTGAGACGAATTGCTCTTGTAGCCGAAATATAACGCGACTCTCCTCAAAACAAATCATCATGAACAACTTGTACACCAAAAGTCCAAAGGACTATTAAGTGACACCAACTAAGTCTGAACAAAACTCAAACTTAGCAGTTGGAACTGGCTTTGTGAACATATCAGCTAGATTATTATGAGTACTTATCTTGTCGACTTTAATATCAGTTTGAGCAATGACACCTGGAATGTAATGATATATGACATCGTTAATGTACTTTGTTTTCTCATGCAACATCTGATCTTTGTAAGGTAAAGAGTACTCTGATTGTTACAGAATATTGTCATACAAGAATTTTGTTAATTTAATTGCATATATTTGTGAATAGTGCTATGTGATGTATTTCTTGCTTGTGTGTTTGTAGGACTTTGGGGTTAGGTTATTGTGAGGCGGAGACGAGACCGAGACTAAGCTAGGAGAACTGAGGTCCAGAATAGTTAAGGGATGCTAGAAGATGACTAAGATTAGGAAGTGGTTGTAAGCTGGGAAGATAAAGAACCAAAGCGTGAAGCACTGGTGATGGACATGGCAGGCAACGGTATAGACTGGGACTAGGTTTAGGGAGGAGTCGAGGCCCAAAATGGACAAGAAAGCTGATGCCGCTATGATGAAGCAGAAAAGAACATGTGGCGGTCAAGTGACTTAGGATCCTGTTTGCAAGCGAGGATGATGGGAGTCCGGATGTGTGAGAGGCTTGGTAACAAGTTATTGGGACCATGTGCAAAGCGTGAAGCACGGTGATGCTTCAAGGAGAAGGAAGACTGGTCTTAGGATAAATTGGTAATTTATCCAATACTGATGGTCGAGGCAAAGTGATGTTGGATGGAAATTCAGGCTTGTGAAGCGGATTTGATATCAATGCAATAGCCGATTTGATAAGCGTGATTGTGTAAGTGAAAAACCTGTTAAGGTTGTTGGGTTTCTGGTTAGCCCATATAAGAGTGGATGGTATCCACCTTAGTGTAGGTTTAGAGTTAGGATTGCATCTACTATATAAGACGTAGTGGGAGGTGAGAATTTGATACTTTAGACTTAGTTACTAGGAGTTTTAGATTTCTCATAAGATTTTGTGTTCTTATGTGGTGTGTGTGCATCTTAGGAGCTTTTCCCTTAGGTGAGAGGCTTTGTAATCCATCCTCATGCTATGAAATAAAGATCAAGTTCGTGCTCAAGATTTGGCTTTCGTTCTTGACCTTACTCCTTCTTGTTTCTTGATCTTTCTTGTTAATTTCTTTTTCTCTTGATCTTGTGTTGTCAAGAATGAGTGATTGATGAATGTATCCTCTGGAGATCATCACCCAATCATCTAGGTAAGCTTTCTCATGATCATCAAGAGATTTCTTAAGAAACTGGGTTTTTGCTTGAGAAGCAAGGATTTGAAGTAGATCTTGATCTTGCACGTTTGAGTGCAATCTCTTTGGGTTCTCACTTGCTGTGATATGTGGGAAAGCATCTAGGTCCATCTTGATCATCAAATCCCCACAAGCAAGTCCAAGGCAAATTTTTTTGTTTTTGACCCGGTTTTGATGTAACATTCGGTAAATTCAGAAAAAGTTCAGAATTTTGACATCAATCCTTGCAATTAAATGATAGAATAGGTTCCTAACACTCATATAAAGGAGCATACAAAATTTTGCGGGTTTTCGATCAGCCGATCAAAAGTTACACCGATTTTTGTTTTTGAAGTTGTACTGATTTGGCTGTTTTTACTATTCACTGGCACTACCGCTACAGACAACCCGGTAGTACCAGGGTTACTTTTTATTCCGGCACTACCGGCCTCTGTAGTGTGTAGTGCCACCTTAGAGTTTATTTTTGTGAGATTTTCTTTTTCTGCTCTTCTAAAGTCTTGAGAGATTTTGGTTGATTTTTTTGAAGAAAAATTGTTGTGTGATTATTCACTCCCCATCTTATCTCCATTTTCGGTCCTTCACCTTGTTCTACGAACTCTCTGGTTGCAATCACCATGTGCGCAGTATGCATGGCGGGTGTTACGCCGCCACACATGATGCATCGCTGATGATTCACACCACCAATCTCTAGGGCTTACATATATTGAAGCGCATTTGCGTGTTGTTTGGCGTACACATCACTGTATGAGTGCTTCAGTGATCATGTTCCATCATAACTAGGGCTGGCAAGAAAGCTCATTAGAGTTCGAATCAAAATTTCTTCAATTACAATAGCTGATAGGTTTTAAATTTAAATAAGATAATTTCGACTGAAAAAAGTTAATGAAGCTCGACTCGATAATGGCTCGTTAACTCAAATTTGATGTAACTATTTAAATGGTACATAAAATGATTTTACAATAAACTATGTCAATTTCAAAAGAAGCTATATTTTTTTAGATAAAGGAAAACAATCCGGCCTCTTCACTCGAGGAGGAATCGACAACAGTACATAATTCAAAAAGTGCAGAGAATAGTAACCGGCTATGCAGCCACAAAACGCGAACCAGACAACAATCAAACGACTAACAAGACAGCCCAAAAGAATTACAACGACATGGCTCTAGGCCTCAATTCTAAAATTCCTTTTCCAACAAGGATTGGCAAATAGCTCGAAGATTGTAGTCTCTAGCATCCTGCATCCCTTTAAGATCATCCCCTTCTCTTCCTCTTTAGACAGCGGAGACCAACTTCTGATCCAATTCGTCCCCCTGAAGATTACCTGTGCAAATGAGTCAATAGAACTTCTATTGAATATCATATCATTCCTATACAACCGAATCGACCAACATAGGGCTGCTGTACCTAATAAAATTTGGAACTTAAGCTTACAATTAACACCCTTAAGCCAAGAACCAAACAAAATAGATACATTGGGAGGAGATTGAATTCCAAATGTAATGAAAAAGGTATTCCAAATAAATCTTGCCAAATGACAGTCAAAAAACAAATGTTGAATTGTTTCATTAGAATGACAAAAACAACATTTAATACTACCTTGCCACCTTCTTTTAGCTAAATTATCTTTAGTTAGAATTACACCAGACCTTAAATACCAAAGAAAGATTTTAACCTTCAACGGGACTTTAAGCTTCCAAATGTCACACTTGCTAGGAATGGAATTTTCCTGAATCAAGGCATTATATATCGAATGTACCGAAAAGATACCCTTTTTGCTAAGAACCCATCTAAATTTGTCCCTATTTTGAGATAATGAAACATTAACAACTTTTGAAACTAGTTCAAACCAAGTTGCCAAGTCATATCCCATCAATGACCTTCGAAATGAGATATTGAGCGGTACCGATTCAAATACTCTTGCTACTGAAACATCTTTCTTTCTAACCAATCTATAAAGATTAGGATACACCTCCATAAGAGATTCAGAACCAATCCACACATCCTCCCAGAACCTAACGCATCTCCCATCCCCTAAATGAAAAGAACCCATAGACAGGAATTGCTCTTTGACACTCATCAAGCCCGACCAGAAATGAGAATCTCCGGCCTTCCTGGATATTTGCGTAATGGATTTACTATGTAGGTATTTCCTTCTAAGTAAGTCTTGCCATAGGCCTTCCTCACTTAACAGTTTAAATAACCACTTACCAAGTAAACACCTGTTCTGCAATTCCAAATCTAAAATTCCCAAACCACCCATACATTTAGGTTTATTGAGCACAGACCATCTTGCCAATCTATATTTCTTCTTATGTTTATCTCATTGCCAAAAAAACCTGGATCTGTAATAATCTAGTTTTTTAATCACCCCTTTAGGAGCTTTAAAGAAAGATAGCATAAACATGGGTAAACTAGAAAGAACTGAATTAATCAATACCAATCTGCCTCCAGCTGAAAGTAGCTTTCCTTTCCAACTAGCAAGCTTCTTTTGAAATCTCTCCTCCACTGAAATCCAATCTTTATTACTAATTCTTCTGTGATGCATTGGGATACCTAAATATCTGAAGGGAAGAGTTCCCTCTTTGCACCCAAAAAGTTGAACATATTCCTTCTTGTAGGATCGAGTTTCACCAAAAAGGAATATTTCACTCTTATGGAAATTGATCTTAAGACTAGAAAGCTGTTCAAAAACATTCAAGACAAGCTTTAAATTCAGAGCCTCATGCAAATTATGCTCCAGAAAGAGAATCGTGTCATCCGCATACTGAAGGATAGAAAGACCCCCATCCACTAAATGCGGGATGATCCCTCTAAACTGGTTATGATCCTTAGCCCTAGTTATCAAAATGGCAAGCATGTCCGCTACCAGATTAAACAAAAATGGTGATAAAGGATCTCCTTGTCTCAATCCTTTCAAAGTCTGGAAGTAACGCCCAAGATTATCATTAACTTTGACATTCACACTTCCTTTGCTGACAATGCTGTCAATCCACTTACACCAAGTTGTGGAGAAACCTTTCATTCTGAGAGATTGTTGGAGAAAATCCCATTTAACCTTGTCATATGCCTTCTCAAAGTCTAATTTAAGCATCACTCCATTGAGATTTCTCTTTTTTAATTCATGCAAGGTTTCATGTAAGATGATAACTCCCTCCATTATGTTTCTACCCGACATGAAGGCAGTTTGCGAAGGTCTCACAATCTTTTGACAACTGAATCCACTCTATTAGCCACTACCTTAGAAAAAACCTTGAAACTCATATTTAAAAGACAGATTGGTATAAACTGCTGAATTTGCCTAACCTCTTTTAACTTTGGCAACAAAGTAATTATTCCGAAGTTTAAGCTAAAAAGTGACATATTACATTTGTGAAACTCATGAAACATGGCCATTAGGTCATTTTTAATGAGCCCCCAAAATTCCTGATAAAACTCAGCAGGAAAACCATCTGGCCCAGGAGCCTTATTACGTTTCATCTGAAAAATTGAATCTTTAACTTCTTTATACGTAAACTGAGCTTTAAGAATTTCATTTTCCTCCTTAGACACCTGGGGAATATCCTCTCTTTGCGATTCAATCATGGAGAAGTTACTTCTCTCTGGCGGACCGAACAAAGTTTTGTAATACTTGGTAATGTATTTCTTAAGGTTTTCTTCTCCTCTTATTACCCCCTCCTCCTGTTCTAATTGGAAGATTCTAGTTTTCCTATGTTTTCCACTAGCAACAAGCTGAAAATATTTAGTATTTCTATCCCCCTGAAGAAGCCTAGTAGATTTAGCCCTCTGATACCAATATAGTTCTTCTTCCCTAAGGAGAGAAGCTAGTCTCTGCTTAAGGCACTGTTTTAACTCCACCTCTTGAGGACTAAGCAAAGTAGATTCAGCCTTCTTATCTAACTCCCCTGCTCGCCTAATCAGTTCTTTTTTCACCTTTTTATTAGACCCACTCACATTTTTAGCCCACCCTCTAAAGAATTGCCTCAATCGCCTTATCTTGCTTTGCCAAATCTCCAACGCATTGGAGCCTTTAGTCTTTTTATTCCATACCTCCGCCACTAGCTTATGGAAATCATCACGCAACAACCAACCTAATTCAAAACGAAATACAGTATGTTTGTCACTAACGAGGGCTGGGCGTCCTTTGACCAGCCGGCACACGGTCAACGGACCCCGAGCTCGGAGGCCCCTTCTCGACACAGGCGCGAGGCGAGGCTTTCGACCTAAAGCGCGCTAGACCCGAGCACGGCCCGCCGACCTCGAGCTCGGCGCGGCCCTTGTTCGAACCACGATCCGCCTTGGATTTCGGATCAATCATTTGACCGACGGTTGCTCAAGGCGTGGAGTCGTAAGGCGAGTGGATGCGTACAACAAGTTCGAAGCGATTCTATCGGCCCTCGACGTGCTCGAAGGCCACTTCCTGGGAATCTAGCCCGGCCGTTGCGTACCGAGGAGGTATAAAAACCAAGGGAACACAGTCCCTTGAGAAGGACAACACATACGACGCACCCTAGCTCGAGCTTAGACTTAGCCATTGCTGAATTTGAGTCAGAAACACCTCTCAGACTCGAAATTAGCCAAGAAAACAGCCGCAAGGCGACTGGAGTAGAGCTATTACCTTCCGCAGGGGCTCGAACCAGTATAAATCTCGGTCTCCCGCTCGTTGTCATCTCGCTCCGACCATAACCTCGTCTTTACTTTCCTTTCGTTTGAGCGAAGCGCTGCTCGGGTCCCATATCACTCGAGACCCCTACTACATTTCTTGCGGTCGGCGATCCCGATCATCGACAGCTGGCGCCCACCGTGGGGCCCGATTGCTTCGCTTTTTCGCAGGAACAACACCAAGAACCCAGGAGCATGGCGCACTTCATCGACGGGTTTTCCTCGAGCATGGATTCGGGCACGGACTCCGACTCCGTGTCCCTGTTTACGCCTTCGCCGCCGCCCCTCGAGCACCATGTTCTGATGGCGGACGGTCAGGGCGCGGAGGGAAATGCGGATGACCGTGATCCGCAGACCCCTGAAGACGCCCGTTGGATGGTGCATGTCGCCATCAACCAGGCCATAACCGCCCTCTGGCGGGAGGCCCAGGAGAGGGCCAGCACATCCTCTGGACCCCCCAGGCTCCCTCTCACGGGGGAGCGCCTCCGCGCTATCGCCCGGGTCATGGCTGACCCCGATAGGGCGAGGTCGGAGCTTTTTGGCCGAGCCCTGGCCGAAGAGCTCGATCGGACTGCGACCGAGGCCGCGCCTTCGCAGCACCGAAGCCAACACTCGGGGACCCGCTCCCAGAAGAGTGATGACAACACGTCGCGCCGTCACCTGCGCACCCGACGGACGCCCTGCCAGAGGCGGCCCCGGCGGCGGGCTCGGGATGAGGCTTTGACGCAGGCCAAGCGTCTGCGGCACCTGCACCAAGCAGGGCCAGGCCCGAGCCTAGCCACACAAACTCCGAGTCGACCGGCAGCAGGTCTGCGGACCTCTCCCCGGACGCTCCGCCCAGGCAATTAGTGCACATTTAGCATTTGGACCACTGGTGGTGTGTGCTTCTGTAAGTTCAAGGTAGCCCTTGTATGATTTTGGTGATTAATGACAAACATAGTTATTGACAATGTTTATTTTAAAGCAGCGCTGAATGACAAACCTCTAATATGCTTATTGATATGAGACTAATATATTCATCGTGAAGATTGTTTTAGTCTCATCTTATTTAAAGGGAAATCATATATGAAAAGAATGAGTATGTAACTTTGAGGTATGTGCTCGGTATTCCACTCTTATCTATTAGTGCATTTGTCATATGTATGTCATATTCATTTTGGCATAAAAATTACCGCACTGTTCGTATTTTGCTCTTGGGATCATGTTCTTATTTAGTTCTTTAGTGATTCCCAAGTTGGCTCTTAAAATAATGGTTTTTGCCTGTGCACCGAACCGGACTTTAGATGCTCTTTTCTTAGTTCGGCGCTAGTCCAGTAAGATTTCCATTTATGCCGGACCAAATCTCTCCTACAAAATATTTTGTCCGGTGCCAACTTGAATCTCTTGGTTCTCTCTTTGTGAAAAGGTCCATAGCTACTAATTCATGTGAAATCCATTTACGACGGACCAAATATTTTGGTCCGGCATACATACTGAATTCTCATTCCTTCACCGGACCAAAATCTTCTTGACTTCCTATGTATGACAGACTAATTTTTTTTAGTCTGGCGTGAACGTGGTTTGCTTGTCTTTGGATCTTTGATCTTATATGACTATTCTTTAGTGATCCTTTGGTTGCTTCTTTATAGACTTCACCATGCTTGATCATATTTGTGCATATAAGCTCACCATGAATGTTTTTATCATGCACAACCTTTGTGGAGTCTAATTTGGTTTAAATATCTTTGTTTCGATGTTGATCCATGTATCTGTGTGTTTAATTCATTGGATCAATATATCTTCATGCCTTGATATTAAGAGAGCTTATGATGGGTATTTGATAACTTGTGTTTTGATGATTGAATTTGATTATGATCGATTTGGATTTGGTTGTTTGACACATTTTCGAAACTCCTTTCATGGGGAACGGACCGGATTTAGTGCTTAGAATATGCACTGGATCACCTACTCAATCTAATAACAAGTTTCCCTTTTGTATCGGACCAAACTCTCTAAAACACCCATGTATGACAGACCAAATTATTTGGTCCGTGATACACAGGCTTTTGATAGTGTTTCGCATTTTGCATTTTTGAAAGCCTTCCCATACTTGAAAAAATAAAGAGTCTACATAAAAGTTGTAGATAATTTCGAGACGAATCTTTCTCATGTTGACAACTTTTTCATTTGAGTAACCGAAAAAATTATAAAAATTCGGGAAGTGGACTGAATTTCTATGTGCACAACGGACCAAATTATTTGGTCCGTGGTACACTAGCTTTTGACAGAGTCTTAATATTTTGCATTTTTTAGGGTCTTCCCGTGCTCAGAAAAAAAAGTTTATATATGAAAGTTGTAGAGAATTTCGAGATGAATCTTTTTCATGTTGACAACTTTCTCATTTGAGCAACTGAAAAATTCATAAAAATTCTTGAAGTTGCCTGCTGTGTTGTGAAGGAAATATTTGTGTTCTTTGGAGTTGGAATGATAAATATTTTTCAATGCACATGTCTTCCTCATTCATATTCATTCATGTGCACATTATTAAGAAGATAGAGATTAATTGAGTGATTTAAATTGATTTGCCTTGCAATTAATTTAAATAACTTTTGGTATTATTCTCACTAAGTGTATGAATCAAATGCATATACATCTCGGTGCACTTAGTAGGAGCATTCTTTTATCAAGTATTTCATATATATTGAGTTTAAAATTTGTTGAGCTTAAAATTTAGTAGGAGCTTAAAATTTGTTGCACTTAGTAGGAGCTCAAACACTTGTTGAGCTTAAAATTTAATGATTATCAAGTATATCCATGCAAATTTATTGAGCTTTTGGGACTAATGTCTTTCTTGAGATGCTTTGAAGAGAATTAGGTCCCAAGAGCATGTGTGATGACCAAGACGTGATAAAGGATTGATTGTTAAGTCAAGATCAACTAGACGAGAATTCACCAAGAGCTGAGGACGAGTCAAGATCGATTTGATGAGAGGATCATCGGGCGGATGATCGAATCAAAGTCGATAGGACGGAAGAGCCTCATGAGGTGATTAAGTCAAGGTTGACAAGACGAAGATTTCAACAATTATGATGGTCATCATGCACAACACATCAAGTAAAAAGCATGAAGCTTAGAAGTGAACCTAAAGATGCTCAAGGCCAAGGTATGGCTAGTATAAGACTAAGAATGTTTCCTAGTCTTTCACCGGTCTTGGTGTTAGTGGAAAGACCGGATTGATAGGATAGTTGCCATACTATCAAGAGAAGTCCGGGTCGATGTTGATCGGACTATTTCCAAGCTCTCGAGTGATGCACATTGAGTATCCTTACCCCTAAGTGAGCCTAGTGAGGTGTCTTGGGGTGTTAGAAGTGTTTAGTAAAAGAGAGAAGCTAGTGGTGTCCAAAAATGTGAGATTTTGGGTGTCTTTTGATTCCTTATGAATTCTGCACTCATCCTTTGGTATCTGGGTGTTGAGACCTTGCTAGATGGATAGCCCTTGTTCTTAGCTTTTCATAGATCCTAAGATCACCTAATTCTGAATTCGAACGAGAGAGATATCGCCGTTTTCGTGCAGGCTGTACATGCAGTGACGGACCAAATTTTTTGGTCCGTCGTGAATGGGATTTTGCATAGGACCAGTCCATGGCGAATGTAAAACTCTTTGGTGCTGTCCCCAATGGCTAGTTTTGGATTTCAATGGCTAGTTTTGAGGGTGTTGGGTATTTATACCACCTCCAGACTGTTGGGAACCAACTTTTGGCAACCCATTTATCATCTTTGAGCTGAAGGTGTGTGAGAGGAACTCCTATGTGTTAGGAGTGTCCAAGACACTAATCTTTTGAGTGTGATTAAGAGAATCCTAAGTGAGATTAGTGTGTGATCAAGAGTGTCCTATGTGCATCTCTCTTGAGCTTGATCCGGTGTGATCAAATAAGCTTCGGGCTTGTTACTCTTGGTGCTTGAGAGCACCTAGACGGCGTGAAAGGCATCGTGAGCCGGTGATCTTCTCAACGAAGGTTGTGAGAAGGCCCGGGCGAATCAAGTGCTAGTGAGCCAAGAGATAGGGCTTGAGAACGGCCTATTTACTCTTGAAACTAGCGTGCTGTAAGAGGTTAGAGCTCACCTCACCGTTGTGGTGGAAGAGTCACCCTAATGGAGACGAGGCGTGGGCTCGAGCGAGAGCCGGTCCTTGTGAGGAGCAAGGGCTTGCCTCAATGTGGAGTAGGAGCGTGGCTCCGAACCACGGGATAAAAATACTTGTGTCACTTGTGGTATCTCTTGTCTCCTTTATGGATTGTTTTACTTTGTATTTATCCATTATGCATCTTATGACTTATATGATGATCTGATCACCTTACTAGTTATGTCCTTGTCATGTGTTGACTTGTGTGTGCTAACTAATTTATCTTGAGCAATTTTATTGCTAACATCTTCATATCTAGAATTGAATTGCTTGCTTGTCTCCCTAACATTGCAAACCAAGAGTTAGTTAATTCTTATTCTAGGGTGCTTATCTTGCTTGCCATCACCTAGGATAATAACCTGTGTTCAAATATCAGTTTTCAACTTCCTTATTACATTAAGATTTGAACAAAAGTATAAAATTGGTTTTAAGATTAAAATTTGAAGTAGCCCAATTCACCCCCCCCCCTCTTGGGCATCCGATTCCTTACAGCTTCCCTCATTAAGTTTTTGCTATGTTCATCACCAATATAGCTATCCTTGATCTCTGTTACCCATTCAAGTAGGGTCGGCCCTGGGGGGGGAGCAAGGTGGGCGGTCGCCTCGGGCCCCCAAAGTCATGGGTCCCTCCGGAATGCAACTACACCATGGGCTTTTGGCCCAGTCGCGAGCAAACGTGTGCTGAGTTGATCGATGAGGTCCGTGTAGAAACGAACCATCGTGATCGAACGCAGACGCTGGCACGCCCGAGCCCCCAACCCCCGACGCCCTCGTGCCCAGTTGCCGTGACGCCGCTCCTTCGAGTTCCGGATCCGCTGAAATTGTTGAAGAACTATTTGAGATCAACAATGACTCAAGAAAGGTTAAATGATTTGGTGACTTTATGCATCGAGAAGAAGTTATTGGATGAGATTGATATCAATAGTATAATCGATGACTTTGTATCACAAAATGTTAGAAGAAATTTTTTAAGATGATGCCAAGTGCCAAGTAAGTGTTTATGATTACAATTTACATTTGTCATTTCATAAACTTTAAATTGTTCTATAAAGTATTTTTGTGCATCGCATATTAATTTCTTCAATGATGTGTGCTTATAAGACTATATATATATATATATATATATATATATATATATATACATGCATATATATATATATATATATATATATATATATATATATATATATATATATATATATATATATATATATATATATATATATATATATATATATATATATATATATATATATATATATATATATATAGGAAGTACATACTCCTCACCTCTAATATACTACTTAAATAAATGCTTTATACTCCTTTATCACTTTCGGTATACTCTAATAATAATTCTAAGATACTCCAATACAACATGATTAAAAAATTTCATCAGACTCTTTATTTTTTTGCTACATACCCTTTTTATGTATGAGGAATATGTAAACAAATTATGCTATAAAGGGTGGATTTTAATGAATTTTTTCATGAAACTCACTTTGGAGTATCTTATAATCAGTATTAGAGTATACTCAAAATAATAAAGAGGTATAACAACATCATTTAAATGGTATATTAGAAGTGGGAGTACATACACCCAGGAGTATGGAATCATTTTCCTATATATATATATATGAGGAGGTGGAAGAGACCTCCATATAATTTTTCGCCCCGGGCCTCCAAAATGCCAGGACCAGCCCTGCATTCAAGTATCACAGTCGTGATTGCCTGACAAGCAATTTCAGAAGTGCTGCTGCTATAGCTATCCCTCCTAGACTGTGCATCAGCTACCATATTTTTTCCCTTTCTTATATTCCACTTGATAATCAAACTCTAACAACTTAAGCAATCCCTTGTGTTCAGCTAACACTTCAGAAAGTTACTGCAATATGGGCTTAATGTCTGCAGGTACAGCTTGATCTTGTTCAGCTTCCATTTCAAAAATTTGTTGCACCCGAATCAAATACCCCATCACTCTCTTGGAAATCATTTTCTCAAATTTAGTAGCACTGATCTTACAATTGGAAGATGGGTTCGTATAATCATTGAAGTACAGAATTCTTCCCTTTCTGCACAAACATAAACTCCTTTGCCTCAAATCTAACCCAGTTAGGCTATTCTCAAACATCCAATCAACCCCAAACTAATGTCATAGCTTTTCAGATGTAACAATTTAAATGTACTACAAGATTTGACTCCTTGGACTACATATTCCAGCTGGTTCACTTGAGCATCCTTTTGAAGCTCTTCCCCTCTAAGCCACTGCCACCTTTTTAACTGACCCATGATTGAGTACATAGTTAGCCTTAATAGCAAACTCATAATCCATGAATGAATGTGTACTGCCACTGTCCACTAGTGCTACTGCTTTTCTACCTCCAATAGTGGCACTTAGGGCAAATGTGTTTGATCCAACAGTCCCCTTTGCTGCATGCTGTGATATTAGCATCAATTTCTAAGGAATGTCTTGTTGTTCAACAATTTCTGGGCATCCAGGAGCTATTACATACTCAGGATCCCCCACTGGCTCTTGTTTTGCAATCATGTCTCCTTCCTCTTCTTCCCCTTTCATCAATAATGCATGAATGGCGCGCTCTCTTTACTTTGCATTTGTGGCCGTGATTCCAAGGTTCCTTGCAGTACCAAAAAAGATTTTTGTCTCTCTTTAGTTTTACCTGCTGCTTCTGAATTTGTGTTCTCCTAAAAAGTGGTTTTGCCTCCATCAATATTTGATTTGCTATTGCCACTTCCAAACATACCCTTGCTGTAGTTACCTGAGAAGTACTTTTAGCCGCAGCTGCCATTTTATATTCTCTAGCATACCAATATCCTTCCATGAGCCCTTGAGGTCTCTGGCTACTCACACCATGTTTGATATCTCCTTTTGAGTCTCCAGTGAAGCAACTTAATAAGAAGTGCTCCCTCAAATATGGATAAGCCCCCTTGACCAAAGCTACACACTCCTCAAACTTATCTATGAAATGGGACACCGTTGATTGCTGTTTAATATGTTGCAATGCCTCTACAGCATCATGGGCTATAGCTTAACAAAATCTGTCACAAATGATAGCACATAATTGAGGCCAAGTAATTGTATGGCTAGGAATTCCAATCCCCTTAAATACCAAGTGGCAGCTCTACTAACGAAATGTGCAGTTGCTAAGTTAACCCACTGGTCATATATATGGTGTACCCGAGATCTCAAAGAACTTCTCACATTGCTTCAACCAATTCAGAACATCTTCCCCACCAAACAATGGAATTTCCAATCTTGTTCCCTTAATCACAGCTTCGGCATAATGAGTGATATTGTTTGTCACAGCCCAAATTTGTAAAACATGAAATTAATAATCTCATGAGCATCATGTCATCATCCTTGCATGTTTTGGGGTGTGATTGTTGCATCAAATCCAAGTTTTAACTTAACCTCAACACTTAGAAGAATTTCAGCCTGACTATATATTGTGAATCTGAACCATTTCTCTCAAGCAAATAAATTAACCTAACAAAACTATGTTTGTGTGCATGTTATCTTATTCAATCAATAGCACCTTGAATATGATCCCGGACAAGTTTGATGAGACATGGAGTTCAATAGCTATTTTAATTAGTGAGCACAACATGGTTGAAAACCACAAACTGCAGCACTAGAAAATTTTCAGGAGCTTAGTCTGTAAATTTGTGGTTCTGAGGCACTTTTCAAAATTCAATAACTTGAACTGCGATGCATTGTAGATTGTGCATGTTATACCATTGCATACCTTAACACTTGAGCAACATTCTTGCCAAGTTTGACAAATTTTAAAGCATGTTTGATAGTGCAACTAAGTGACCAAAGAAGGCATAAAAACTGCTCTTTTAGGGGACTTAGTTCCATTCCGGTTCACAGATTGAGCCATCTATCCTGACGTGGCTCACCTTCTCTGCCCCATGCTGCCACTGCCCTTCCCGAGTACTGTCTCACCTCGTGAGCTCCGTTGCTTTGCCATAAAACTGCCGAAGTCATTTTTCGCAGCCCTTTGCTTTCTTCTTTGTTTGCTCTTGCCGTGGAGCTCATCCGGCGAGCACAAGACGAGCCAAGCTGCGTTCAGCGAGCGCCAGTGAGCTCCTTGCATCTCGTCTTGCGCACACCGCCACTCCATCTCTGACTTTGCTTCTCCTCGGCTTGCTTGCAGCCTCCGCCCAGAGCTCGCCATCTCCTTCTTCCCTAGCGCGGCGGCGCCCGACCAAACAACCCGGCGGTGAGTCAATCGCCAACTTGTACTGCCATGCAACTCACCCAGTTCTTGATTCCAACCTTTCTCTTCCGTTCGCAGCTGCCGTGGAGCCGGCCGTGCCTTGTCTTCCTCCCCAGCCGAGCCACTCACCTCCTGCAGTTGCCTTCTCCAAGTTCTGCTCCAAGCCCCAGCCCGTAACGCCATTGTTGCTGCTTGAAGCTCTAAGGTCTGTGAGGGTAGGCTTAAGTAATTTAACAAGAAACATTAACACAAGAAACACTATGGCGCAGTGGTATGGCACTAGTGTGGGCCTCAGGAGGTCCTATGTTCGATCCTCACATCTGCACTTGAATATATTTATTTTTCTCATTTTTGCCATGCACAATGATACACTTATAACTTTTGCTGTGAAACTCCGATTAATGCAAACTCAATTTGTGGATTTGAGTTACTCAGTAAAGGTTCGAAATATGCAATAAAAAGTTATATGTTGCTTGCTGCGAAAACTTTTAATTAGGAGTTGAATGAAAGCCATGATTTAAGTATTATGAAGGGACTATGATAATCCTAGCTCTAAAAATTATGAAATGAATCCAGCATGCTCCTGCAATCTCAAATGTCCCATTTCTATAAAAAGATTTAGGATTCAATGTGTTGTGCATCAAAGAGTTGATTGTGCCAAGCCTTAATATCATGCAAGATTCAAATAGTTAAAATATAGATTAAATGGAATCAAAAATTGGTGAAACTAGTTTGGATGCAATCTTGGGTTTGTATAGATCACCAGTATATAAAAACATTTGAGTTTCACCTTGGTTTGCCATATTTTCTCATTAGCCAAACATGCAATCGGTAAAATGAACAAATAGCCGTAACTCTTGCAAATGCACCTCAAATTCGACAAAACTGACTCCTATGGCCTTAAAAGGATATGCCTCAGCTTGCCATACAAAAATAACATCAGTTTGATCAACTTGAGTTAAGCACAGATTAAGCTTAAATCACTATTCATTAGAAAAATACCTTAAACGAATGCGAAATATCGCGGAACCAACTTTAAAACACTCTTAGGGATATTCCCTACTAACCTCTGAAAAATGGGTAGATTATCCCATTCGGTGTAGTCGCAAATGAAAAAGGAAAACTGAACCGCAATAGCGCTAAAAGAGTGGTCATTTAAGCCTTTTCGGCAGCCCGTAAAATATCACACATAAGCATAAAGTTATGAGAGAATAGCCTAGCATCATTTTATGATACATATTCTACCAAAATATGGAAAAATACATTAATTATAACTTCATTTGCATATTGATCCAACCACAAGAAAAACCCTAAATGATCACAACTGCGCAGAATAATTATCACTTAAGCCTTTTCGAGGGCTAGTAAAACAGCTCGTCCAAACACAAACTTTAGGGGAATTGGTCCAGAAACCTACTTCAATATATGGACGACCCAAGGGTAGAAAAATATTCAAATTATAACTTGCTTATCATATAAGATTCATTAAAGCAAATACCCTAAGTAATAAGGTCTCTAGAACGGTAATACGTGAACGATAGTAGATAGAAGTCCTCATCCGAAGTTTTCGCAAAGCAAGAGCCATTCCTGTGACCTTATGGTACCGGCCAATAATGCAAAACTTCAGATCTAACTTATAGAAATTGCTTCCATGCATGAACACTTAAGACTAAGCACTAGTCATGCATAACACTTTGATTAATGACTTCATTTCACTAATCCAAACAATCTTTGCATCTTGAATTTGAAATTATAAATACTAAAACATTGGTTACAAGCTATACTTGTTGTTTGATATCTAAATGAACACTTTTGGCATAGGTTTATTCATTAATGGCTTGCTGCACGGATTTTAAAGCACAAAAATCAGCAACCATATAATCTGGACAGAACCTCACCGAATCATTTATACTATGAGCAAATGGACTGCGATTGACTTGATTCTTGTTGCATTGTGTTCATAACTCAGTGGGCTGCAATCTCACAAAGTTTCATGATTTTTCATGCATATATGCATTCATGGCATCAATCGTAATCTAGACGGTCTTTTCTTTCTCTAGAAACCGAAGTGCGGAGAGTAACGCGTTGATTCAGCGAGATTGTTGTTGAGCAAGATCAGCAAGAGACTCAAGGCAAGCATCTAAGCATACTCCTACAGCTTTTGTGAATCAATTGATCTTTATATATGCTTATGTATGGGTAGTTGCATTGGGCTATGTTAATCGGATATCGATATTGGTAGCACCTACTTATTGCATTTTCCTATACCTTGATGTTACTTACCATGTACCTTGACACGTTCGAACATGGGTAGATGTTTTGGTTAATACTTGTGCTTAGTTGCTTAGCCATGCTATAGGTCTTAGTAGGAACTGGGTTTGGGAAGGGAATGAAATTTGTAATACAAAAATGCTCATAGGATGGGTTCATGTTCAATTTAATGTATGGTGATGGATGACAAAATGTGGATAACGGGACTTGAGAGGGTGATAGGGCTTGATGGGAATTGAGTCTCAAGAAGCATAGGCCCTCTTGAGTCGATTAAGGACCGATCGTTGATGCTGTTGTCTTAAGCACTTTTGCGTACTACCACATATTCAAATAATGGTAAGGATGAGCCGATTACTTATGTTGTTTGTGATCATTTGGGCCGTGGTCCTAAAGTGTGAGTAGTGATACTTGTAAGGGAACCTAGCGGCGCTTGAGAGGGTCTAGGTGTCCTCCACACTTGTAGGCACGAGATCCAAGCGGTTGGGGCGCTTTTGGAAAGGTTGTCACGAGTACCCTCTTGTGCATCTTTAGCGGGATGTGCAAGCCGTATGGTCCTTGTGTCGTGTGGGTAAAGATGTACACCCTCGGGGTTTTCAATCAATTGAATTGCGGCTCTCGATTATGAGCACGCTTAATGTTCATCGGACATCATCGTAGAGTTTCGTATATATTTGTGCTACTTGAGATATGAAGTTGAACATGACATTGTGATAAAATGGTGGGCTAAGGATGGAACTTGGGATGGGTGTACTTGCTGTCCATAGAGGTTCTTTAATGCTTAAGTATCTTGCTCATTGCTAAAATGCTTATGTCTAGTAATGCTTTTAAAAGAACTTACCCAATGGCCTTGTATCCTTGCTAATGCCAAATGCATGCGCCTTGTATATTATTGAGTAAGTCTTGCAGTACCTCCGTACTCATTGTCTCTCTTTCAGATTTTGTAGGTAATGAGGAGACCGTCTTTGGCTACTTCTATCCCTTGAAATCGGCAAAGCGGATGAGTAGTTTTGGCGGTCAAGCTTTTGCAATGGCACTCTTGGGCAATTGTGCCATTGTTTATCGTTATCTTATTTATCCGCTGCATATTTTGTTATTTAAGTAAAACTAACGATGGAGTGCTTGGCTTCTAACTATTTGAGCACTCTCCATGCTAAAGACTTGAGTTGTAATGAAGTCATGTAAAATGAATTAAATCTGTCCTCTTTATGTATCGTGTAATGCTATTGATGTTGTGCAACGGCATGTGTGTTTGATCTTGGGCATCACTTGAGACACATGCCGGGGACTACCGGGATTGCTTTCGTTTTAATTGAATGCGTGTTCGGTTGTTTGAGCATTTAGATGTGTGCTAGCATATGGCATGTCTAATGGCGGCGTATGCTAACTCTCATCTTTATGGATAGCCGCAATTCAATTAAGCCGAGTGCAATTTGGGCAGTTCTCTGGCGTTGGTATCGAGCAGGGTTATAAAGTGGACCTTAAAATTTGCTCGTGGGATGGGAAATAAAAGAAACCAACTTATACTAAATTTCCTAGTTGAACAAAAAAAATCAGATTCTAAATTAAGGTTATATTCTTTATTCTTATCCATCCTAGAGCTATTTCTCCCCTTGTGCTTCACCTTATTAATTTGTGCTCTAACTCATCTTGTCTTTTTGGGTTTAGCTAGGAGCTTTCCATGTTTGGAGTATGTTTGGGACACCAGTCTTGTATTCCCTTTATGTTATATTAGTGTACCGCAAACTTGCGAGATGATCGTATGAATTATGCCCTATGATATTAAGTATTTGTAATGGATCTTAAGTCTATTTTGATTATGTATGGGACTAAGTGGTTAGGTCATTTCATTCCTGCCTTATGCTTGTTGTCCTCTTTTGATTTTTTTATTTATTGGTCAATGCTTGCTGAAATTTTCTGGGCTTTGGACGAATGTGAGGATCGCGATTTAGTGCATGCATCATGTTGCATACATGTTTTCAGATGAATAACTGAGCACTCACACAAGAGTAAATAAGTTCTATGCTGCCCATAAATCCAAAAAAAAAACATCCTGTCTTGCTATCCAAAATCAACCTAGAGCAATTTATCTCCTCTCATGTGCATGTATATGTGTACTGTATTGGAATTAATGATCCACATGACTTCCTTGCTGTCAAAAAAACTCTTCTAGTATACCGTTGTTGCTATCCACTTTGTATTTCCGGAAGAATTACCGGGAAAGCCTCCCGATCGAGAGGTCGAGTTTGTCATAGAGTTGCTACCCGGAACTGCACCAATATCCCAACGTCCTTATCGTATGCCACCCAATGAGCTAGTAGAATTGAAGAAACAACTTAAGGAACTGTTGGAGAAGGGTTTTATTCGTCCAAACTCCTCACCATGGGGATGCCCGGCTCTCTTTGTGAAGAAAAAGGACCAAAGTTTGCGGATGTGTGTTGACTACCGTCCGTTAAATGCGGTCACAGTGAAAAATAAGTACCCACTTCCTAGAATTGATATCTTGTTCGATCAATTGTCCGGTGCTCGTTATTTCTCCAAGATCGACTTAAGATTGGGCTACCATCAAATAAAAATCAGAAATGAAGACATTCCTAAAACAGCCTTCTCTACTCGTTATGGGCTCTACAAGTACACAGTTATGTCTTTCGGCTTGACCAATGCACCCGCCTACTTCACGTACTTGATGAACTCCATCTTTATGGAAGAGCTTGACACCTTTGTCGTCATATTCATTGATGACATCCTCATCTACTCCAAGACCAAAGAAGATCATGCCCATCATCTCCGTGTCGTTCTCGGGAAACTTCGGGAACATCGTCTTTATGCCAAGTTTAGCAAGTGTGAGTTTTGGTTGAAAGAAGTGTCTTTTCTTGGTCATATCCTCTCTGAAAATGGTATTGCCGTTGATCCAAGTAAAGTGCAAGATGTTCTCAATTGGGAACAGCCCCAAAATGTTACCGACATCCGGAGTTTTCTTGGACTTGCGGGCTACTACCGCCGGTTCATTGAAATTTTTTCCAAGATCTCAAAACCTATGACCGAACTGTTAAAGAAAGGGGCTGAGTTCAGATGGTCAAATGAATGTGAAGAAGCTTTCCAAACCTTGAAGAAATGTCTCACAACCGCTCCCATTCTTGCTCAACCCAACATCCATAAGAACTTCGATGTCTATTGTGATGCATCCGGTATAGGTCTCGGTTGTGTTCTTATGCAAGAAGGCCGAGTTGTGGCCTATGCTTCTCGCTAATTGAAGAGGCATGAAGAGAGTTATCCTACTCATGATTTAGAGCTTGCCGCTGTTGTTCATGCTCTAAAAATTTGGCGGCACTATCTTCTTGGTAACCGTTGCAATATCTACACCGATCACAAGAGCCTCAAATACATTTTCACTCAATCCGACCTTAACATGAGACAAAGAAGATGGCTTGAACTAATCAAAGATTATGATTTAGAAGTGCATTATCATCCCGGGAAGGCTAATGTTGTTGCCGATGCCTTGAGCCGCAAGGCTAGGTGCAATTCCTTGACCGTTGAGCCCGAATTCGACTCACTCTGTGATGATTTGCGTAGGCTTCAACTTGAGATGGTTGGTGAGGGTTTCCTTGCTGACCTCACAGTTAAATCAAACCTTTTTGACCAGATCAAAACAGCCCAAGAGCATGACAAAGGAGTAACCAAAATCCGCAAGAAAATGAGAGAAGGCAAAGCCGATTGTTTCTCTATTGATGAACAAGGCCTTGTATGTTTCGGTAAGAGAATTATGGTGCCTAAGAACATGGAATTGAGGCGTTTGATCCTAGATGAAGCTCATAACTCTCAACTCTCTATCCACCCCGGTAACACCAAAATGTATCAAGATCTCAAACAAAAATTTTGGTGTACTCGTATGAAACGCGAAATCGCGCGGTATGTGGCCAAATGCGATGTGTGCCAAAGGGTGAAGGCAGAGCACCTAAAACCAGCAGGTACACTGTAACCCTTGCCTATTCCATATTGGAAATGGGAGGCAATTGGAATGGATTTTATCACCGGACTACCCAAGACTTCCCAAGGGTATGATTCTATATGGGTCATTGTTGATCGTTTGACAAAATCGGCTCATTTTCTCCCCGTCAAAGTTTCATATTCCACCAAACAATATGCTGAATTGTATCTTACTCGAATTGTTTGCCTTCATGGTGTGCCAAAATCAATTGTCTCCGATAGAGGTTCCCAATTTGTGAATCACTTTTGGCAAAGCCTTCATGATGCAATGGGGACCGACCTCCATTTTAGCACCGCTTATCATCCACAAACCAGAGGCCAAACCGAGAGAGTAAATCAAATTCTTGAGGACATGTTGAGAGCTTGTGTGCTCACATATGAAAAGAAATGGGTGACTTGCTTGCCATTTGCGGAGTTCTCCTACAATAATAGCTATCAATCAAGTATCAAGATGTCTCCTTTTGAAGCCCTATATGGAAGAAGGTGTAGGACTCCTATCAATTGGTCCGAGTCCGGAACGACCTTTCTTTGGTCGGACTTGGTCATGGAAGCCAAGATCAAGTTAGAAAAATTCGTGAGAACCTCGCATAGCACAATCTCGTCAAAAGAGCTACGAGCGACGCGCGACGTGAATTGAGTTTCAAGGTGGGAGAGCATGTTTATCTCAAGGTCTCTCCATTGAGGGGGACACGCCGATTCCACGTCCGTGGGAAATTGGCACCTCGCTATATTGGACCCTTCCAAATCACCGCAAGGCGTGGAACCGTAGCCTATCAATTAGAGCTTCCAAAATCACTCTCTGTTGTCCATAATGTGTTTCATGTCTCACAATTGAAGAAGTGTCTTCGTGTTCCCACCGAGGCCACTACTTTGGAGGATATCGATCTCCAACCCGATCTCTCCTATGTTGAGCATCCTATTCGAATTCTTGATGAGACCGAGAGAAAAATGAGGAAGGGAAATGTTAAAGTTGTCAAGGTGCAATGGAGCAACCATACCGAAGATGAAGCTACATGGGAACGTGAGGACCAACTTCGTGTTGACTATCCCGATCTTTTCTCCTCCACGTGAGTACTAGTTGTCCATTTTCTTCATGCACTCTCCTTGCTGCCATAATTACACCACATGCTCTTTTATGAAAATCTAAGTTCTAACTTCTTAAATGTGCACACAATCACCATCATGAAAGGCCACATATTTTCTTTTAGAGCTATTCCGAGGTAAGCCACATGTCTAGGTGAACATGGACTCAACTAAACTGGAACTTATAATATTATTTCCTTGCTGTCCAGATTTAAGCCTTTTTTTGAAATTAAAACATTCTCTTAGTGTCCTATGATTTATAGGTGCTACACTCATTTGATCTACTTTCCGCTTATACCGAATCTCGGGACGAGATTCTTTTAAGGGGGGAGACTTGTCACAGCCCAAATTTGTAAAACATGAAATTAATAATCTCATGAGCATCATGTCATCATCCTTGAATGTTTTGGGGTGTGATTGTTGCATCAAATCCAAGTTTTAACTTAACCTCAACACTTAGAAGAATTTCAGCCTGACTATATATTGTGAATCTGAACCATTTCTCTCAAGCAAATAAATTAACCTAACAAAACTATGTTTGTGTGCATGTTATCTTATTCAATCAATAGCACCTTGAATATGATCCCGGACAAGTTTGATGAGAAATGGAGTTCAATAGCTATTTTAATTAGTGAGCACAACATGGTTGAAAACCACAAACTGCAGCACTAGAAAATTTTCAGGAGCTTAGTCTGTAAATTTGTGGTTCTGAGGCACTTTTCAAAATTCAATAACTTGAACTGCGATGCATTGTAGATTGTGCATGTTATACCATTGCATACCTTAACACTTGAGCAACATTCTTGCCAAGTTTGACAAATTTTAAAGCATGTTTGATAGTGCAACTAAGTGACCAAAGAAGGCATAAAAACTGCTCTTTTAGGGACTTAGTTCCATTCCGGTTCACAGATTGAGCCATCTATCTGGCGTGGCTCACCTTCTCTGCCCCATGCTGCCACTGCCCTTCCCGTCTTGTCTCACCTCGTGAGCTCCGTTGCTTTGCCATAAAACTGCCGAAGTCATTTTTCGCACCCTTTGCTCATTCTTTGTTTGCTCTTGCCGTGGAGCTCATCCGGCCGAGCCAAGACCTTGAGCCAAGCTGCGTTGCAAGTAGCGCCAGTGAGCTCCTTGCATCTCATCTTGTGCACACCGCCACTCCATCTCGACTTTGCTTCTCCTCCGGCTTGCACCTCCGCCGCCAGAGCTCGCCATCTCCTTCTTCCCTAGCGCGCGAAGCCAACAAGAAGAACCCGGCCGGTGAGTCAATCGCCAACTTGTCTGCCATGCAACTCACCCAGTTCTTGATTCCAACCTTTCTCTTCCGTTCGCAGTTGCCGTGGAGCCGGCCGTGCCTTGTCTTCCTCCCGGCCGAGCCACTCACCTCCTGCAGTTGCCTTCTCCAAGTTCTGCTCCAAGCCCCACTGTAACGCCATTGTTGCTTTGCTGAAGCTCTAAGGTCTGTGAGGGTAGGCTTAAGTAATTTAACAAGAAACATTAACACAAGAAACACTATGGCGCGGTGGTATGGCACTAGTGTGGGCCTCAGGAGGTCCTATGTTCGATCCTCACATCTGCACTTGAATATATTTATTTTTCTCATTTTGCCATGCACAATGATACACTTATAACTTTTGCTGTGAAACTCCGATTAATGCAAACTCAATTTGTGGATTTGAGTTACTCAGTAAAGGTTCGAAATATGCAATAAAAAGTTATATGTTGCTTGCTGCGAAAACTTTTAATTAGGAGTTGAATGAAAGCCATGATTTAAGTATTATGAAGGGACTATGATAATCCTAGCTCTAAAATTATGAAATGAATCCAGCATGCTCCTGCAATCTCAAATGTCCCATTTCTGTAAAAAGATTTAGGATTCAATGTGTTGTGCATCAAAGAGTTGATTGTGCCAAGCCTTAATATCATGCAAGATTCAAATAGTTAAAATATGGATTAAATGGAATCAAAAATTGGTGAAACCAGTTTGGATGCAATCTTGGGTTTGTATAGATCACCAGTATATAAAAACATTTGAGTTTCACCTTGGTTTGCCATATTTTCTCATTAGCCAAACATGCAATCGGTAAAATGAACAAATAGCCGTAACTCTTGCAAATGCACCTCAAATTCGACAAAACTGACTCCTATGGCCTTAAAAGGATATGCCTCAGCTTGCCATACAAAAATAACATCAGTTTGATCAACTTCGAGTTAAGCCCGTATTAAGCCTAAATCACTATTCATTAGAAAAACACCTTAAACGAATGCGAAATATCGCGGAACCAACTTTAAAACACTCTTAGGGATATTCCCTACTAACCCCTGAAAAATGGGTAGATTATCCCATTCGGTGTAGTCGCAAATGAAAAAGGAAAACTGAACCGCAATAGCGCTAAAAGAGTGGTCATTTAAGCCTTTTCGGCAGCCCGTAAAATATCACACATAAGCATAAAGTTATGAGAGAATAGCCTAGCATCATTTCATGATACAAATTCTACCAGAATATGGAAAAATACATTAATTATAACTTAATTTGCATATTGATCCAATCACAAGAAAAACCCTAAATGATCACAACTGCGCAGAATAATTATCACTTAAGCCTTTTCGAGGGCTAGTAAAACAGCTCGTCCAAACACAAACTTTAGGGGAATTGGTCCAGAAACCTACTTCAATATATGGACGACCCAAGGGTGAAAAATATTCAAATTATAACTTGCTTATCATATAAGATTCATTAAAGCAAATACCCTAAGTAATAAGGTCTCTAGAACGGTAATCGTGAACGATAGTAGATAGAAGTCCTCATCCGAAGTTTTCAAAGCAAGAGCCATTCCTGTGACCTTATGGTACCGCCAATAATGCAAAACTTCAGATCTAACTTATAGAAATTGCTTCCATGCATGAACACTTAAGACTAAGCACTAGTCATGCATAACACTTTGATTAATGACTTCATTTCACTAATCCAAACAATCTTTGCATCTTGAATTTGAAATTATAAATACTAAAACATTGGTTACAAGCTATACTTGTTGTTTGATATCTAAATGAACACTTTTGGCATAGGTTTATTCATTAATGGCTTGCTGCACGGATTTTAAAGCACAAAAATCAGCAACCATATAATCTGGACAGAACCTCACCGAATCATTTATACTATGAGCAAATGGACTGCGATTGACTTGATTCTTGTTGCATTGTGTTCATAACTCAGTGGGCTGCAATCTCACAAAGTTTCATGATTTTTCATGCATATAAGCATTCATGGCATCAATCGTAATCTAGACGGTCTTTTCTTTCTCTAGAAACCGAAGTGCCGGAGAGTAACGCGGTTGATTCCGAAAACGAGATTGTTGTTGAGCAAGATCAGCAAGAGACTCAAGGCAAGCATCTAAGCATACTCCTACAGCTTTTTGTGAATCAATTGATCTTTATATATGCTTATGTATGGGTAGTTGCATTGGGCTATGTTAATCGGATATCGATATTGGTAGCACCTACTTATTGCATTTTCCTATACCTTGATGTTACTTACCATGTACCTTGACACGTTCGAACATGGGTAGATGTTTTGGTTAATACTTGTGCTTAGTTGCTTAGCCATGCTATAGGTCTTAGTAGGAACCGGGTTTGGGAAGGGAATGAAATTTGTAATACAAAAATGCTCATAGGATGGGTTCATGTTTAATTTAATGTATGGTGATGGATGACAAAATGTGGATAACGGGACTTGAGAGGGTGATAGGGCTTGATGGGAATGGAGTCTCAAGAAGCATAGGCCCTCTTGAGTCGATTAAGGACCGATCGTTGATGCTGTTGTCTTAAGCACTTTTGCGTACTACCACATATTCAAATAATGGTAAGGATGAGCCGATTACTTATGTTGCTGTGATCATTTGGGCCGTGGTCCTAAAGTGTGAGTAGTGATACTTGTAAGGGGAACCTAGCGGCCTTGAAGAGGGTCTAGGTGTCCTCCACACTTGTAGGCACGAGATCCAAGCGGTTGGGGCGCTTTTGGAAAGGTTGTCACGAGTACCCTCTTGTGCATCTTTAGCGGGATGTGCAAGCCGTATGGTCCTTGTGTCGTGTGGGTAAAGATGTACACCCCTGCAGGGTTTTCAATCAATTCGAATTGCCGCGCTCTCAGTTATGAGCACGCTTAATGTTCATCGGACATCATCGTGAGAGTTTAAGTATATATTTGTGCTACTTGAGATATGAAGTTGAACATGACATTGTGATAAAAATGGTGGGCTAAGGATGGAACTTGGGATGGGTGTACTTGCTGTCCATAGAGGTTCTTTAATGCTTAAGTATCTTGCTCATTGCTAAAAATGCTTATGTCTAGTAATGCTTTTCGCAAAAGAACTTACCCAATGGCCTTGTATCCTTGCTAATGCTAAATGCATGCGCCTTGTATATTATTGAGTAAGTCTTGCGAGTACCTCCATACTCATTGTCTCTCTTTCAGACTTTGTAGGTAATGAGGAGACCGTCTTTGGCTACTTCTATCCCGCCGAAATCGGCAAAGCGGATGAGTAGTTTTGGCGGTCAAGCTTTTGCAATGGCACTCTTGGGCAATTGTGCCATTGTTTATCGTTATCTTATTTATCCGCTGCATATTTTGTTATTTAAGTAAAATTAACGATGGAGTGCTTGGCTTCTAACTATTTGAGCACTCTCCATGCTAAAGACTTGAGTTGTAATGAAGTCATGTAAAATGAATTAAATCTGTCCTCTTTATGTATCGTGTAATGCTATTGATGTTGTGCAACGGCATGTGTGTTTGATCTTGGGCATCACTTGAGACACATGCCGGGGACTACCGGGATTGCTTTCGTTTTAATTGAATGCGTGTTCGGTTGTTTGAGCATTTAGATGTGTGCTAGCATATGGCATGTCTAATGACGGGCGTATGCTAACTCTCATCTTTATGGATAGCCGGCAATTCAATTAAGCCGAGTGCAATTTGGGCGGTTCTCACATTGTTAGCCTCTCCCAAGTACTGATTAGTCTGGGCGTCAAACTACTGAATCCCTGGGTTCTGAACTCTCCATAATTGTTCCACGTATTCATAGGAGGCCTCCTTGTTGAATTAGCATCCAAACCAGGTGGGAGTTGTAAAGTTCCCGACCTTCTCACATTAGTTTGACTGATTATGGATTAGTGAAGGTCTCAGAACTGGGTTGAAACCCTGACCCCTTTTGACCGTGTTGTTTTCTATAGCAAACTAAACCCCCTGAACTTCCCTGTTTGATATACCTTCTATCTGTGTGCGATCAGGAAGAACTGATGCTTGATTTATTAGAGGCCTAGTTGGAACCTGCTCACCATACCTGAGCCGAAGTATAAATCCTCTTCAAAATCTTCCTCATCTCAGCAAATTCCATCTTCAGACTCTTCAATTCAGCAAGATCTTCCTTGATTATAGAAATTTCTGCCCTAACCTCGGTTAGATCATCGTTCCCAGCCATGACTTCTCTTGATCTCGCTGCTACCACCAAATCTTGTGAATGTTCATAGCTAGAGTCGAGGGATTTTACCAGCAAAGTCGTGCCAACCGCAATTGACGCCCAGTTTCAAAATCCATCTCAGTTAAGGGATTTTACAGCCACGATTGAAAAACCACTGCCAGCCTTACTGATCCGATCAAAACTTCCAAGGATTGACGCTTGCTCTCATATCTTTGTCAGGAACCGGCTAGCAACTAGACAAAATCGAAGGAAAACTGGAAGGGTTCAGGAAGAGGAAATGGGTAAAATGAATCAGAAAGCTAGGGTTCTACAGCTAAAACTACTTTACTTGAGACATAAATTGGGGAATCAATCTTGATTCCATTCCAAGTAAAGGTTCAGACTTGTAGTATCTGTTTCTTATATTGGGGTAATAGCAAAAGTAACAATAAAACCGAAATTAGCTGCTACAGGACACCTCCGCCTTCCTCCGCCGCTTCCGCGCGTTCCACCGGACACCTCACATGCTGGGATTCATCTGCAACCTTCACGATCCAGTCATTGTCCGCTTCCTCCCCACCACAGCCTTCCGCCCGCCCGATGGTGACCACCGCGGCTTGTTCGTGCTCGACGCCCGCCACGGCCGCGTCCTCTTCCACACTCTCCTCTCGGCCTCGGACGGACTCATGGATCTCATCGTCCGGGATCCCATCACCGGCGGTCAGTGCGGACTTTGCATGCCGGCGATCTGGGCCAACTGCGGCGAATGTAACGCGGCAGTGCTCTGTGCCACTGGCGGCTACAACAACCTCGACTGCCACGGCGGCCCCTTCCACGTGGCATTCATGTACACCGACGACAAGGGGGTCACGTTTGCCGACGTCTACTCATCGGAGGGTGGTGCGTGGAGCGGCAAGACCTCCATTGAGCACCACGATGCCACCTTCGGCGTCGACACCGGTACCAGCGTCCTCGTGGGAAACACACTCTACTTCCCCAGCATTCTGACCACCAGAATCGTGGAGTACAACTTGGACAAGCGGGGGCTGTCATTGATCGACCCGCCGTTCACGTATGGGATGGGCAAATTCCTGATGGCGGCGGAGGGCGACGTCCTGGGGCTCGCCGACGTGCGAGGTTCCAGCCTCTACCTGCTGTCGAGGGAGGCCGCCGGTCCCAACGGAGCTGTAGCAAAATGAGCCTCTGCTCCCCGTTCGTGCCCTCTCGACTACCTCCTGTGATTCGCTTCGCGGACGGCGTTGGCGTCATTTTCCTTGGGACAGATGATGGCATCTTCACGATTGAGCCCAAGTCAGGCCGAGTCAACTAGGTATACCGGAGGGAAAGAAGCATCCAAAAAGTCATTCCCTACATGAGCTTCTACTCTCCAGGTAGTAATCTAAGTGCCCTCGTGCCTACCTACCTTTAACCATGTACAGCTTGCTGTTTGCCTAGTTGTGATTTGCGAATGATTAGTCAGGCTCTTAAGTAATGGTTCAGTTAGCCACATTGAAGTGTGGATGATGGTATCTGTGCTCAAGAGCAACGAGTTTGTTAAATTGGATGATTGAAATTTCATATGCACCGAGTTTGAGTCACTCCTACCTAATTTTGGTTCGGTTTAACTTGTTAATGATCATCCTTGAAATTGGCTAGATATGGCTAGAACTTGTTGATCCATTGCTCTGCTATCCTTCTAATCGAATCTGAAATTGGATTCAAAAGAATGTGATCGTGTAAATGAAATACCTCTTTTGGAATACCCTTTTAAAAAAGTCCCTCTGTTACCAATCTGCAGAAGCACACGTCCCAAACCCAATCTTGTAAATGTTCGAAATTTCATGCCCCATAGGTTTGAATGTTGAGCTATAGCACGGTCATAATATTTGTCAATTGTATCTTTTCAGATCATGCTATGAGCAGATTGGCACCGCCACGAGTACGCAGTGATCCATCCATTAACACGAACCTTGGCTTCTTGCAGAGCTGATACTTCTAGTGTTTTGTTTTCAGTTGGACAGTTTAAGTAAAAGAAGAGTAAAGTTGTCATGGTCAATTAGTGCGTTTTGTTTTCAGTTGGGCAGTTTAAACAAGAAACGAGTTAAGCAACCTTGGTCAATTTAGTAAGTTTTGTTTCCTGTTGGGAAGGTTAAGTAAAAAAAGAGTAAAGACATCATGGCTTACAAGTATTGTCTCTTCTCGTTGAAATTGTTCGTGATGGTAGCCCCAGATCTATGTGTCAGATTTACATTTATGCCTTTTTGAGTAAAGGCTGATTTCAGGCTTGGCAAACCCACATGGATTTGATATATGAATCTGTCCTATTTTTCCCCTGAAACATGAACCTGTGTGGTTTAGTTTCAGTTTGATTTCTTGAGCGAGATGTCTGTACATAGTAGTTTCAGCCTATTCTAGCATACACTTGGAACTGAAAATATTTCAGACATAGTTCAATTTCAGTACACTAGGTTGTCCATACAGTGAACAAACTGGATAATATCCTAAACAAAACATGGAAGTGAAATCTGGAGCTTAAAAATGAAATATTTGAAATAGGTATAATTGATGATTTTCCACATAAAGTTAGTGGAATTGATGATTTGCCACGCCATGTCTCACTAACATGTGGCCCCGATTTGTCGCCCACATGTTAGTGAGACATGGCATGGCAAATCATCAATTCCACCAACTTTGTATGGCAAACAATCAAATTCCTAATGAAATATGGCAACTGTTAAGCTATAGTTGATTTGAGTCTATATTTGGTTGGACTCTAATTTTATGTAGGCAAATTCGAATATATAGCTTGTTGTTTTCAATTCCATATATACATGAATGTACACATTTAGGGGGAGTTCATACTTTACCTTAATGTTTCAGTAGTATTGATCTAATTCATCTTTCTATATCAAGGTTCATTACTTTGAAACAGTCATTTGAGTATATTTAACTTGTGTAGTTGTAGTATACTCATAGCAATATAGAATAAACTTCAAAGCAATCTCAAAAAATGAATATGTGTGTATTGATTCAAGTTCAATTATTTGTATGCACACATTTAATGGAGTTTATTCTATAATTAATGGTTTTAAGAGTATTAATCCATTTCCACCACTCTATATAAATTGGATCATTACTTTTAGATTCCATTGAACTGAGTATATAAAACTTGTGTAATTAATATATACTCATGACAACTTAAATTCAATTTAAATTGTGTTCGGTTGCCATTCAATCAACAAAGAACTAATCATGTGTTGATAATTCAATTTGTTGATCCTAAGGGAATCAAAAGTTCTTGAGTATATGAAGCATTAGTTGCATTAATATACTCAAGACACAATTAATCTTTCAATCAATTGTCTTTGGGTTGTGGTCAATTATCAAAGAAAAAGATCAAAGAGCATCCATTATGTGTTAATGGAGTGCATTGTTGATTGAGACAACCATATATTTTGGACTAACATTTTCAATGAGTTGAAATAGGTAAAGTCGAAGGTTGAGATGGATAAATGGGACAAGTACATCATCATGTGTTGATGAGCGTCGAAAGAGAATCCTGAAGTTAAGACAAGGGGAGTTCATCATGTGTTGATGAACAAGATGAAGATCCCGACTTGGAAAGAAGATAATTGGTCATCATGAAAGCTCCAAGTGGTTGCGAGAGGCAAATGTATAACTAGTTAAGGCTAAGAATGCATTTCTAGTCTTTTATCGGTCTTGGTGTTTGGATGGAAGATCGGGTTGCTAGTATAGGTTGCCGTATTATTAAGAGTGGTCGAGTCTTATAGCTTGAGCTTCATCATATGTTGATAAACTCAATCCGGTTCACTTTAGCTCACTCCCTTGTTTGGATTTTGTATGAGCTAAGTATTTGCATGTGTTGCAAATTAGGGAGCCCATGCTTGCTTCTTATTAAATCTTAATCTATTTGGTTTTTACATGGAGTTATGGATTTGCATGTATGGCAAAAGGAGATAGTTTATGTAATTTGATTTATGTGGTTTTTGCGTGGAGCTAAGTTTTGCATGTGTTGCAAAAGGTGAGAGCTCATGCATCGGTGTTTTAGTTTGTGATTTGATCATATATTGATCATCACAAGGCTAAGTAAAGTTTATGCTTTGTGTTTGCAAAATGTTGATTTGTTATTTACAAATGTGGTTTACAAATAAGCTAAGAGGTTATGGTTTCAATTCTAGAGCATGTATTGGTATTTGCAAATGTTTTTTGCAAAGTGTTGGGATAATGTGTTAATCTTTACATGGCTAGAGAATTGATTTTATAGCTTTTCGGGTTATTTGCAAATGTGTTTTGCAAAAATTATTTTGATTATGAGTTGATCATTACATGGCTCAATATTTGATGACTTATTCTAGCTTGTAGTCATGATTTTGATCAAGTCTTTGTGAAAGATTCCAAGAAATTAGATTTAGACTTGAATGACTACAATAGAGTATTTATTTTTGTGATATTTAAAAATATATATGGTTGCTTAAATCTTGAAAATAGATGGAGATTGTAGCCATCTTGATAAGTTTCGCACAGAATCCAAGATCACCTAAATCGAAATTCGAAGTAAAAAGGTATGACCATTTTAGTGGTTGAAACTATGGTAGCACCACCCCTACATGGGTGGTAGCACCTCTCGGTGGTGTTACCGGCCCTAGATGGGTGGTAGCATCGCCTGGGGTAGTGCTAACACTCCAAAAGAGCGGTGTAAAAAGTCCAGAACACGTGTTTTTTGCCCAAGAAAAATAAAAAGGGCCTGGTGCTACCGCCCAAAGCCTAGTAGCACCGAATTTTCTGAGTAACGGCTATTTTTCTAGCCGTTGGCCTAGAGGCCGATGCTACCGGCCCTAGTAGGATGGTAGCACTGGGTTTACTACGCTATTTGCTTGTTTTTACCCCCAATGGCTAGTTTTCTTTGGGGAGGCTATAAAAGGAGCCTTGGGGCTAGCATTTGTGAGTTGCTGGAGCATTTGGGTGTTTATAGGAGTTGTGTGCATGTGTTTCCCTCTTCTATTTACCTCTTAAGCTAAGAGTGAGCCCTAATTGCATGTGTTGCAATTAGGAGTGGATTGAGAGTCTCTTGTGCATGTGTTGCGCTTGAGAGAGCCATTGTGCATGTGTTGTACTTGGTGATCACCGGAGTGCATGTGTTGCACTATGTGAAGTTCAAATGGGAAGGCACTATGAGAAGACTCACTGGAGTAATAAGGGTCGTTATTACTAGTTTTGGCTTGGGAGATGATTCAAACTAAGTAGCTAGGGTAGCTTTAAATTGGTGTACTATGAAGGGGGTTTATGCACAAGTTCAAGCCTCGGTTCATGGGTTAAAATTAGTTGGATTGCTTGGAGTCAAGGTCATACCAAAAATACTTCCCTACTAAAATCAATCTTTCACCCAAACAGATAGTATGTTATTCGTCGAACCCAAAAACATCATTCTTTTCTTAAGTTCGGCGCTATCTCAGTAAAATTTCATTTTCACCGAACTCAATTGTCCTTTCTGTTTTTTAGTCTGGTGTTGTCTCAGCTAAATCCTATTCTCACCGGACCATCCTTGTTTCCTATTGATGAGGACATCACCAACATGGATACGACCAGCGTGACCGCTGCCCCTCCTTCCTCTCTGGCTTCTCCAATGACTACCGACGCTGCTCCATCTTCGTCACAAATGATCGACGCTGCAGCAACATCGTCGCCGAGAGGCCTTAATCCAAAAGCTCAGCTATTCAAGCCCACATCAACAGACAAGGGCCTCAAGCACACACCCCGAGAAGAGCCCACGCGTCAAGGAAGGCCCATATGGAAGCCCAAGATGCCAAAAAGCCCGGTTCGGCCATCCAGCAGCATGCCAACTTCAAACGGGCATAACTTGGGCTCCCGGACTCCGTTTTCAGCGTGCGACCACCCGTTTGAAAGCTTAGGATATAAGCTTTCCAATGGATCCAGCCTCACTTCCAAATTCACTCCAGAACGACGAAAAAATGCGAAACAATGTCACGGGCCAGAAATTCAGGGTGCTGCATCACCCCACTTTTGGGCCAATGGCCCATGTATCTTAGGGTTTTTGTGGCCACCGCTGTTTTGGCTGCCCTACACCTCTTGGCCGCCGCTATATATGTGGCCGCCGCCGTTATTTTACGCTTAGGTTTTGTTGTGTTTTGGTAGACCCTTTGTGCGTCCCTCCTCGTGTTCGCATGTGTCGACTAGACCACCCGTGACGAGAAACAGAACCTCACCTTTGTATCTTTGAGATTATTAGATTGGAATTGCTCTCACCTTGTTCTTGCTTGTTCTTGGTTGCAGCAGGTACAAGGATCGATCGTGTTTGGCTCGGTTGATCGCCTCGTGTGGTGACTTTGCGATTGTTCGGTTGCTGATCTCGTGGATTGGTAGCGTCGTCACTACACCAAATCGATGTATCGTTCTCATCAGAAGATCGGGCCGACCTAGTGCGCATCAAGTGGTATCAGAGCGACGGTTGCCTGGTGAGAACACCCTTATCTTTGTTTAGTTCATCTTGTTCGTCCTAGAGTCCAGAAAATAGCCACAAAAAAATTCTGTTTGTCGTGTGTTTCATCTAATCCGAGCCCCTTTTGGCCTTTACTATTACTACCTAGTTTAATTCTTGTTGAATTTGCGTTGCATCGTCGTGTCGTTTCTGGTCTTAGTGTTTTGATCCTTAGAGTTTCGAGTTCTTGTCACGTTCTTGTCACCGAGTTGAACTCCATCGCGTCATCGCGTCCAATTCGGATCCTCCACTGTCCAGTTCGGTATTTTGGTCATAACTCCCTCATACGAACTCGGATTTTTCTGTTCTTGTACTTTCCTGAAAGCTTGAGAAATTATCTACAACTTTGTCCATTGTGAAACTTTCCAAAAACGCCGTCTTCTTGCCCAAAATCCAGTCGGATTGAAATCTGTCTTCATCCTTGATTTTCTGAGCAGTCTGTATTTCGGGGTCAATATCTCTAGCTTCCCTTATCCAAAATAGACGTTCCATATATGCAAATTAATCAGCTCGAAAAGATCTACAACTTTCCAGTTATACGTTTTTGCATTGGAAGCCAATAAAAACCCGAAAACAGCGTTTGAAATTTCAGCATAGTAGATCTGTTTTGCAGTAGGAAAATTTTTGAGTTGTAATTCATCATATGTGCCACTTTGATATAAAAGGAAGAAAAAAAAATAAGAAAAGGCAAGTGCATATAAAAGAGCCGCACTAAAAGGAGGAAAAAAAGCCCTAGCTATTTGCTTGTGTCTTTGTGGTCATTCAGTTCTTTGTTTACGTGACTTCATTGGTGTCGGACTCGCGTCTCTAGTACGGTCTAGCCTAGGACCAGCATAGTACCATCACTGAACATTCTTTCAACTTGTTTTGGCTAGTGTGGTTCTAGTATATCCTTTGCTACATATTATACCTATCCAAGCTCCACCTACTATTAACCACAGGAGAAGCACCTTGCAATCGCTTTGTCACCCCCGAGTGCTGATTACCATCATCCTCGATTGAACCTTGAAAAGTGCAAGGTAAGAACCGGTAAGAACTTGGTGTGAGCTTGGCGTCTGAGATCCTCCACTGTCCACATATTAGTAGATAGGAATATACATTTTTACGTGTATTTTTCTTGTCTACCACTAATAATGGCAGTCCACGAAAAACGATGATCTATACTTGAGGATGATCCAAGCATTCCGCCAGAACAAAGAAATATATCGGAAACTTAATCATGAGTTTGAGAAAAGAAAGAAATTGAAAGAAAAAAGCACAGTGAGTTCATGGAGAAATGGCGAAATGGAGAATTAAAAATGAAAAGGTCGAGCATGGGACTATCCTTCGACCAAGAATGAGAAGGAACTCTTGAAGAAAGAAGTCAAGCCTACACAATCTAAGAAGAAGGATAGTAAGTGTATTTCAATATGTAACGATAAGAATGTGCTTGCTATTCCTCGACTAACCCCAGAGGCAAGAATGATCAAGATGGTGTGCACCGAGTGCTACAATGACGACGACTACATGAGCCTCATGTCTCATCGCCTACTTAGTGCACCAAAGGAACATGCCAATGAAACTCAACGCAACAACTTATTCCAAACTAAGTTTGTTGTGCAAGATCGCTCGGTACATGTCATCATTGATGGAGGAAACTGTAGCAACCTTGCAAGTCTACACATGGTAGAGAAACTTGGCTTGACCACGACTCCACTTGACAACCTTACTCAATGGAATGGTTCAACTCAATTGGTAAGGTTCGGGTAACCAAAGCGTGCAAGTTCTGTCTCCATTGGTTCATACCATGATCATGTTTGTTGTGATGTCATACCTATGGAATCATATTCACTTTTATTAGGTAGACCTTGGTTATATGATGTTGATGCTATTCACTATGGTAGAACCAATCAATATACTTTCAAGTTTAATGGAAAGAAATTGGTTTTGAATCCAATGACTCTGCTTGAGCTAGCCAAAATTAATGCAAAAAGAACTAATGGTAAAGAACATGAGGATGACAAACTTGTTAGTGGTGTACAACAATCTAAACCAATGTTCAAGAAAGAAATTCTTTTAAATAAGATTGTTTCCTCACATGATATTGCTTTGCAGACATCTGTTTCCTTGCCTCCTGTTGCCACTAACATTTTGCAGGATCATGAGAAGGAGTCGAGGACGACTCCAATTCAAGAAGGGAGGATGATGAGGACATCACCAACATGGATCGACCAGCGTGACCGCTACCCCTCCTTCCTCTCCGGCTTCTCCAATGACTACCGACGCTGCTCCATCTTCGTCACAAATGATCGACGCTGCAGCAACATCGTCGCCGAGAGGCCTTAATCCAAAAGCTCAGCTATTCAAGCCCACATCAACAGACAAGAGCCTCAAGCACACACCCCGAGAACAGCCCACGCGTCAAGGAAGGCCCATATGGAAGCCCAAGATGCCAAAAAGCCCGGTTCGGCCATCCAGCAGCATGCCAACTTCAAACGGGCATAACTTGGGCTCCCGGACTCCGTTTTCAGCGTGCGACCACCCGTTTGAAAGCTTAGGATATAAGCATTCCAATGGATCCAGCCCCACTTCCAAATTCACTCCAGAATGACAGAAAAATGCGGAACAATGTCACGGGCCAGAAATTCAGGGTGCTGCATCACCCCACTTTTGGGCCAATGGCCCATGTATCTTAGGGTTTTGGTGGCCACCGCTGTTTTGGCTGCCCTACACCTCTTGGCCGCCGTTATATATGTGGCCGCCGCGTTCTTTTACGCTTAGGTTTTGTTGTGTTTTGGTAGACCCTTGTCGTCCCTCCTCGTGTTGGCGTGTGTCGACTAGACCACCCGTGACGAGAAATGAACCTCACCTTTGTATCTTTGAGATTATTAGATTGGAATTGCTCTCACCTTGTTCTTGCTTGTTCTCGGTTGCAGCAAGTACAAGGATCGATCGTGTTTGGCTCGGTTGATCTCCTCGTGTGGTGACTTTGCGATTGTTCGGTTGCTGATCCCGTGGATTGGTAGCGTCGTCACTACACCAAATCGACGTATCGTTCTCATCAGAAGATCGGGCCGACCTAGTGCGCATCACCTCTACAAATATGTCCGGTGCAAATTAAAGTCTACACTGGACCATCTCTTTTCAGACCGGCGCTGGAAACCACTCAGACAAACATCAAACCAAGTGCATTCCATTCACGACAGACTAACCTGGTCTGCTTAGAAATTTAGTCCGGAGCAAACTAAGTCTTCTCTAGACCATGCCCTTTTAAGTCCATCGTTGAAAGCCTTTTATGCAAGAGTTAAACCGAGCGTACGCCATTTACGCTGGACCAACTTCTGCTGATACAAAATCGGGTCTGGCGTTAACTCATGTTTACACCATACCATCCTTTGTCTTGTTCCGGTGCAGATATATTCCTCTCGGTTATTTATCTCTTGTTTTCCAAAAGTCCGTCGGTGCAAGCTTCTTCTGAAATTCCATCTTCGGCGGACCAAACAATCTCAGTTCGGTGCATTCATGCAAATACACATTCTCTCGCTAGACTTAATTTCTCTCTAAACCTATGAACGATGGACCTAACTGATCTAGTCCGGTGCAAATGCTCATTCCTATAATTTTGGTCCAGAGTACAAAAATAGAATTTTAAGCTTAATCAAGCTAAGTCCGTAGCAGTTGAGTTTAGGTTATTTTTGATAGTCTGATATATCCAATGGCTACTGTGGCAGGTGTAATGGCTAGCTACTATTCAAATGGCTATATAAGCATTGATAGAGTATTCCTTTGTAGGATTTTTCATCTTCTTAATCTTTTAGCACCTTAGAGCTCTCAATTCATCAAGGAGACTGTGCTTCACCTCTAAAACTCAAATTCTTCATTCCTAAGTGTTCTTACTCCAAGCTTAGTCTAGTCAGTATTATGCTAGTGAACCAAGAGACAAAGCTTATGGATAATCTATTACTCTTGGAACTGAGCGTTACTAGATGGCTTGGAGGTAGTGTTGGTGCGACCTGTCCAAAGGAGATTGTGGAAGGCCACCACTGTTGTGAGAGGTTGGGACTCACCTAACCGGAGTGGTGAAAGAGTTACCATAGTGGAGACCAAAGCAACTGTGACTAACTTTGGAGGAGCAATACTTCGTCAGAAGTGTTCTAATGTGGAAGTAGGAGCTTGACTCTGAACCACGGGAAACAATTCCTTGTGTCTCTCCATTTACTTTCAGTTTTTGCATCTCTCTATTTATTTCCTGCTGTTGATCATTATTGTGCTAGTTCTTTCTACTTTTGTGATATGTAACATCCTGAAAAATTGAATAAAGCAAAAATGAATATTTTGAATTTGAAAATATTTATTTCTGAGTTTCTTGCCAATATTTGCTCTATTTGGATTTCCTCGGATTTATTCTTTGCATGAAGAATCTAACGAATGAGAATGAAGAATGAAAAAGTGGAAAAGGTAAAAATATAAAAAGTAAAAATTTAGGAAATCTTCCATGAGAACCTTGATCATTCAAATTAAATCATTTTAGCCAGCAATTGAAATTTTACACATAGAATAATGAAAAGATAACTTTTAAATCCAAAATAATATATTGTCGGAATTCACATAAAATAACGGAATCACAAATGGAGCTGAAAACTTTATGAAAACATTCTAAGATCAAATCCTTTTGAAAAACAAAATTTGAAAACTAATATACTCCAATTAATCTCGAAGAAAAATCAAAATCCGAAAATAAACTTCGATCAGTCACCGACGCGTGGGCCATTCGTTCTTTTTCCGTTCCGTTGGCACAATTGAGAATTCCCAGTCACTGGCAGTGGTCCCAGAGCTTGCTGCCGAACTCATCGCCCTGGTCTCCGTTCGTTCCACTGGCAATCTCCGTTCGCACCACTGAGGAAGAACTCTCCCGAAGCTCTGAGTGCCGCACTACCAGCGATTGCTGCCACGAATCCCACTCAATGCTGCACCTCTTGGCTATCAACCGCACCGCAAGGACCCCCTCCTCACTCCCCCTCACTTCTTCCTTCCTCTCCTAGCCAGAGTCGCCCAGAACTTGCCCCAATTGCCGCCATTGCCAAGCTCTGTGCTCCAACCCGCGAAGCGAAATCCGGGAGAATGAGTGATCCTCCTTCCAATCCCTCTTAGCTAGAGCATCACCAGACACTGCTGATCGAAACCCCTCAAAAAGATTGGGTCCTCTCCATGCGAAATGTGGCTGCCGCCGTGAGCATCTTCTTCCCCAAGGTCGGCCACCGTGGGCGGAGCTCCTCCGGCCTTCCCTCTTCAGGTGAACTTCGAAAATGAACTCCCTGTGATCCCGTGATGCTTACAAGGTGTAACATCCCGAAATTTGGCCAAATTTTAAATTTTGGAGTTATTTGAATTTTTATGAATTAATCAACCTTTATTTGCATTTAATTGCATTTAATTGAATTTATCTAATTTTTCGGGATTTATTGGATTTAATTGGAATTTATTTATATCATTTTCCTTGAGTAATTAAATATCAGAAAATATAATTATCAAAAATTAAAACTAATATTTTATTTAGGCTCAAAATGCTCTGAAATATTTTCTAGAATTTTTCTAGAATTTTTGAATATTTTAGTGCCCTAAACAATTACTTTGAATTTCTACATTTATTTTTATTGAAAAAGTCAGAAATTCCTTAGCTACTGATGTTGGGCTGGCCCAACACTTGTGCTCACGTGAGAAACCCTAACGCATACGCCCGCTCACTTTTCGTCCGATCTTGATCGGACGGTGACGTTGGTCGCGTCGTCTCGGAGATGAAGCGGCTATGCCGCCGATCCGCCGATTGGGAGCCGAGGATCTTGTCAGAGATATTGCGCGTTGTCCGAGGCATGTCCGGGCAAATGAAGTACACCCCCGAGCTCAGCACTTCCTTCCGCTCATTTCCCCTCATCTCTCTCGCTCAGCCATCCACCGTAGCTCTCGCACTTGCTCGCCGTAGTTGCCTCTTCCCTCTCCTCACTTCTTCTTCGTCTTCCGCCGGTGCTCATAGTTCCCCGCCCTTTGAGACCACCTCCGAGTACACCAAGCCAAGGCGTGTCCGTGTGGTCACTTCATTCCACCGGAGAGACTCGGAAACGCCGTCGCCCGTGTCGTCTTCTTCAACTCCGGCAACGAGCTCCGCCGCTTCTCCTTCGACGCTTCGCGAGCTCCAGCAGCCGTCAGATCTTCATCGGACGCTCGAGGTAAGGCCACGTAGGCCCGTTAACAGTGAACCGCTCGGGTAGTTCTTGCGCCGTCTGATCCGAATCCAACGGTCGAGAGTAAATCGTATGCGTGGCTTGATGGTTCGTCGCCGTGTGTCGACTTCGGTTGGTCTAGTCTCGTTCACCGGCGCTACGTCGATGGGTGGACCGCCGGTCGTGCTGGCGTCAGCGTGACGTCATCCGAGCCCACCTGTCAGTGGCCGAGGGCGACGTGGCTCGCTCTGGTGCCGACACGTGTCGAGCCGAGAGAAAATAGCCAGAAAATCGGTGGAAAATAGATGAATAATTCGGTTTATTCTTTTATGAATTTTTAGAATATTGTAAAGGCTATAACTTTTGCGTTTTAACTCGGAATCGAGTGATTCCAGTGCCCAAAAATTTGTAAAAATGTGAAATATTTAATGGTGATTTTTATTTTATTTTTGGTGATGATCTTGCTGTCTGTATTGAGTGTTTATTGTATGCTTGCTTGTGTGCGCGTAGACTCCGAGTCACCGGGTTTCGCCGAGGAGAATTTGAAGACCCGTCGCAGAACCTCGACCAGAATCAGCTCCTCTTCGAAGGCAAGTCATGCTTTGACCATATTGCCCCTAGATTTTAAAAATGTATTTCGATTCAATTTATGCATGCTATATTAATTAAAAATGATATTGCTTATTGTGGGAAATGTAGCTAAAATACCAATTGGATTATGCCACCTTATTAATGTCATTATATGCCCTGAATACCTTGTCACCCTAGGATGTTTAAATTATGTTGGATGCTAATATGATGCCAACACGGGAGGCTAGACCGTGATTAGTCGCTTAGCTTGCTCATATGCGTTGAATGTCTTTCAAATAGAAAATGAATATTGACTAAACAACTATGGAACACATTTTTGAAAAAGTGCGATTATGTCATGGATTAGGATAGTAACCTGTGCGGTGCTATTCGTGAATTGATGTGGATATTGGCATGTGTTGCAATAAAGCAAAAGTGGGGTGGTGATTTGGACCAGGGCAAGTGGCAAGAAGGCTTCGTGCCAGGTGGGCCTGTGTGGCAATGGGCTGTATGAATGGTTGAGAAGGCCGTGTGCCGAGTTGTTTAAATTGGATGTCTTGCCCGGGACAGTTAAGGACTTAACCTTGCGAGCCTTTGAACTGAGTTCCGTGTACAACCACTTGTCCGGAATGGGACGGACCTAGTTAAGTAGGTTTCTAACCTCTTTCCTTTGAAACCTCGGGGTGACGGTGCACATCGATTACAAGCTGTAGAAGCGTACACTGCTATGGCTTGGTACCCATTCAGCAGTACTTGCCCTATCTAAACTTGACTCTAAGTGAGGAAGTGTTAGAAGGGAAATATCGGAGGGTTCAACGGTTAAATGTTAGTCTCTGAAAGACTTTGTTGCAATCAATCGCATGTGTGGTGGCGATCGTATCCTATGGGTAAAGTGTCTGACCTCTGCAGAGTGTGTGTGTGAATCTATTGAATAGCCGTGTCATGATCTTGGACATTGCTCGGTGATTACAGTCAAGGGTTAGATTTTCAAAATAAAAATATGGGATGGGTGGCTGTGTGCCAAAAAGCTGTGTGAATGAAACTAGGGCTGTGTGCCAAAACTCTTGAAAAAGAATTGAAAAATTAATTATTAATAATACTGATTTTACTGCTTTCAAGCTAATAGGATTACCTATTAAAAGAAATGCTGCTTTATGCAAAATAACCAATTAAGCCTTTCCTTTGGAATAAGCCATGCATGTAGTAATAGATCTGCATTGTGCATGACTTGTTGAGTATGTTGTATACTCACCCTTGCATCGACAAAAACCTCAGAAGAAGAAGAAGCCGTGCCAGCTTGGAATGAAGAGTTCGTCGAAGGCCAGGAGGATTAAGGGTTGAGCCGCACTCAGTAGCCTGTGGCTAGGAGTGGTTCCGCTATCGTATTTTGCTTCCGCTGAATGAACTTGGTACTGATGATATTTATCGCCCTGCGTGGCGAATTATTGTAAGGCGACCATAAGGTCATGTAACTCGATTATATTATGCTTGAAGTACTTTATTATTATTTCCTCTGTGTATGATTGTGGTACTTCAACCTGTTTATCCTGTGTGTACTAGCGTGATCCTGGACTAGTACGGCATACACAGAGTGTCCGAATCCGTGAAAATTTGGGGCACGACACAAGGCCACCGATTTAATCTCTACTGCCCTTGCTTGTCTTCTCTACCTTCCGCCGTTTTCGCCGCCGCACCACTCCGGCTGCGCGCCGCCCTGCATTCTCTTCCGCCGAATCGACTTCACCCCCAGCTGCGCCTTGCCGTGCTGATGCTGCTGATGCCCTCGCATTTGCCGGATCTTCACCGAAGTGCCCTCGCCGGCCATGCCCTAGGAGTCCTCTGTTTCTGTCATTGCTGCAGCAGTGAACGTTGTCGGCCTTTGAGGTAGAAGAAGCTCGAAGCGAGCGTTTTCTTTTGAGTAAAGCGTATTTTCCAATTTCAGTTAATTTTCAAACTGAGTAGCATTCAATCAGGAATATCTTTTTAAATATAGTTTCAATCCCAGTGAAATAAATTTGTATGTTCACATAAAATGAGAAAGAATCTAAATATATAAAAATATTTAATTTTTGAACTGCTGTAAAATTATTTAATTCAAACTTTGATTATGATACTAATGTGGTTTCTAATAAGAACTTGTGTATAATAAGTAATGAAATGATAAAATAAATATTCATGTGATTCTAAGTCCAAAATGAATTCAAACATATAAAAATAATCAACTTATGAGTTATAGAAACAATTCTTGAAATCAAGAAAGGAACAAACACACACTATTATGGACTTTAAATAAAAGATTATTCACCATGAGCTATAAAATGATAAGATAAATTCACATGTGTGGATCGACTTTGAGATGAATTCAAATATGCAAAAATATTCAATTTTTAAATCATAGAACAATTGTTTAAAGTTAAAGGTGAGATAAACACTATTATAGTCCTTATTGCACACATGAAGAATATAACTTATAAAATCATGAAATAAGTGATTATGTGCTTCTGGGATTGTAATAAACCTAATCGTGCAAAAATATTTAATCCTGGAACCAAGTTTAATATAATTGCTTGCTAATCATCATTAAACCCCTTTTATGGCCATTAGCAAGATGCTAGCATAATGGCTCACAAAATGATAGTGTAGTTTGCAATAAGTTCCTGGAAAAAGCAAGGATCCATGAATGTGAAAATATATATAAAGTAAGATTTAATCTGCATGTTCTTATTGAAAGAAAATGTTAATGATAACAATAAGTAAATAGGTAATCTATTGCAATTAATGTCAAAATAATGCCAAACCAACTTTATAACATTTCTAGGATTGCTACCTACTAACACCTGAAAAATGAATTAAAGATCTTGTATAATGTAGTCGCAAACTCAATATGGAGTTGGCCGATTTAAGGTTTCAAATATGATCATTTAGGCTATTTCAGCGATAGATAAAATAACTTGTCTAAATACCGGAATCAGTAAAACTAGTTTAGAAACACTCTACAAAGTTTATACTACCATATTCTATAAAAAGAATCGTATTTCATTTAGGTTTGCATATTAATATTGTTAGTACAAAACCCTTAAGTGTTAACCTTTTTGCTTCGCATTCCTGCCGATTCCGAGTAGCGTCAACTTTACAATACCACTTAAGCCTTTTCAACAACGAATACAATGTTGCGTCTAAATGCAAAATAGTAAGATAATAGCTCATCAACATTCTATGGTGTTTATACCGTCATAGTATGTGAAAACATTTCATTTATCATCATCTTCTTCGCATATAAAACTTATCGTCACAAATACCTTAAGTGATAATCGTTCACTGCACATGTTCAATTCGATTTCTTGTAAAGTGAACTTTGATAATATATTAGCATTTTAAGCAATAAATATAATGTATCAGCTAAAGCCTAAAATTTATGGAATTTGCTTAGGATTGTTATACAAAGTATAAATCATCGTATCATGAAGAAATAACCATATTTCGTCATGTTTTGCATACGAATCCTAATAGCCAAAAAACATTAAGTGTTAAGTTTTCTGAACCTTATAAAATGAATCGGTAAGAATGATGAAACCTGTAGTTAAGTTATTTTTATCACCAGAACCTTCTCAAATATGATGGAAATGCTATCAGTAGCCTAAATCAGTAGACTTAACTTGCGTAAAACTAATTCTAAGAGAAATCAAGTAAAGATAAAGAACTAGTTAGTCGTAACCTAATTTGATCATTTAAGACTTTTCATTAACTCGCTAAGCAACTCATCTAAATCCGAGTAATGTGAAGAACAGCCTAGAAATGATCTTTAAATTATGATCTGCAGTAATCTAAGAAAATATTCCTTTTTCGGCTTGCTTTGAATCTGAATCCTAATAGAGCAAAACCTGGAAGTAATAAGAATTGGCAGAAACTCATATCATGGATAGTAAATCAATGAAGCACTACAACTAATGATTAATTCTATTAATCCGAACGATCTTTGCATCTTGAATTCGTAAGATAAGATTAATAAATTCATAAAGAGCCATCCCTGTTTCTTGTGAAGAGTTTTATTCATCTTTCTATCAATTTTCTTTTGCCCTTATTGAAGTTAGTGTTTTGCTGTATTTTCCGTGGATCGACGTGTAGAACCCGACGTTGTTGATTCCATCGTCGTCGTCGTCAACCGCAATCCTCGTCATCGTCGTAAGCAGAAATTAAGCAAGGCAAGCATCCTTTGACCATATTGAGCCCAGTATTTTATACTCCTTTTGTGCATCAAATTGTTTTATGCATGCGTTTACCTTATGTAAATTGCTATTTTGTGGATTTGGTAATTATACCTGTTGCCTCGTGAATCTCCTTTGATGATTATGAACATGTGAACCTTGATAACCATAGATGAAGGTTAGGCATTGCTTAATGTCATCTTGGGTATATACGATCATATTAATCTGCTTAGCCATGCTTTAGTATTTAAGGAACAGATGATCATGATTAAAGTTGTTTCGAAATGTTTTACATGAAACCTGAATGGTCCTTTTTGGGAAAATGGTTGCTGGTACTTTGATTAAAAATTCAAAATAAAACTATGAATTTGATGCGGGCGATTATTGGCAATAGCCGGATGTGCGACAGGAATTGCACATAGTGTAGGGTGAAGTGTCGCCCATGTCGGATTAAGGACCGAGCAATGGGACGCTATTGATCCGAGATTTCCGTGCAACCACAAGGGTGAGAATGGGGTAGCCATAGCTTGTTATGTATTTAGACATGGCTTTGCTCATTGGTAGGCGGGAGCTAGCGGAGGCATTCCGGTACGGATTGCTTGTGAGGGGCTTCCATGCAGTTCGTATGGGTAATTACTGGCGGTTACAGTGGTGTCGCCTTGCCATGGACAGAGACGTGGTGTTGGGTGTGATAAATGTGGATCCACGGCTCGGGTGAGTGTCTCTGTTTTTAGGGCGAGGGTTAACGTCCCGGGCTGGATCAAAGTCATGTCTATGTAATGTAACGGCTGTGTATGGTCGAAAGACCATGACTTGTGGGTAAAGTTGTACACCTCTGCAGAGTTTAAATCTAATCGATTAGCCGCGCTCGCGGTCATGAGCACTCGGTGAAGTCATTCCAATGTTAAATGTTTTATTATTTCAAAAGGGTTGGTATCATTTTGTTTTGCAAATTGTGATTTATGTCAAAAGGGCCGACATTGATGGAGTTTCAGGAATGTGAATGATTCGTCGCTCACGTCGTGGAGGACTGTGAGTGTTACATATGCTATATTTACTTGTTATCAATCAAATGCTCTTATAAATTTCCGTTTGCAAATAACTTGATTTACAAATGAAATTCGCTTTATGCAAATTAAGCATGTGACTTTTCCTTTGAAATGGCTGCATGTATTGCGAGTTTTGCTCAAGTCTTCTGGAGTCTGAAAGTACTCACCCTTGTTTAATTATTATGTAGGTGGTTTAGAAAGCGAAGTTTCGAAGTTGTTCATCGCAGGTTGCGAGTTCTTCCTTGAAGCGTGTTCTATCTGGAGTTTATGCCTGGTCAGTTGCCTGCGGGATTGGATGGGTACACTACAAGGCTTTGCTTCTTTGCTGCTATTCTCTGAGTTGTAATATTTATTTGCATAATCGTTTCCGCTTAATTATTTATGGTGTGGTTGTGATTCCAATTGTTGTAAACATGTGAGTGCTAGCTACTGATCCAGGGAATAGCACAGTAATCACATGGAGGTTCCTGTTCATCGAGCGGGGTCTCCTGAGTTGGTATCGAGCTATACTGACCGTAGGATAAACCTTAGATAGAATGGTCGTTAGCATTGGAATATGAGAATTCAAAATCTTACTTCCAAAAGCTACTATATTCACAAAATGTAGACTTTGCTATTCTTTCCTCATTCATTAGATTCTACTCTTGTCCCTACATTCATTTTGATTCGTAAACAAACTCTTCTTCCCTCAAAAAGAAATCCTTGCCATGGTTTATTTTGCCGTTGCTTCTTGAAGATGTTTGAGATATGTTGCTGTCATTCTTCATGACAACCAGTGAAGCCTACAATGGTTGCGACAACCATCTCAAGAAAGAGCGCAACGCTTTGCTAACCTCGACAAAGCAGAAGTAGAGCTCGAAGATTCTATTTCCTGAAGAGACAATGACACCCACTAGTAAAAGGGGTAGAAGATTAGAATATCTCGTGACCTACCTTGAGATAAGAACCCTTTGCGCATAGCATATTATTCCGCTCTAGTTATATAGAGCAACATACGTTGTCGTTATGCTTTGCTACTTGAAAATTTGTTTTGTTTTTGAATGTCAGGACAGATTTATATGTGAACTTAACCCCTAGGTTAAAGTTTCATACTAAATTGTCCTCATGTATGAATATGGAAATCTCAACCCATAGGATAAATAAGCAATTATAAAACAGCTTATCCCTTCTTCATAGAAATTCTCACTTATGTAACCATTATAGTCATTAACCTTCTTAAAATTTGATCTCATCCAGATTAGTAATATAGTCTCTATTATTACTCTTAGCTTTGTTTGAAGATCACACCATGCATATATAAACCAAGTTGAGATTTTACCATATTAGTGACACCAAACTAGCTTATGTTGCTTTAGGCTAGATAAAACCTAATGTTCTAGTAATGACGTCTAACCATGCCTCACAACTCACCCCATTGCTTTGCCGAAATCATGTACTATGAAACAGAGCTAGGACCAAAAAGTTATGTCTTCTAAATGGAAACTTTCGAATGATTGTTTAAACGAAAACTGGAAAAGAAAATTAGAAATACTATTTTCTAAAAGAAATATAAAAAGACTAGCATCAGTTGTATATATACTCTTTTCCCATCTAAAGAATTAAATCTTATTATCTGTATACTCGTTCTTCACTCCTAAGTTACTCTTTCTAGAAGTATTTCTCTCCTTATCTTTTTGCGAAATAAAAACCACCAACAGATTCTTTTGAAAGTGATTCCGGTAGCGAATCAACAACGTCGTGATGTCTGCATCAACAACTTCAAGATGATGGAAATAACGAGCAGCACAACCTCTCTGACTTCATAGAAGCCTCGGAAGACTAACACAGCAAGTGGTGCAAAGGTTAAAAGAAACTCGTCACTGAATAGTCTACTTTGGAACATAGTAGTATACGAGCTACATATTATTCTAGCTATATAGTACACCTTTTATACATAAATATATATGGCCAGTACAAAGATGAACCTTAGATACCCTTCCTACATATTAAGTTGAATATATATGTAGTATTTCTATGCTGTTGAAAATTTCGGTTGTAAATCTTTCGTATTGCTTTCGGGTTGCTCATGTGAATGTTAAACCACTAGGTTGAAATTTACGATGCGTTAACCCTACTTAATAAGAAAATTTTAATTTAAAAAGATTTTGAAGAACCAAACGTTGCGTTATAAACCGCGCAAAAACTACCTCTTCCTTGTATTCTTTTTATGGCAATAACAAGGACTACCTAAGAAAATGTCGCCACAAGTTGCTGTAATCAATAAATTCTGATGCCAACCAATCTTGTCAAATCTATATGTCAGAGCTCAACAAATATCCTCATTTCGTTCATGCCACATGCCGGCACCTCTCGCCTTCAAGATTCTCAAATAAATTGACGCCATAAAAACTACCTCTACTACCTTCGGGAAGTACTTCTACTGCAGAGTCTTTAATCAAACCCCTTAATACTGGAATGGATGACAAGACCATAAAGTAGTAGATTAGCGTAATAAAACTTTGTTATGACGTAAGAAAATGTATAGTTCTTATGTAATGGATAAAAGTGTGTTGCAATTTGATAAATTAGAAGAATTTCTGTCTATGTTATTATCACGGGAAACTCTCGTAACGCTTAACCAATAGGTTAAAGAATTATAACGAGATGACCCAAAACCATATAAGGAACCCATAGTTATGAAGCAATAAAAATATAAGATATTATCATGGAAGTATAAACCTTCAAAAGATTTTATATATTGCACAACTATGGTATTGGTACAACCTTTCCTTTCATTCTAAATCCCTTTCTTATCCAAATTATCGTTCTGACATCCTTCCTTTAAGAACAAGTGTTAATGGACAGTCAGAAAACTAGAGTAGTACTGCAAAAGAATTAGCTACAAACCCTGAACATGGAAACTATGCACTAAACCCGTGTAAATCGAGAAATGGATTATAAGATCACAGCCATGTTAGCATTCAATTGGAAGGTCAAGTTCTATCTCACTACGTGAAACATTATGACGATACAAAATTCAACATTTTTCGAGAAACTGAACGTAAGAATTTATGCTAAGTATGCAGTTCGCGACATTGATATAGATGCCCATGTTCATGCATACAAAGTTTGCACAAGACTTCAAGATCCATCATCAGCAACTGGATTAAGACATCAACAAACAGGCAAAAGTATTTACAACCAGCTACTATAAGAAGTTCTCCACCATCTCCTCAATCAATCTGTCATGAAGGATCATATATAGAAATTCTAAACTAGAAGAAATAGAACCCCTTACTATGGAATCTGAATGAGGATCTTAAATAAAAGACTTCTCTAATCAAATAACAATTAGTTAACCTACGACTACATGAATCCTCAAAATATGCAAATTTAAAACTATATAAGAAATCGCTAGTGATTAGAAACCCTACAACCCTTATAGGATAATCGGCATTATAATTGGTGTTCTTTTAAATTCTTGCTTGAAGAGTACCTTGTATTGTCGGTTGGGTTACTCTCGTAAGAATCTTTCAGTCGAAATTCGTAATGAGTCAATCCCTAGAAACGATGATAATAATAATATATTAAACTTTTAAAGAACAAAACGTTGCCTTATAAACCAAACCAAAAAAAAATTCATAATCTGCATAGAAACCGCAACTAGAGTTAATTGGAAAGAATCAAATATTACTTCATAATATAGATAACTCTTATCTAACCATCTTTCTATGATTCCAACATTTTATCAAATATGGTTGCAAAATGCCTGAAACCCAACAGAATTTCACCTAAATAACCTTATCTTAATAATTATCATCGCAGGATGCCTGTGATGAGATCCCTTAGCAAAAAGCTTGGAAGTGAAATCCTACCAGGCCTTCAACCTCAAAATGAAGATCATATTCCAGCTCTTGCCGAGAGAACAAATTGTTTGGATCAAAAAGCCCCTCCTACATCCTATTTAATACCTAAGCATTGCTCCTTAGAGTATTGTCACCACAAATCGAAGCCGCACTTGCATTATTTGTGGAGAAATAGGTCACACCAATGATGAGCATCGAATCAACTGTTCGATTGTGAAGGAAATCATTCTCTGAAAGTGTCCTATGGACCACATCACTTGCTTCCTTTGTGAAGGTCGAGATCATTATCCACATGATTGCCCCTTGATCCATTAGTCCTTCTGCTGCGATTCAAAGATCAACGAGAACAACTTGAGCCTTAGTTGCTCAAGAGTTGGCGAATAGAAGAAAAGTTGAGCAAGAAAAGGCACTTGAAGAGTCAAAGAAACAACACTCCAACCGTGACAACCTCCAACCAAAAAGTAATAAATGGCCATCATTATCAGCATGCTTCTTATGTGGCAAGGAAGGTCATTGGGCCAGGGAATGCCCTAAAAAGCAGCAAGATGAGATTCGCAAGGGAGATCGTAATGAGCATACAATTGTACCCAACAAACCACCACGAGAAAAGTGTGAATACTTCAACTGTCACCAAAAGGGCTATCTTGTTAATCGGTGCCCCCAAAGAGAGCAAACATCTCCTAGTAACATCGTCATGCCAGAAGTTGTCACAGATGAAATGATGTCTCCAAAAATAGGAGAAATAAAATCTGAAGCAATTTACCCAAAAAGTCAGATAAAGAAAAGGCGTTTGAACAAGAACGCTTGTCCCTAGGAGAATTCTATTCAACTTCGTTCTCGATTTCAATCACCATCTGTTCATCCCTCCAACAACACCAATGAACTTCTATTCAATGTTCAAAATCGAAAAGTCCATGTCATCTGTTTTTGCTGTGGTAATTATGGACATTACGCCTATAGTTGCCCAAGGAAAAATCAGCAAGCTTCTGGACCTGCATTCAATTCAGCTCGAAATGTCAAGTGTAGTCCTTCAGCAATTACCGCAGAAGAAGTCCAGGACCCACCAGATTCAGTACCGAACTAATGATGTTACTCACTTCAACTAAGATGGACTGGGATACTTCACCAACGTCAACCCAAGAAAAGTTCCACTTCCCCTTGACAAGAAAGTTATTAGTAACTTCTAAACTATTTTGGAGACCTAGAAAACGTCGAATACTCAGAACAATCCCTACCTCGATGATAAGCTCTAAATGTAAATATATTCCTCATATAGTTGTACCCGACTCTTAATATAGTATTGAGAATGTCTTTTGTGTAAACAATTCCTGCAATCAAACTTTTGATCTTGTACATTTCATCCTTCGTAGTTGTCATGTCCAAAGAAAAAAAAACCTCTATCTACTAAAATGATCAAATGAATCAAATCATGAGAACCACTTTATAATTCTCCTACTTCAATCCAATCCTTGAATTATCTCTACCTTGTTTCCAATTGAAAGTCAACTTGAAATGACAATTATTCTCAACTCATTTCATCGACTAATATTGAACTATACAAATCAGCCATTGTATTCAAATACCCTTCATGGTATTAATCGCTCGATTCTTCCCAAATGAATTTAACAACAATGCAACGTTTCCTTTGCCTCAAAAAAAAATTCTAAATGTATCGCATACCACTCTCTAAGTTGAATTATCCTTATACCCAATACTGGTTGTTTAATCAAAAGAGATATATATGGTAACATCCCCCATCTACTTACACAAAACCTAAATAAAATTCTTTTCTATTTCTCGCACGTCAGCTTGGAATCGCAAGACGAAGATCCAGTAAAGCAATTGCAATGAAGACGATGTATCAACAGAACGATAAGTCACCTCCGATGAAGAATTCCTAAATCTATCTCATCCTCGAGAATTGTGCGGTTGTGGTATTCACCGTTTCCACATCTGAAGTAACCTAGTGCCACGATATATCAGGCCATATCGTATCGTTGAGAAAAATGGGATAAAAGAGCATATGAATTAGAGTTGCCATCTCAACTATCCATTGTTCACGATATCTTCCCTGTATCGCAAATAAGGAAATATTTTTGTCTTCCTTCTAAGCTCACCCAGCTAAATGAAATTGAACTACAATCTAATTTAACTTATTGAGAGCATCCGATTAAAATCCTAAGAGAAGCTGAGCACCACACTCGTACTAAACCCCACAAGACGATCAAGATTCAGCGGAGCACTCATCCTGAAGAAGACGCAATTTGGAAAACGAGAAGACCGACTCAAGAAGAAGTTTCCTGATTTCTCTTAGAAATACTTTTCCCTTAGATCCACCAAATCTCGGGGTCGAGATTTTTGTAAGGGGGGTAGATCTGTAACATCCTGAAAAATTGAATAAAGTAAAAATGAATATTTTGAATTTGAAAATATTTATTTCTGAGTTTCTTGCCAATATTTGCTCTATTTGGATTTCCTCGGATTTATTCTTTGCATGAAGAATCTAACGAATGAGAATGAAGAATGAAAAAGAGGAAAAGGTAAAAATATAAAAAGTAAAAATTTAGGAAATCTGCCATGAGAACCTTGATCATTCAAATTAAATCATTTTAGCCAGCAATTGAAATTTTACACATAGAATAATGAAAAGATAACTTTTAAATCCAAAATAATATATTGTCGGAATTCACATAAAATAACGGAATCACAAATGGAGCTGAAAACTTTATGAAAACATTCTGAGATCAAATCCTTTTGAAAAACAAAATTTGAAAACTAATATACTCCAATTAATCTCGAAGAAAAATCAAAATCCGAAAATAAACTTCGATCAGTCACCGATGCGTGGGCCATTCGTTGTTTTTCCGTTCCGTTGGCACAATTGAGAATTCGATCCTTTGGCGGTGGTCCCGAGCTTGCCGCGAACTCATCCATACGGTCTCCGTTCGTTCCACTGGCAATCTCCGTTCGCACCACTGAGGAAGAACTCTCCCAAAGCTCTGAGTGCCGCACTACCAGCGATTGCTGCCACGAATCCCACTCAATGCTGCACCTCTTGGCTATCAACCGCACCGCAAGGACCCCCTCCTCACTTCTTCCTTCCTCTCCTAGCCAGAGTCGCCCAGAACTTGCCCCAATTGCCGCCATTGCCAAGCTCTGTGCTCCAACCCGCGAAGCGAAATCCGGGAGAATGAGTGATCCTCCTTCCAATCCCTCTTAGCTAGAGCATCACCAGACACTGCTGATCGAAACCCCTCAAAAATATTGGGTCCTCTCCATGCGAAATGTGGTGCCGCCGTGAGCATCTTCTTCCCAAGGCGGCCACAGTGGGCGGAGCTCCTCCGACCTTCCCTCTTCAGTGAACCGAAAATGAACTCCTGTGATCCGTGATGCTTACAAGGCCACCGATTTAATCTCTCGCCCTTGCTTGTCTTCTCTACCTTCGTCGTTTCAGCGCTTGCTCATTGCTGGCCATACCACATTCTCTTCGCAGATCGACTTCACCCCATTGCGCCTTGCCGTCTTGATCTTCTTGATGCCCTCGCATTTGCTGGATCTTCGCGAAGTGCCCTCATGACCATGCCCTAGGAGTCCTCTATTTCTGTCATTGCTGGCAGTGGGACAGAGCCGTCGGCGCTGAGGTAGAAGAAGCTCGAGAAGCGAAGGCGTTTTCTTTTGAGTAAGCGTATTTTCCAATTTCAGTTAATTTTCAAACCGAGTAGCATTCAATCAGAATATCTTTTTAAATATAGTTTCAATCGTAGTGAAATAAATTTTTATGTTCACATAAAATGAGAAAGAATCTAAATATATAAAAATATTTAATTTTTGAGCTATTTGTAAAATTATTTAATTCAAACTTTGATTATGATACTAATGTGGTTTCTAATAAGAACTTGTGTATAATATGTAATGAAATGATAAAATAAATATTCATGTGATTCTAAGTCCAAAATGAATTCAAACATATAAAAATAATCAACTTATGAGTTATAGAAACAATTACTGAAATCAAGAAAGGAACAAACACACACTATTATGGACTTTAAATAAAAGATTATTCACCATGAGCTATAAAATGATAAGATAAATTCACATGTGTGGATCTGACTTTGAGATGAATTCAAATATGCAAAAATATTCAATTTTTAAATCATAGAACAATTGTTTAAAGTTAAAGGTGAGGTAAACACTATTATAGTCCTTATTGCACACATGAAGAATATAACTTATAAAATCATGAAATAAGTGATTATGTGCTTCTGGGATTGTAATAAACCTAATCGTGCAAAAATATTTAATCCTGGAACCAAGTTTAATATAATTGCTTGCTAATCATCATTAAACCCCTTTTATGGCCATTAGCAAGATGCTAGCATAATGGCTCACAAAATGATAGTGTAGTTTGCAATAAGTTCCTGGAAACAGCAAGGATCCATGAATGTGAAAATATATATAAAGTAAGATTTAATCTACATGTTCTTAATGAAAGAAAATGTTAATGATAACAATAAGTAAATAGGTAATCTATTGCAATTAAAGTCAAAATAATGCCAAACCAACTTTATAACATTTCTAGGATTGCTACCTACTAACACCTGAAAAATGAATTAAAGATCTTGTATAATGTAGTCGCAAACTCAATATGGAGTTGGCCGATTTAAGGTTTCAAATATGATCATTTAGGCTATTTCAGCGATAGATAAAATAACTTGTCTAAATACCGGAATCAGTAAAACTAGTTTAGAAACACTCTACAAAGTTTATACTACCATATTCTATAAAAAGAATCGTATTTCATTTAGGTTTGCATATTAATATTGTTAGTACAAAACCCTTAAGTGTTAACCTTTTTGCTTCGCATTCCTGCCAATTCCGAGTAGCGTCAACTTTACAATACCACTTAAGCCTTTTCAACAACGAATACAATGTTGCGTCTAAATGCAAAATAGTAAGATAATAGCTCATCAACATTCTATGGTGTTTATACCGTCATAGTATGTGAAAACATTTCATTTATCATCTTCTTCGCATATAAAACTTATCGTCGCAAATACCTTAAGTGATAATCGTTCACTGCACATGTTCAATTCGATTTCTTGTAAGTGAACTTTGATAATATATTAGCATTTTAAGCAATAAATATAATGTATCAGCTAAAGCCTAAAATTTATGGAATTTGCTTAGGATTGTTATACAAAGTATAAATCATCGTATCATGAAGAAATAACCATATTTTGTCATGTTTTGCATACGAATCCTAATAGCCAAAAAACCTTAAGTGTTAAGTTTTCTGAACCTTATAAAATGAATCGGTAAGAATGATGAAACCTGTAGTTAAGTTATTTTTATCACCAAAACCTTCTCAAATATGATGGAAATGCTATCAGTAGCCTAAATCAGTAGACTTAACTTGCGTAAAACTAATTCTAAGAGAAATCAAGTAAAGATAAAGAACTAGTTAGTCGTAACCTAATATGATCATTTAAGACTTTTCATTAACTCGCTAAGCAACTCATCTAAATCCGAGTAATGTGAAGAACAGCCTAGAAATGATCTTTAAATTATGATCTGCAGTAATCTAAGAAAATATTCCTTTTTCGGCTTGCTTTGAATCTGAATCCTAATAGAGAAAAACCTGGAAGTAATAACAATTGGTAGAAACTCATATCATGAATAGCAAATCAATGAAGCACTACAACTAATGATTAATTCTATTAATCCGAATGATCTTTGCATCTTGAATTCGTAAGATAAGATTAATAAATTCATAAAGAGCCATCCCTGTTTCTTGTGAAGAGTTTTATTCGTCTTTCTATCAATTTTCTTTTGCCCTTACTGAAGTCAGTGTTTTGCTGTATTTTTCGTGGATCGACGTGTAGAACCCGACGTTGTTGATTCCATCGTCGTCGTCGTCAACCGCAATCCTCGTCATCGTCGTAAGCAGAAATTAAGCAAGGCAAGCATCCTTTGACCATATTGAGCCCAGTATTTTATACTCCTTTTGTGCATCAAATTGTTTTATGCATGCGTTTACCTTGTGTAAATTGCTATTTTGTGGATTTGGTAATTATACCTGTTGCCTCGTGAATCTCCTTTGATGATTATGAACATGTGAACCTTGATAACCATAGATGAAGGTTAGGCATTGCTTAATGTCATCTTGGGTATATACGATCTTATTAATCTGCTTAGCCATGCTTTAGTATTTGAGGAACAGATGATCATGATTAAAGTTGTTTCCGAAATGTTTTACATGAAACTTGAATGGTCCTTTTTGGGAAAATGGTTGCTGGTGCTTTGATTAAAAATTCAAAATAAAACTATGAATTTGATGCGGGCGATTATTGGCAATAGCCGGATGTGCGACAGGAATTGCACGTAGTGTAGGGTGAAGTGTCGCCCGTGTCGGATTAAGGACCGAGCAATGGGACGCTATTGATCCGAGATTTCCGTGCAACCACAAGGGTGAGAATAGGGTAGCCATAGCTTGTTATGTATTTAGACATGGCTTTGCTCATTGGTAGCGGGGAGCTAAGCGGAGGCATTCGATGCTGGATTGCTTGTGAGGGCTTCCATGCGATTCGTATGGGTAATTACTGGCGGTTACAGCGTGTATGCCCTTGCCATGGGCGAGAGACGTGGTGTTGGGTGTGATAAATGTGGATCCACGGCTCGGGTGAGTGTCTCTGTTTTGAGGCGAGGTTAACATCGGGTGGATCAAAGTCATGTCTAGGTAATGTAGCAGTGTGTATGGTCGAAAGACCATGACTTGTGGGTAAGTTGTACACCTCTGCGAGTTTAAATCTAATCGATTAGCGGCGCTTCATGTCATGAGCACTTCGGTGAAGTCATTCCAATGTTAAATGTTTTATTATTTCAAAAGGGTTGGTATCATTTTGTTTTGCAAATTGTGATTTATGTCACAAGGGCGACATTGATGGAGTTTGAGAATGTGAATGATTAAATCGCTCACGTCGTGGAGGATTTGTGAGTGTTACATATGCTATATTTACTAGTTATCAATCAAATGCTCTTATAAATTTCCGTTTGCAAATAACTTGATTTACAAATGAAATTAAGCTTTATGCAAATTAATTGCATAGTGCTTTTCCTTTGAAATGGCACGCATGTATTGCGAGTTTTGCTCAAGTCTTCTTGAGTCTGAAAGTACTCACCCTTATAATTATTATGTAGGTGGTTTAAGCGAAGTTTGAAGTTGTTCATCGCAGTTCTGAGTTCTTCCTTGAAGCGTGTTCTATCTGGAGTTTATGCAGTCGGTTACTGCGGGATTGGATGGGTACACTACAAGGCTTTGCTTCTTTGCTGCTATTCTCTGAGTTGTAATATTTATTTGCATAATCGTTTCCGCTTAATTATTTATGGTGTGGTTGTGATTCCAATTGTTGTAAACATGTGAGTGCTAGCTACTGATCCAGGGAATAGCACAGTAATCACATGGAGGTTCCTGTTCATCAGAACGGGGTCTCACATGATATCTGTGCTTTCTTGTGGAATACTTGAATCATCAGTAGTTAAGCTCCTAGGTTTATTTTAACTAGTGATAAATTCTAATACTTAAACCTAAAAATTTTAAAAGTTGCCTATTCACCCCCCCTCTAGGCCAACTCAATCCTTTCATCAATTAGGGTCTAAGATTTAATTACTTAGAGTACATTTGGGCACATCCTTCGTGCCTCTAAGAATAGAGAGATTGTGGTTGATCCTAGGTCTAGCACCACAGTGTTTCGATCTGCTGGTGTAGTCTGTGGGATGTCTGATGAGAAGGTTGCCCCTCATGCAGCTTCATCCTCTGGTAAAGTAATGTATTCTTGCACATTCTTCCAGAAGGACAAATATCTAGTTGATTTCTTCTTCAAGTGTGCCAAGAAAGCACGTTGTGAGCGTGTTGATACTCTTACGGGTATTCAGGGTCGTCCCTAAACTCTATGTTCTGCTAAAGCACTCATGGTTTCTAGATAGACTAGAGAGTGTTCTACTGTTGGACAGTGTCTAGGACTTGGTTTTCAGGATGTTCGTTCTGGTTTTGGTCCTGGAACTATTTGTGGTAAGAGATTATGTTGTCATCTCAATATTCTTCATTTTTCCCATCGAGGTATGTATTAGTGGCATGAGTTTGTTTCTACTAGTAGGAGATTTAGGCAGTGTTAATGGGATGGTTCGGCTTTTGCAAAATGGTGGACTAACCTAGCTCCAGCTATTAGACCCTCTGCAGGTGTTGCTTCTGGATTTTTGAGAGTTAAGCCTCATAGAGATGTTAGCATTCAATCTTTTGTTTCTATGACTGGTACTTCTATTCGTCATGTGTCTCAGTATTAGGTTTCTAGATCTGCACTTATCTACCCCAGTATTGAGTCATCGACCTCTTGCTTTCACTGATTTAGGTTCATAGGCTGAGAAGAGAGATGCGTGGCTTGTAGACTCCTACTGTTCTTATCGCATAACTGGAGATTCTCGTTCGTTCTCTTCTCTAGCCTGTGCCCCTGGTGATTAGATGATCACATTTGGGGATGCTTCTTATGGTCGAGTCATCGCTAAAGGTACCATACCACATTAATGATAATTTCTTTCTTAAGAATATTATCTTAGTGAATAAGCTGCAATATATTTTACTTTTTGTGTCTCAGCTTACCAATGACGATTTCAATGTGACCTTCAAGCGTAATGTCTATAGAATTCTCGATTCATCTGGAGGGTAATTTTGTAGGATTTCTAGATTTAGATTACTAGAATGTCTCAGTATAATTTGTCATTGATTATTTACCCCCTCTAATCATTATTTTTGGTCTTTCAGGGATAAAATGCCCGCTAATGGTCATTTCCAATCTCCGGTCTTTTAGGGATAAAGCATGTTCTTGACCGGTTTAGTGTAGATGTGGGCGTCATGCCGAGACAGGCCGACCCAGCATGGGCCCATCGTGTTTCGGGCCTAAACCATGTCGGACCGCAACGGCCCATCGTGCTTACTGTGCAAGGCTAGGGCTAGCCCGGCTCGTCATCGGCGAACCCAGGCACGGCCCATTTGCGCTTCGTGCCTGCTTCGTGCTATGCCAGCCCAAGTCCGGCCCATTTGTACTATTGCTACGAGAGAAAATGATTACGGATTGATATCTTTCTTTAACTGCCTAGAACTTCATTTTTCTCCGGTTGAAACAAAATCTTATTGTGTTTATTCTTCTCGATTTTCTTGATTTGGTTTCTCCTTGTAGTCACATGCATGCAACCATGTATTTACTCCTTGATTTGCTCACCCACGCATAAAACGCATGCATGCATTCCCTTCCTTTTTTCTAGTCCATTCAGAGTTTTCTTCTTTTACTCCTTGATTTGCTCACCCACACATACAACGCACACACGTACGGGCAATTTCGGGCCGGGCCAGGCCGGGCCGCCCATCATGCCCGATTGGTAGGCCCGGCACGGCCGGACAACCGTGCCGTACTGGCCCGATCCGTTTAGAATAGTTTCATACTGAGCCATGGATCGAACTGGACGTGCCTCTCGTGCCGATCCAAAATGGTCTGGCCCAAGTGCCCACCTCTATTTTAGTGGGGAAGTCAACTGATAGCAGGCACGACGCGTGACGGATGACTGCAACTTCACCGTCCTGGCAATTCCTGTGGCACTTGTATTGCGAAAACGACGAGTGTTCTTGTAGTACGTACGTGTTAGTATTTGTATAAGCTTCTAGCCATGTTCAGACTAGTGCGAAGCAGTGTGGACGCCTCCTTTTTGACGTCTGGTGCGTCCCAGGTCAACAAGACTCATGCGATGCAACCGTGTTGGACCGGCTAGATAGGGCTACCGGCAACATAGGATTTCACGAAGGACCGTGCTTTGACCGGTAAGATATTCTACAGGGTCAACGGTACCATGCAGCATGCCATGAATTTAAAATAATTTTTTTACAGTTTTAATAAATATTATGAAATGTTTGCAACATAAGCGACACAAAAGGAACCGTTTCAATAGTGTAACAAGCGTAAGACGGTTCGAGCGCTTTAAACTTGTAGAAAAAGTTACACAAGACAAAATCGTCTAGTTCGTTTTCCGAAACACTGAGAAGGTTACAATAGAATCTACAAGTAAAAATCCATCACTATCTTGACATGTTTTTTTGTGGAGAATGAATAAAATTTAGCTTTTCCCCTCAACATTTGTGTCCAATGCATTAGTCTAGTACGTTTCTAGCTCCTTTGTTCTCCTCGCAGTAGTGTAAATATCTATAATATCTTCTTTGTCCATAAGACCATATATGCTCTTGTCATATCTCACAAAACTCTGATTTAATCTAAGGCTGTTGCGCATAAGAGATGTATCAGAGTGTACCGGGTCAAATTTCTATTTATATATAGCTGTTTCTTTGGTAATGATCATGATGCCAATCAAGCTCCAACTCTTCACCAGGTCAGGGACTTGGGTTCCCTGCACCCTATTAGCAACAGCAATAACGAACAAGTAGTTCACACTAGCTAGCTACATATATGCTCTCCCTTTATTTCATTCCTGCATGCTAATACGTAATCCTGTTACTTCTTTTCTTTCCTGTTGCAGATTAATTTCTATGAAGTACTAGGGCCATCATGGCAGAAATTATTAGTTCTGCTGTCACTGGAGAATCAGTGAACAGAATCGCATCGAGCCTCATCGGCGACAACGAGGCGAAATCGGACGGAAGGGACAACATGGAGAGGCTGGAGATGGCGCACATCAAGATGGAGGCCGCGCTGGAGTTGTCCAACAGATGGCAGATCACCGACGTGCCGATGCTACGGTGGCGGAGCAAGCTGAAGCGTGCCGCTCGGGAGTGCGACGACACACTGCGCCGGTGCAAGCAGCGCGCCCTGGAAGACGAAGAGATCAGGCAGGGGGTGAGCCAGTCCTTGTTCCCCAAACGGATCGCCCATGCGGCTAAGTCATTCATCTCGTCTTTCATCGCCGGTAGCAGCGATGAATCAAGCAGTAGTAGCTCTGCTAATGTCCAAAGATTCGAGAGATTTGCAGACGGCGCGAACGAATTCCTAAAGCTCGTCGAGTTTGGCGGGAAGCCGCGGCAGTACATGTTCTTCAACCCTCTGATTGGCCAACTTCTTACAGGAAAGGCATTAAGGATTTAAGGTATCACGCGTTACAAGGAAGCAAGTTCTACACACTATGTGTATGGCCCATGAGCTTTGCCGATCGTGGAGTAGAGGCAATGGTAGGGTTTTTTTCCCAAGACTTCAAGGCGCCTACCAAGGGTTTCAGTCTAGGATTCATGCTGCGACTCTCTGAAAGTACAGACATATTTGGGGTCATAATCAAGTGCATGCAGTCAGTCACGCCTCACTTCAAGTTCGCATGCAGCTGATCGGTGTCAGGAGGGAGCTCATCCAGCTGCCTACCCAAGATTTTTCCTGGGTGCCGCTTTCTCCCTACAGGCAGAGTGAGTACTGGATCGATGTTCACAATACTCTAACCCAATGGTATCGCCCAAACCCTCTCTGTTGCAACGAGCATGAGCATGATCTGATCAGTTCTTCCAGCACCTGCAGCAAGGATGCAACTGCATCATCGCCAACGCTTTCTAGTGTGTTCCCAGAGCAGGTTATGATGGTGCTTCTGAAGTGCCACATCTCGCTGTCTGATCAGCACAGAAACCATCAGAATTCATCCGCTGAACCTGGAAGAGGAATCACAAGCTCTCTGAATCCAGATATGCCTCCTCTGAAGCTGGGAGCTCTGTTCATCCCCCACAACTCCCCGGATGACATAGGGCCTGCAGCTGAAAGCTATGCTCTAGAGGTGATCGATGAAAAGGAGCAGGAAATGATTCACACCAATGCATGCATGTCTGCAATACCTGGATGAGAAGTTGCTGCCGAAGGCGATAGATCACCTGTATTACACTGAATCCAGGATGTATCAGATGTGCCTGAAGTCCAGGCATGGCACTGCGCACTTCTGCGTGGAGAAGACGAGCTCACAGGAGCAGAGTGCACGTATATGTAAAAGCAAAAGCACTAGACGTGCTCCTCGGAATAGAAGGGTAGTTCAGCAACAAGACAACACGACGGAGCTATGCCAATGCAAGCAGGTGTGCACAGACCTGCTTAAGCTGCAAGGATCAATTAGGTCGTGGACTGCACGTAATTAACTTCGCACGATCGGAGATTAATGGTCAGCTTGAGCTTGATATGTTTACAGTTTGTGAAGTGCTTGTAAGATTGAGCATGGTTTAATTTCTGCATATATGCATGTATTGTATATTTGTGTGTGCATTGTTTCCACGTACCAATGTAAAATAAAAGAAAATATCCACAAACACCCCACCCCCCGGAAAAAATAAAATAAATAAATAAATTCGTGATATGTACTCCTCCAAATAATGACAGATCGTGTAGTATACTTGATAGGAGCTGGTGATCACAGAACAGTACAGATGTACGGTGGCAACAGGTCATACTACCAGTATACAACAAGACATCAGGGATGATATGTTGTGGACAACTAGATGCAAAATAATACGTGAAAATAGGAACAAAAGGCACAGATTTGTACGTGGAAAACTCTTTCGAGAAAATACCATGGACACACGAAGGCAATCACTATATATGAAGATATGTTTGCAATGGAGCGCTTGCTCTTACCCTAGGCTATAGGGTTATATTTATAGTGATATGTAGTAGACTCCATGTATAGCAAGACTTGAAACGGAGTAGGAAATGAATTCGTATAACCCTCAACTTTAACAATATGCACCTTGAGACGAATTCCTCTTATAGCCGAAATATAACACAACTCTCCTCAAAACAAATCATCATGAATAACTTATACACCAAAAGTCCAAAGGACTATTAAGTGATACCAACTAAGTCTGAATAAAACTCAAACTTTGCAGTTGGAACCGGCTTTGTGAACATATCAACTAGATTATTATGAGTACTTATCTTGCTGACTTTAATATCGCCTTGAGCAATGACACCTCGAATGTAATGATATATGACATCGTTAATGTACTTTGTTTTCTCACGGAACATCTGATCCTTTGTAAGGTAAATAATACTCTGACTGTTACAGAATATTGTTGTACAAGAATTTTGTTAATTTAATTGCATATATTTATGAATAGTGCTATATGATGTGTTTCTTGCCTACATATTTGTAGGACTCCAGGGCTAGGTTATTGTGAGGCGGAGATGAGACCGGGACTAGACTAGGAGAGCTAAGGTCAGAACAGTTAAGGGACACTGAAAGATGACTGAAACTAGGAAGTGGTTGTAGGCCATGAAGATAAAAAACCGAAGCGTGAAGCACTAGTGATGGACATGACAAGCAATGGTATGGACTGGGACTAGGTTTAGGGAGGAGTTGAAGCCCAGAATGGTCAAGAAAGCTGATGCCGCTATGATGAAGCTGAAAAGGACATGTGGCGGTTAAGTGACTTAGGATCCCGTTTGCAAGCGAGGACAATTCGGGGGAGTTCGAATGTGTGAGAGGCTTGGCAACAAATCATTGGGACCACATGCAAAGCATGAAGCATGGTGATGCTTCGAGGAGAAGGAAGACTGGTCATTGGGGCAAATTGGTAATTTTTCCAATACCGGCGGTCGAGGCAAAGTGGTGTTGGATGGAAATTCAGGCTTGTGAAGCGGACTTGACGTCAACGTAATAGCCAATTTGAGAAGTGTGCTTGTGTCAGTGAAAAACTCGTTAAAGTTGGTGGGTTTCTGGTTAGCCCATGTAAGAGTGGATGGTATCCACCTTAGTGTAGGTTTAGGGTTATGGTTGCATCTACTATATAAGACATAATGGGAGGTGAGAATTTAATACCTTAGACTTAGTCATTAGGAGTTTTAGGTTTCTCACAAGATTTTGTGTTCTTATGTGGTGTGTGTGCACCTTAGGAGTTTTGCCCTCAGGTAAGAGGCTTTGTAATCCATGCTCATGCTATGAAATAAAGATCAATTTTGTACTCAAGATTTGGCTTTTGTTCTTGACCTTATTCCTTGTTTCTTGATCTTTCTTGTTGATTTCTTTTTCTCTTGATCTTGTGTTACCAAGAATGAGTGATTGATGGATATATCCTCTGGAGATCATCACCCAATCATCTAGGCAAGCTTTCTCATGACCATCAACATCAAAAGATTTCTTAAGAAACTGGGTTTTTCGCTTGAGAAGCAAGGATTTGAAGTAGATCTTGATTTTGCACGTTTGAGTGCAATCACTTTGGGTTCTTACTTGCTGTGATATGTGGGAAACCATCTAGGTCCACCTTGATCATCAAATCCCTATAAGCAAGGTCAAGACAAAGTTTTGTTTTTGACTCGGTTTTGATGCAACATTCGGTAAATTCAAAAAAGTTCAAAACTTTGACATCAATCCTTGCGATTGAAGGATTGAATAGGTTCCTGACACTCATAGAAAGGAGAATACAAAGTTTCGCGGGTTTTCAATCAACCGATCAAAAGTTACACCAATTTTTGTTTTTAAAGTTGTGCTGATTTGCATGTTTTCTTGTTCATCGGCACTCTGACTCTGATGCAGGTAATCTTGAGGTTACTTTTTAATTTGGCACTACCGATCTCTGCAGTGTGGTAGTGCCGCCTTAGAGTTTATTTTTGTGAGATTTTCTTCTTCTGCTCTTCTAAAATCTTGAGAGATTTTGGTTGATTTTTTTAAAGAAAAATAATTGTATGATTATTCACTCCCTATCTTATCTCCATTTTCGGTCCTTCTCCTTGTTCTACGAACGAATTTTTTTAAATAATATTATTTTAATCGTAATTTACGGAAATAATATGCTGAAAAGAAAAAATAATAATTGGGCACCACATCGCCATTTTGATTAGTGATCTGAGATAAGCTATTTGAAATGGCGACATACTTTTTGTCGCCATTTGAAATGGCGACACAAGTCTATCGCCAGTTCAAATGGTGACAGAGAGACAATAAATAGGCCATCGCCCGGACTTGCCCCATTTGAGCCCAGGAAAGAACAACCAGCTAGAAAAGAGAAGGAAGGGAGAGAAGAGGAAAGAAAAGAGAGAAAAGAAGAGAGGAAGAAAGGAGATCAAGTGCCGAAATGCCGAGCGTGCAAGTGGAAAGGGAAAGAGGAAGGCAAAGGAAGAGGGAGGCATTTCGAACTGGTCGCGTAACCTCGCGTACCAGGACCTCTTCCTACCTCCCGGGGCTGTCACATCGATGTGTCTGTGCGGAGATCCTTGCAGGCTTGTCCGCTCTTGGGATATTCCAACTTGGAAGAGGAGGTATTGGAAGTGCCGCAACTATGCCTTTGACCTGCCGGAAAAGAGCCTGAGGAATCGCCAGCTGGTAATAATCATACGTGTTTTGTAATATTTCTACACGAAACTTTGCTAATTTATATTTCATGCAGTCGCATCCGCCATTGTGTGAATTTGAGCAGTGGTTTGATGTGGAGATCAACCCCGAAGACCAAAGTCTCCTTGATCAAGCCAACCGCGATGAGGAGTTCAGGAGGCAGCTTCAAGAGTAGTTTTACGCCGCACATGAGGTGGCACGTCGAAAGGAAGCGGAGGAGGAGGCCGAGAGAGAGAGAGGAAACAAGAGAGGGTACGTCGTGCTAGAGAAGCCCCATCGGAGGCATGGGAGAAAGGGAAGTGGCCTCGATCCACTCAGTAGATGTGAAGTTATAACTATTATTTTCCTTGTTTATGATGCGCATCCCAGTCTTATGTCGTAATAAAACTTTTGATTTGAGAAATTGTGGCCACTTAGGGGTTTTCGTAGCCTCGCGGGGCCTACCGAATACGACTGAAAAAAATAGGAAAAATCACGAGCGACCTATGCAACGCGGGCTACCACTTATCTATGGGCGAGTTGGTCGGACGTTGCCCTGGCACGAAATTGCAAAAATCGAAAAAGGCACCCGCGACCACGAAACCCCGAAATCATGGCCACTTAGGGGTTTCGTATCCTCGTGGGGCCACTCAGATACGGCCCAAAAAATACAGAAAAATCACGAGCGACCTACGCAACGTGAGCTACCACTTATCTGTCGGCGAGCTGACCGGACGTTGCCCCGGCATGAACTTGCAAAAATCAAAAAAGGCACATGCGGCCACGAAACCCCGAAATCATGGCCACTTAGGGGTTTTCGTATTCTCGCGGGGCCACTCGGATATGGCCCAAAAAATACAGAAAAAATCACGAGCGACCTACGCAATGCGGGATACCACTTATCTATAGACGAGCTGGCCAGACGTTCCCCAGATGAAGTTGCGAAAATCGGAAAGGCATCCGCGGTCACGAAACCCCAAAATCATGGCCACTTAGGGGTTTTCGTAGAAAAATCACGAGCGACCTACGCAAGGGAGACTACTAGCGTACGTGGTTGTCGGTGAGGCGGGCTGCAGCGTGTTGTCTTCTCAGTCTAAAAAGTAGGTTGCAACGTGTTGTCATTTCAGTCTGTAAAAGCGGGGTGCAGTGTGTTGTCATTTCAGTCTGTTATCTCTTCTCTGCTCCTCCCTCTCTTTTTCTCTTCATTTGGGCGCGCGAGATTGGGGGCCGATCGGCGCCGAGACGAACGGTCGCTCTGTCGTTATTTGAAATTGCGACAGAGAATATGTCACCGTTTCAATGGCGACAGGCTCTGTATCGCCAATCAAAATAGCAACAGTTGCCCAAACCTGTTATTTTTCTTTTCAGCATATTATTTCCGTAAATTACAATTAAAATAATATTATTTAAAAAAATTATTTTTCTACGAACTCTTTGGTTGCAATCACCACGTGCGCAGTATGCATGGCGGGTGTTACGCCGCCACACATTTGATGCATTGCTGGTGATTCACACCACCAATCTCCAGAGCTTACATATATTGGAGAGCATTTGCGTGCTGTTTGGCATACACATCACTGTATCAGTGCTTCGGTGATTATTTTCTATTATAGTTAGGGCCGACAAAAAAGCTCGTTAAAGCTCGAATCAAAAATTTTTTAATTACAATAGCTGATAGGTTCAAAATTAAAATAAGGCAATTTCGATCGAAAAAAAGTCAATGAGGTTCGATTCGATAATGGCTCGTTAGCTCGAATTTGACGTTACCACTTAAATGGTACGTAAAATGATTTTACAACAAATTATGTCAATTTCAAAAGAAGCTCCATAATAGCATGCAATATATTGATTTCACCAGCAGTAAAATTTGAGAGAATTTATTAAGCTTGCTCTGAATAGTAGCAATTATCTCACCTAGGCATTTAGAGCTGTTATTTCCATCCCTGAAGCTGTTACCAATGCTCTTCCCGAGGTTGCCAAAGTGTTCGGCTTTGCACTTCCAAAGGCACCATCTCCATATGGACCTAAAAGCCAAATATTTGATGGAGGAGAAGCCACTGGCACTATAGAATTCCTTGAAGGAATGATATAACCGACAAAGATTAGTTATGTTACCAGAAAAACAACATGAATGGACTCTCCTATGCTTCTAAAATTTCAAGTCTATGGCAGCATACAACTCTGTCATACACAAGCTTATCGCTAAACTGACGTTCTGTAATTAGATTGTTACTAATGCTGAAATGATCGACAAGACATTGTGTACCTTCCACCCCAATATGAGGATAATGCAGCAATAGTACTATCATCCCAGGTACCAAAAGTACTATGAGCTTATCTACATTTTGCTAGAAGTAGAAAAACATAATAAACTCCTGATAAAGAATTATCGCGTCCTCTCTAATGGGTGTCATGCAATGCTCGAAATGCTCAGCAGGCTAGCAATAGCCATAGCTGCAGAAAGGGCCAAGGGCTTGTAGGAGATAAATGGAAAAATGGAAGATCAGATAAGGAAAGAGGCAAACTATAGTGGAAAAGTAAAGGTAAAGAGCTAGGGGGCTTGCAGAAGCAAAACTCAGCTAATAAGGCTGCAAACCTACATAACCCTATTTTAGGTATGGATACGCTGGCCATTGGTCACGCAAGTGCTGCATCCCAAAGTATTTGGCGGACCTTTACATGCAATCCATTGGAAAAATTGATAAGACTCAGGGAATAAAGTTGAGACACTTTATCGTTTCAACCTATTGTTGACACAGACGCTGAGAAGTGTGATGATATGGTTCTTGATCCTACTGAACTCGAGGAATCCCAGAAGGACACCCACAACTTGTATATGTTTTTTATTACAAACTTTTCATATGTGTTCCTCATAAAAGGCATTAAAATTCTCTACAAAAAAATTAGTGTGAAATTTGGTCCAAAAACCATGCAAACCGATCCAAAATGCTGAAATTTTGATCAAAATCACCAGGATTTCAACGAAATTTACCAAAATCACTAGATAAAACCCTAATTTTTGATTTTTTTTTCATTCTATTGGGATTTTGAATCTCGTACCTAGCCGACATCTAAGATTTTTCTGAAATTTTACTGAAATTTTGAACCTTGATCCTATCCATAGAAAATAAAGGAAAAATTGTTGCCGATTCGAACATAATAATTAAGGACGCACACGTTTGTACCCATCAATGGTTGGTGCATGGAGCACGCTGACGTCCCTACAGCCCAAGTGGGAGCAGGAGTGTAACCATTAGGGGCTCTGTTGGGCTTGAGCCTACACTTTGATCATTAGATAATAAGTATCATCTTTAGCATCGACACTTAGTTTTTAGCATAACGATAGCGAATGCACACGCTCTTGCCCGTGGTTGTCGAAAGAAAAAGTTTTGCTCAGTGATTGGCTGCTTTTTTAGGCCTTGTTGCTTGGTATGTTGTTACTTGTTGAAGGCCTAATTTATCAATTGGTAACTTCGCTTGCTACCTATAAAACTAAACTCTAACCATAAATGCATATAGAGACCATAGAGAGAGGAAGAGGAGGCAACATGACTCCTCTCCTTCACGAGGATATAACAGCCCACTGAGTCGGAGGTGCTTGACGCACGTTGCGGGGAGTTGACGATTGTGAGGGCATAGCGAAGGCATCGAGTGGGTGTCGAGGATCCAGCAAGTGGATGGGCATGCTCCAATGGGCAACTCACTGTGGCGATAGTTAGCGGGCAGGGAAGACGGCACAATGTGAGTTAACAAGTGTCTAACTGGCTGAGTGGGCTAACCACAACAGCAAACAGGCAATGTGGGCCACTCTTCTGATTTATGATTTTTCATTAATTGTAATTATATCAATAGGTTGAATAAAGATAGTACTCGATGTGTTTGTTTGATTGGTGTCAACTTGTTCATAGAATTTCAAAAGTTTGAAAAAGAACATTGCATATTTCTCAAATAATGAAGTACTATTAATAACCTTTGAACCAATGAAAACATAAGACAAGCTGTTGAATATGTTTGTCTGATGGAACAAAATGGTGACTAGAAGGAGGTGAATAGGAGCCAAATAAAAAACATCCCCTCTAAAAGAATCGTAGTCACTCTTCTGAAAAGCCAATAAAAAGATGGATTAATTCCCAATTTGCCATTGTGAATTTGAGAAATCCCAAAATCTGTCAATGACATGTGGGCCACAATGAGTGGCAAATAGGGGATGAGGTAAACTTCCAGTGGCATATGAGGAATTTACCCTAAAAAGAAACAACAAATTCAATACTGGATAAAAGAGCATTCTAATTACTTTCTCTAAAGCACTAACTAAAGAGCTAAGCCAAGGCAGTACTGGATAGATGTCTCAAGCTTTTAGATAAACATTAACAATAGCACGATCTCAAAAACAAGAACTGAGATAATCTTTGATCGACTGAGAATCCTATGTGTTCTTGCTTGTGGACTATTAACAATAAACATGATCTTAAATCAACTCCCACATGTCCTAGCAAGCTAGATCGAGACACGATTAACTCCCAAACACAAAGAGGATGCTATCTATTGAGATCTTGTAACATCCCAAAATTTTAATAAAATAAAAATCAGTAATTTGAATTTGAATATTAATCTTTCTGAGTTTTCTTGGCATTATTGATTTTTATTTGATTTTCTTGGATTTTGTGTTGCAAGTAAAATCAAGTAAAGGAGAAAAGGCCATGAAACAAAAAGTAAAAATTTGGAAAATTTGTCATGAGAACCCTAATCATTCCATTTAATCATTTTAGCCAGCAATTGAAATTTCACACATAGAATAATGAAGAGATAAATTGAAAAGACAACTTTTAAATCAAAACAATGCATTGTCAGAATTTATGCAAAATATTGGAACAACAAATGGACATGAGTAAAATTTATATGAGAACCTCATTTCGATATCTACAGCAAGTAAAACTAAAATAAAATAATAAAATGGGTTGAGACTTATTAAAATTTGAAAACTGAAAACTTGGGAAAATGGAAATTTCAATGTCAGAATTTTAATTAAATAATGACTAGAGTATTTGAGCTGAAAATTTTATATAAGTATCTGTAGCTCAAATCCAATTGAAAAACAAAATTTCACAAATAATAGAATTCATTTGAATTCAAATAAAAATCGAAGATAGAGACTAGAGATTTAAATAGCCATTATTGAAAGAATATTTATAAATTGTTGGTAACTTTATTTAATCCCAAGTTTTTACCAGGGGATAAATACTGGTTGGAGACTTTAGTCAAAAAGTTTCATCACTTTTTACCTCCATTTGACCACTAGTAAAAATAAGAGAGAGAGGGAGAAAATGCAGCCAACCACCCTGTTCTCCTTTTTACCGTCACTGACTTGTGGGCCAACCTGAAATCCTGTTCCGATTTGCTGGCGCAACGGAGAAATCTTCAGCGGCTGATAGTGGCCCCAGGCCCACCTGCCAGACCCTTTTTCCTCAGCCTCCGTTCGATTCACTGGGAGCAGGAGACGCCGAATTCTCCCGAAGCTCCAATCCAGCCAGTGTTTGATTCAGTGAACCCCATTGCCGTTCGGTCATCCCCCTGCGTCATCCTTCCTCATCGCCGCACGGCTTAGCCACGGGTCTTCAGCACCGAGCTTCGCCATTACTCTCTCCCGCCTGCTCCCGTCCTTCCGAACCGAGGCTATGCGATCGCTAACGCGCATCCCAGCTCAACAGCGCCGCTCACCCCTCTCCTACAAAACCCTTGCAGAGCCGCACTAGCATTTTTCCCTTTTCCCTTCGCCAGGTTCACTGGTGGCTCCTTCTTTTGCTTGCCTTTGCCATTGTTCGCAGAGAGCAAGGGGAAAAGGGGAAATCATCAATCGGGCCAAGCCTTTGGGTAATCCGCGAATCAATCCCACCCAAAGCTTCTATGTGCATCCTCATGTCCTAATCAAGCTTCAATTTGAACTCATTAAACTGCGGTTAAATCGATTCCGCCGGTCATCTTCTCCGTCTCGGCGCGCACTGTAGGCGGGCCGCTCTGCTTCTTCTCGGCGCCACTTTCGGGTGAAAGCGGAATCTTCTTGTCTCACCGATGCTCATTGAGCCTTTCCCGCGCCAATCATTCACGGAGTAGAGCTCTCGCGGAGACCGATGGCGATCGCCGCTTTGTCTTGTGAGCGACCGTGCTCCGGCAAATCGAGCCGAATGAGCACCACCACTGGACTCCTTTCCGCTTGAAGGTGTAGCCGCCGTCCATTCGGCGTTCGTGCGTCGTTCGGCCAAGCGTGGCCGAAACCACCTTCCCTCGCTTCCACTCGCTGACTGCGGGTCCCAGCCCGATCTTGAGTTGGCTTTAGCCAAAAAGGAAAACGTATTCTCGAGGGAGCGCATTTTCCATTTTGGAAAGTTTTAATTTTGGAGGATTTTCATACCGAGTTGCTTAAAGTTTTAATAACTTTTGAACCAGCGATCGATTTGAATGGAATAAATTTCAAAATTCGTGTAAATCCCAAAGAGAATTAGAATATGCAAAATATTTTTAGTTTAGTCACTGTATAATTTCGATAAATGAAATACAGGAAGAAAGCTTTATGCCATAAGTAAATAATGATTTTTGCTTTAGGCAAAATAAAGGATAATGAATTTTTATGGAATCTTGATCTTGCCAAAAGTTTAAAAATGTAAAATAATGATGTTCAAATTAAGTTGCTCCATTAGTTTAATGAATCCTCAAATGAACATGCCATATATATATAGGTTAAAGTAAATAAGGGCTTTAGTGAAACAAAGAATGTTATATGGTCCCTATTGCACACATGAAAAATATATGTCATAAAATCATAAAATAAATTTGAATGTGCTTACGGAATTATGAGAAGCTCAGATATGCGAGCATGCAACTTTTGATCGTGTTTAAATTGCTTACTATGCAAATATTAATAAGCCTTAATATGACCATTTATAAGAATAAGTGCATAAAAGCTCATAAAAAGATGAAATAATTTGTATGCTGTTCCTTGAGTCCATGGAGAACCATTTATATAAAAATATTTAAAGTAAAACTTATCTTGCATTCTTTGATGCAAGAAAGTGCAACCATCAATAACAAATAAATAGTTAATCTACCAAGGTTAAGGCCAAAATAATGTAAAAATAGTTTTAAAACATTTCTAGGATGGTACTCTGCTAATACGAAAAATGAATCAAGAATCATGTAATGTGTAGTTGGAAATTAAGTTTGAAACTTGGCCGATTTAAGGTTGCAAATATGATCATTTAGGCTATTTCAGTGATAGATAAAATAACTCGTCTAAATACTAAAATCAGAGAAACTAGTTTAGAAGCACTGTACAAAGTTCATACTATCATATTCTACAAAAACATCTTAATTACTATATGCATTCCATTTAAATCAAGCTAGTTCAAAACCCTTAATCGCTAATCCTGCGATTCAGTTTTTGGCCGATTCCATGAATAGTAAACTTTAGTTGCCGTTTAAGCCTTTTCAACAATGAATATAATGTATCAGTTAAAGCCTAAAATTTGTGGAATTAGCTTAGGATTGTTATACAAAGTATAAATCATCTTATTATGAAGAAATAACCATATTTCATCATGTTTTACATACAAACCCTAATAGCCAAATAACCTTAAGTGTTAAGTTTTCTGAACCTTATAAAATGAATCGGTAAGAATGATGAAACCTGTAGTTAAGTTATTTTATCACGAAACCTTCTTAAATATCATTTAAATAAGGCCAAGAGCCTAAATCAGTAGATTTAACTTGCATGAAGCTAATTCTAAGCAAAATCAATTAAAGATAAAGAACTAATCATCGATAGTATAATATGATCATTTAAGCCTTTTCATTAACTCGCAAAGTAGCTCATCTAAATCTGAATTTAGCAAAGAATAGTCTAGAAATAAACTTTAAGTTATGATCTGCAAAAATGTAAGAAAATATTCTTATTTTAACTTGCTTTGAATCTGAATCTTAATGGAGCAAAACCCGTAAGTGATCGGGATTGACAAAACTCATATTGTGAATAGTGAATCAATGAAAGCTTGCAACTAATGATTAATTCTATTAATCCAACCAATCCTAGCATCTTGAATTAAGTAAAATAAGATTAATAAATTCATAAAAGAGCAATCCTGTTTCTTGTGAAGAGTTTTATTTGTCTTTCTATCAATTTTCTTTTGCCCTTATTGAAGTTAGTTATTTGCTTTATTTCCGTTGATCGACGTAGAACTCGACGCCTCTAATTCCGTCATCGCCTTCATCCGCCGCAATCCTCGTCTTAAGTAAGTAGCGACAATTAAGCAAGGCAAGCATCCTTTGACCATATTGATCCCAAGATTTTATATTCCTTTTGTGCATCAAATTGTTTTATGCATGCGATTACTTTATGTAAATTGCTATCTTGTGGTTTGGTAGTTATACTGTTGTCTCGTGAATCTCCTTGGATGCTTATGAACACGTGAACCTTGATAACCGTAGATTGAGGTTAGGCATTACTTAATGTCATCATGGGTATATGCGTTCATATTATTCATGCTTAGCCATGCTTTAGAATCAATGATGTACATGATCAAATCAATAATTGTTTCCTGAAAACCTTGGAAATGGCATTGTTGGTTGTGGGTACTTTGATTAAAAACCCAAAATGAAACTATGCTTTGATGCGGGCGATTATTGGCAATAGCCGATTGTGCAATAAGGAAATGCACGTAGTGTAGGGTGAAGTGTCGCCCGTGTCACAACTAAGGACCGAACATCATGTAGCTTGATCCAAGAAAATCCGTACAAACCACGAGGGTGAGAATGGGGTAGCCTTAGCCTATTAAATTGTTTAGACATGGCTTTGCTCATTGGTAGGCGGGAGCTAGCGGAAGCATTCCATTCGGATTGCTTGTGAGGGGCTTCCATGCGATTCGTATGGGTAATTGCTCGGCGGTGCATCGGTGTCGCCTTGCCATGGACGAGAGCGTGGTGTTGGGTGTGATAATGTGGATCCACACTTGGGTGAGTGTCTCTGTTTTGGGCGAGGGTTAACGTCCGGTGGTGTAAAGCCTTGTCTAGGAATATAATGGCTATGTATGGTCTTCTTGACGTCACACCTAAGGAAGTGTGTCGGGCAAAAGTTGATCATTCCTTGTGGGTGCAGTTGTACACCTCTGCGAGTTTAAATCTAATTGATTAGCCGTGCAGCGGTCATGGGTGTCTTGGTGAACTTTGCTTGCGAGTTAAATGTTTTATTATTTTCAAAAGGGTTGGTTTCATTTGTTTTGGCAACTGTGCTTTATGCCGAAGGGCTGACATTGATGGATTTCAGGAATTGATGATTCGTCGCTCACGTCATGGAGGACTGTGAGTGTTATTTATGCTTTACTTATTTGTTATCAATTAATCTTGCTCTTATAAATTCCGTTTGCAAATAACTTGATTTACAAATGAAATTCGCTTTATGCAAATTAACTGTAGTAGCCTTTCCTTTGAAATGGCCTGCATGTATTATAGGTTTGCTCAAGTCTTGCTGAGTATGTAAAATACTCACCCTTGCCTAATTATATTGTAGGTAGTTGAGTTAGCGGCCGAGTCTCTTTTCGGTTGTTCATCGCAGTTGCGGATCCTCTTCGTTGTATTCTATCTGGAGTTTATGCAGTCGGTTACTGCGGGATTGGATGGGTAAACCACAAGGCTTGCTTCTTTTGCTGCTACATTTCTCTGAGTTGTAATATTATTTGTATAATCGTTTCCGCTTAATTATTATAATGTATGGTTGTGATTTCCAATTGTTGTAAACATGTGAGTGCTAGCTACTGATCCAGGGAATAGCACAGTAATCACATGGAGGTTCCTGTTCATCAGAACGGGGTCTCACAGCTTTGGTATCAGAGCTATACTGACCGTAGGATAAACCTTAGATAGAATAGTCGTTAGCATTGGAATAAGCAAATTCAAAGATCTTATCTTCAAAAGATACTATATTTGCAAAATGTAGGCTTTGCTATTCTTTTCTTCTTCTTAAGATTCTATTCTTACCCTGCATTCATTTTGATTTGTAAACAAATTCCCCTTATCTCAAAAAGAAATTCTCACCAGTAGTTCAATTTCGCCACTTGCTTCTGAAGATGACCAAGACTTGTCGCTACCATGCTTCATGCTAGCCGATGAAGAATACAACGTCTGCAACAACCATCGCAAGAGAGCATGCAACGCTTCACTAACCCCGACAAAACAGAAGCACAACTTGAAGATCCTACTTCATGAAGAGTTAGTGTCACCCAACGGGAAAATGCAAAAGATTAGAATATCTTACGATCTGTCTTAAGATAAGAACCCTTACGCGTAGCATATTATTCTGCTCTAGTTATATGAAGCAATTTACGTTGTCGTTATGTTTCGCTACTTGAAGTTGTTTTTATTTCTGCATGTCAGGACTGATTTATGTGTGAACTTAACCTCTAGGTTGAAGTTTCATACTCAATTGTCCTTATGTATGAATATGGAAATCTCAAACCATAGGATAAATGAAAAAATCATAACATAATCTGTATCTTCTCTCCATAAAACTTATTATGAACTTATCTCCTCTCTGTACAATTTCTCACCTATGTAACCACGGTTATTAACCTTTCTTAAAATTTAATCTCATCAAGATTTGTAGTATAGTCTCTATTACTACTCTTAGCTTTGCTTGAGATCACACCATTCACATATAAACCAAGTTTAAAATCTTATCAAATTAGTAACATTAAAGCGGCTTATCTTTGCTTTAGGCTAGTTAAAACTTAAATGTTCTAATAATAACTTTTAACCCTGCCTCAAAACTCACTTCACCACTTCGCTTAAATTATATGTCATAAAAATGAGTTGGAACCAGAAAAGTATTCTTCTGAATAGAAACCTTCGAAAGAATGATAAAAACAAAAACTGGAAAGGAAATGAGGAACTCTGTTTTTCTAAAAAGAAATATAAAAAGAGCATGTGTATAATTAATGTTACTCGTAGCATCAGTTACACATATACTATTTTCCCATCTATAGAAATTAATCTTCTTATCTGTATACTCTTTCCTGTCTATAGAATTTAATCTCCTTATCTACCTACTCATCTTCCCCTGTGTAGAATTTTCTTTCTCTACTTCTAAGTTGTTCTTTTAGAAGCATTTCTTTCCTTGTCTTTTTAAATGAAAATTACCAACAAACATGTTGAAAATAATTACGCAACAAGTCAATAACGTCATGACGTCTACATCAACAAGTTCAAGAAGATAGAGGTGACAAGCATCACGACCTCCTAACTACGGTGAAGCCTTAGAAGACTAACACGACAAGTGGTGCAAAGATTAAAAGAAACTCATCCTTGAATAGTCTATTTTGGAACATAGTAGTATCTGAGCTACATGTTATCCTAGCTATATGGTACACCTTTTATACATAAATACATATGGCCATAGAAGGAAAAACCATAGATACCCTTCCTACATATTAAGTTAAATTTATATATAGTATTTCGGTATTGTTGAAATTTTGGTTGTAAACTTTTCGTATTGCTTTCGGGTTGCTCTCGTGAATGTTAAACCACTAGGTTGAAATTTGCGATGCGTTAACCCTGCTTAATAAGAAAATTTTAATTAAAAAGATTTTAAAGAACGAAATGTTGCTCTATAAACCAAACCAAAAATTTCATAATCTGCATAGAAACCACAACTAGAGTTAATTGGAAAGAATCAAATATTACTTCGTAATATAGATAACTCTTATCTGACCATCTTTCTCCGATTCCAACGTCTTGTCAAACGAGGTCATAAAACGCCTCTAATCCAATAGAATTCTGTTTAAATGACTTTACTCTAATAAATATTGTTGCGGGATGCTGCGACATAATTCATTAATACAACTCTTGAAAGTAATGAGTAATAAAATCTTTAGCTTTATGACCGACCTTCAGCTCATTCTTTGAATGTTGCTTGCCTTACTCAATGTAAACTTTCACTTCATATTTATGTTTTACAAGGTCAGCCTTGAATGAGATTTAATTGCCACTAATCTCGTTAATATTCATTGAGTTATTCAAATAGCAATTGTATTTGAACACTCCCCTTGAAGTCAACCTCTGGCTCTCTCCAAATAAATCTGGTTGAGATGCATGCTTTCATTCATCTCAGAAAATGTTAGAATCTTTAACCATGGTGTAAATGCTCACCATAATTGAACAAAATCACCAAATGCACACCCTTTGTTTTAGTAACTAGCACAAAATATTTCCAACGTTGGAGAAATTCTTGCCAGGAAAGGAAATGGTTTAGACAAAAAAAAACCTACTTCTATACCTTATTTGATACCTACACATTGTTCTTTTAAGTGTTGTTATCCCAGCCAACCCGAAGTTTGTGTTTGCACATGCTAGGAAGAAATGAGACATGCTACTAAAGAGAATGAAATCAATTGCTCCAGCTATGAAGAAAATTATTCTCCTGGAAAATGTCATATAAGCAATATCCCTTGTTACCTTTATGAAGGTTAAGATTATTGTCCAGTTCGATGCCCCTCGATCCGATAGTTGCCACTGCAGTTTAGCTTCAACAAATGAAATCCCAATCCTTGGTTACTTAGGATTTGGTTGTTAGAAGAAAAAAAAAATCAGTTGTATAGGAAATATCACTTAAGGAATTAAAGAAACAACACTTGATCCTAACTACCTTCACTAAGAAAGTAGTACATGGTAATTGCCAACGGCATGTTCCTTATTTGATAAAGAAAGTCATTAAGTTAAAGAATGTTCTAAGGAACAACAAATTGAAATTCATAAGGAAAATAATATTAAGCATACAATTAACTGAACTTGACACTATGAGAAAAGCGTGAATACTTCAACTGACATGAATGGAACCGTGTTGCTAAACAATGTCTGCAAGTTGAACAAATATATTCTACAACCATAACTATACCAAAAGTCACGTCAGTCAAGATTTTAACTCCAAGAGTAGGAGAAATAAAAATCTGAAGCAGCTCGCTCGAAAAATTTGTTAAAGAATCAGAGACGCTTAAACAACAATACATACCCTAAGAAGAATTCTGCTCAACTTCATTCTCAATCTCAATCATTATCTGTTTATCTTTCCAACAACACTAATGAATAGCTATCTGGTACTCGAAATCGAAAAGCCAATATTATTTGCTTTTGTTATGATAGCCATGGGCGTTATGCCAATGGTTATCAAAAGAAAAATAAAACTCCACTTTATCCTCAATCTAATGAAGGTATGCTACATTCTCCAGGGCGACCTCAAGAAATTGAAGACAAACAATTCCTTAGACATATGTCAATCCAACTCAAAATGTCAATCCAGTCATTCAAGGCAATTACCTACAAAATTAATTCGCGAAAGAAATTTATGACCTGCCATATGTAGTGCTAGATGCGATGCATATGTATCTGAACCTACCATGATTCAAATTTAACTCCGAAGTTAACTCCTTGATCCTAGTTACATTCTGATCATTTACTTTATATCGTTAGCAAACAATTTTTTTTGTTGTTGTTGCATCAAATAAAATGGAAAATGTCACTAATATCAATCGAGAAGGACCCAGATACTTTGCCAATACCTACCCAAGAAGAGTTTTAATTCACATCGACAAAAAAACATCAGTAATTTCTAAGCTATCTCAAAGACTTAAGAAAACATCAAGTGCCTAAAGCAACCCCTGCTTCGGCATGAAGCTCTAAACATAAACATCTTTCTCATGTAATTGTACCCAACCCTTAATGTAGTATTGAGTACGCCCTTTGTGTATTCAATTCCCCTAATCAACCTTTTGTTCCTATACATTTTATTCCTTCATAATTTTCAAATTCAGAGAAAATGAAAACCCTCTGTCTACTAAAATGATCAAATGAATCAAATCACCAGGATCATCTTATAATTCTTTTACCTCAACCTAATAATTGAATTATCTCTACCTTGTTTCAATTTAACGTCAACCCGAAATGACGTTTCTTCTCAACTCATTTCATCAACTAGTGTCGAATTATACAGATCAATCATTGTATTCAAATACCTTTCTTGATATTAAACCTTCGGGTTTTCCCAAATGAATCTAATGATAATGCAACCTTTCCTTCGTCCCAAAAATTCTAAATATACCACATACCACTCTCTAAATTGAATTATCCTTATTAACAGTACTGACTATTCAATCAAAATAGATGTGTAGAAAGTATTAGTATCTCTCGTCTGATGATACAAAACCTGAATAGAAGTTTTATCTATTCTTGGCACGTCAACTTAGAACCACAAGACGAAGGTCCAGTAAAGCAAATGCAATGAAAACGAAGTGTCAACAAGAACGACAAAATCCCCTCTGATAAAGAATTCCTAAATCTATCTCGTCCTCGAGAATTCAAGGTTCGTGGTATCCACCGTTTCCACATCCGAAGTAACCTGGTGCCACGATATTAGTCCATATCATATCGTTAAAAAGATGCAAGAGAAAAAGCATATGAATTAGAGTTGTCATCTCACCTATCCAGCGTTCAAAATGTCTTCTAGGTATCGCAATTAAGAAAGTGTCTTCATTTTCCTTCTAAGCTCATCTAGCTAGATGAAATCGACCCACAACCTGGTTTAACTTATCGGAAGCATCCGACTAGAACCTAAAAGAAGCTGAACGCCACACTCGTAATAAATTCCACAAGGTGTTCAAGGTCTAATGGAGCGATCATCCTGAAGAAGAAGCAACTTGGGAACGAGAAGACCGACTCGAGAAGGAGTTTCCTGACTTCTTTTAGAAATAATTTTCCTTAGACCCGCCAAATCTCGGGGTCGAGATTTTTGTAAGGGGGGTAGATCTGTAACATCCCAAAATTTTAATAAAATAAAAATCAGTAATTTGAATTTGAATATTAATCTTTCTGAGTTTTCTTGGCATTATTGATTTTTATTTGATTTTCTTGGATTTTGTGTTGCAAGTAAAATCAAGTAAAGGAGAAAAGGCCATGAAACAAAAAGTAAAAATTTGGAAAATTTGTCATGAGAACCCTAATCATTCCATTTAATCATTTTAGCCAGCAATTGAAATTTCACACATAGAATAAAGAAGAGATAAATTGAAAAGACAACTTTTAAATCAAAACAATGCATTGTTAGAATTTATGCAAAATATTGGAACAACAAATGGACTTGAGTAAAATTTATATGAGAACCTCATTTTGATATCTACAGCAAGTAAAACTAAAATAAAATAATAAAATGGGTTGAGACTTATTAAAATTTGAAAACGAAAACATGGGAAAATGGAAATTTCAATGTCAGAATTTTAATTAAATAATGACTAGAGTATTTGAGCTGAAAATTTTATATAAGTATCTGTAGCTCAAATCCAATTGAAAAACAAAATTTCACAAATAATAGAATTCATTTGAATTCAAATAAAAATCGAAGATAGAGACTAGAGATTTAAATAGCCATTATTGAAAGAATATTTATAAATTGTTGGTAACTTTATTTAATCCCAAGTTTTTACCAGGGATAAATACTGGTTGGAGACTTTAGTCAAAAGTTTCATCACTTTTACCTCCATTTGACCACTAGTAAAAATAAGAGAGAGAGGAGAAAATGCAGCCAACCACCTGTTCTCCTTTTTACCATCAGCGACTTGTGGGCCAACCTGAAATCTGTTCGATTCTTTGGCGCAACGGAGAAATCTTCAGCGGTGATAGTGGCCCCAGTGCCCACCGCCAGACCCTTTTCCTCGACCTCCGTTCGATTCACTTTGGGAGGCGAGGCCGAATTCTCCGGCTCCAATCCGGCCAAGGTTTGATTCAGTGAACCCCATTGCCGTTCGGTCATCCCCCTGCGTCATCCTTCCTCATCGCCGCACGGCTTAGCCACGGGTCTTCAGCACCGAGCTTCGCCATTACTCTCTCCCGTCTGCTCCCGTCCTTCCGAACCGAGGCTATGCGATCGCTAACGCGCATCCCAGCTCAACAATACCAGCTCACCCTCTCCTACAAAACCCTTGCAGAGTCAAGATTAGCATTTTTCCTTTTCCCTTCGCCATTCCTCCTGGCTCCTTGCTTTTGCTTGCACCGCCATTGTTCGCAGAGAGCAAGGGGGAAAAGGGGGAAATCATCAATCGGGCCAAGCACTGGGTAATCCGCGGAATCAATCCCACCCAAAGCTTCTATGTGCATCCTCATGTCCTAATCAAGCTTCAATTTGAACTCATTCGCTTGCAGTTCGTCGATTCCGCCGGTCATCTTCTCCGTCTCAGGCGCACCGTGGGCGGGCCGCTCTGCTTCTTCTCCGGCGCCACTTTCAGGTGAAACGGAATCTTCTTGTCTCACTGATGCTCACTGAGCCTTTCCCCGCGCCAATCATTCACCGGAGTAGAGCTCTCGCCGGAGACCAGTGGCGGTCGCCGCCTGTGCGCGAGGGCGACCGTGCTCCCGGCCGTCCCGAGCCGAATGAGCACCACCACTGGACTCCCCTTTCCGCGCTGAAGGTGTAGCCGCCGTCCATTCCGGCGTTCCGGCCGTCGTTCGCCGGCGGCGAGGCCGAAACCACCTTCCCCTGCTTCCACTCGCTGACCTGCGGGTCCCAGCGCCAGTGCCGAGCCGGCTTTAGCCAAAAAGGGAAAACGTATTCTCCAGAGGGAAGCGCATTTTCCATTTTTGGAAAGTTTTTAATTTTGGAGGATTTTCATACCCGAGTTGCTTAAAGTTTTAATAACTTTTGAACCACTGATCTGATTTGAATGGAATAAATTTCAAAATTCGTGTAAATCCCAGTAGAATTAGAATATGCAAAAATATTTTTAGTTTAGTCACTGTATAATTTCTGATAAATGAAATACAGGAAGAAAGCTTTATGCCATAAGTAAATAATGATTTTTGCTTTAGGCAAAATAAAGGATAATGAATTTTTATGGAATCTTGATGCTGCCAAAAGTTTAAAAATGTAAAATAATGATGTTCAAATTAAGTTGCTCCATTAGTTTAATGAATCCTCAAATGAACATGCCATATATATATAGGTTAAAGTAAATAAGGGCTTTAGTGAAACAGCAATGTTATATGGTCCCTATTGCACACATGAAAAATATATGTCATAAAATCATAAAATAAATTTGAATGTGCTTCTGGAATTATGAGAAGCTCAGATATGCCAGAGCATGCAACTTTTGATCTGTGTTTAAATTGCTTACTATGCAAATATTAATAAGCCTTAATATGACCATTTATAAGAATAAGTGCATAAAAGCTCATAAAAAGATGAAATAATTTGTATGCTGTTCCTTGAGTCCATGGAGAACCATTTATATAAAAATATTTAAAGTAAAACTTATCTTGCATTCTTTGATGCAAGAAAGTGCAACCATCAATAACAAATAAATAGTTAATCTACCAAGGTTAAGGCCAAAATAATGTAAAAATAGTTTTAAAACATTTCTAGGATGGTACTCTGCTAATACCTGAAAAATGAATCAAGAATCATGTAATGTGTAGTTGGAAATTAAGTTTGAAACTTGGCCGATTTAAGGTTGCAAATATGATCATTTAGGCTATTTCAGTGATAGATAAAATAACTCGTCTAAATACTAAAATCAGAGAAACTAGTTTAGAAGCACTGTACAAAGTTCATACTATCATATTCTACAAAAACATCTTAATTACTATATGCATTCCATTTAAATCAAGCTAGTTCAAAACCCTTAATCGCTAATCCTGCGATTCAGTTTTTGGCCGATTCCATGAATAGTAAACTTTAGTTGCCGCTTTAAGCCTTTTCAACAATGAATATAATGTATCGATTAAAGCCTAAAATTTGTGGAATTAGCTTAGGATTGTTATACAAAGTATAAATCATCTTATTATGAAGAAATAACCATATTTCATCATGTTTTACATACAAACCCTAATAGCCAAATAACCTTAAGTGTTAAGTTTTCTGAACCTTATAAAATGAATCGGTAAGAATGATGAAACCTGTAGTTAAGTTATTTTTATCACCAGAACCTTCTTAAATATCATTTAAATAAGGCCAGTAGCCTAAATCAGTAGATTTAACTTGCATGAAGCTAATTCTAAGCAAAATCAATTAAAGATAAAGAACTAATCATCGATAGTATAATATGATCATTTAAGCCTTTTCATTAACTCGCAAAGTAGCTCATCTAAATCTGAATTTAGCAAAGAATAGTCTAGAAATAAACTTTAAGTTATGATCTGCAAAAATGTAAGAAAATATTCTTATTTTAACTTGCTTTGAATCTGAATCTTAATGGAGCAAAACCCGTAAGTGATCAGGATTGACAAAACTCATATTGTGAATAGTGAATCAATGAAAGCTTGCAACTAATGATTAATTCTATTAATCCAACCAATCCTAGCATCTTGAATTCGTAAAATAAGATTAATAAATTCATAAAAGAGCAATCCCTGTTTCTTGTGAAGAGTTTTATTTGTCTTTCTATCAATTTTCTTTTTGCCCTTATTGAAGTTAGTTATTTGCTTTATTTCCGTTGATCGACGTGTAGAACTCGACGCCTCTAATTCCGTCATCGCCTTCATCCGCCGCAATCCTCGTCTTCGTCGTAAACGACAATTAAGCAAGGCAAGCATCCTTTGACCATATTGATCCCAGTATTTTATATTCCTTTTGTGCATCAAATTGTTTTATGCATGCGATTACTTTATGTAAATTGCTATCTTGTGGTTTGGTAGTTATACCTGTTGTCTCGTGAATCTCCTTGGATGCTTATGAACCTGTGAACCTTGATAACCGTAGATTGAGGATAGGCATTACTTAATGTCATCATGGGTATATGCGTTCATATTATTCATGCTTAGCCATGCTTTAGAATCAATGATGTACATGATCAAATCAATAATTGTTTCCTGAAAACCTTGGAAATGGCATTGTTGGTTGTGGGTACTTTGATTAAAAACCCAAAATGAAACTATGCTTTGATGCGGGCGATTATTGGCAATAGCCGATTGTGCAATAAGGAAATGCACGTTGTAATGCTACAGACTTTGTTTAGGGGTATCCTTTTTGTTGAAGTATACAAAGAAGAAATGAGGAGTGGGAACCCTAGCTTTTTGCTCCTAAGTTCCCTGGGCTAGTCCTTTTTCTTTCTTCCCCACGCCTCCAGCACCTCCTCTCGACTCTTGCGATTGGCGCCGCCCCTCTCCTGGCTCCCTCCAGTCGCCACCCCTGCTCCTCCCCCCACCGCGCCTTCCTCTGCAGTAGGCTGCCCTCCCAAAGACTCCTGCCGCCTGCTGCTGCTCAGGGCAGCCGCCTCCAGAGCTGCCCTGGCCACACCGCCGGCGCCTCCCCTCTACAGGTGGCCGCTGGCCCTCCCTCCCTATCGCCCGCCATGACCCTTTCCCCGTGGCAGTGCAGCTCTCCCCCACCCCTCCTTCCTCCTGTGTTCCCTTGAGGTAAAACCCTAGAAATGTGGGGATTTAATTGTTGCATGCAAGGTGCTTGTTCTAATGCCTACAAGTAGTTGCTTTACATTTCGATGGCATCTCCGGGATTATAGGCTCGCTAGTGGGGTACTAATGCAGTCACTCGGTGTGATGTTGCGATCTTGTGCATTTGCCGATGTCTGTGCTATTGTTTTGTTGGTTTGGAGTAAAACGAGTGCTCGCTACTTTGTGCTTAGTAGAAGTCTGTGATGAATTTCACCGGTGTTGTCTTTGTAGTGGTTGCCTAGCTTACATCTAGTGCTACTTGGTCGTTCTTGGTGTTGTGATTGTCCGATGAGCCATTTGTCTTGTTTTGTATCTGTGCTACTAGTGCATTGGCTTAACCAGAGGATGCTGTATGGTTATGAATCTTTGAGCTGAATAGGTTATCCCCCCAATTTATAGATAAAAGCTACTTCTAAAGAGGCATAAAGGCTACCTTTAAAGAAAATCATCATTTTTTAAAAGATCTAAACCGAAAAAGAGTAACTCTTACTATTCTGCTTCTTTGATATATTTCATTGGAGTGTTGCATGAATGCCTTATGTTCTTGCATGTTGTATTACTAGGCTCAAATACCATATACTACAGTTCAGTGGAAATGGTATACTTTCATTATCATTTATGGAGATGATCCACCGATTGTTTAGAAATAAATAATATACACAAGACTGTTATGGAGTTTTGTGCAGGAAAAATTGAATTCAGAATAATTGGAAATAATGAAGCGGTGTATTTTCCTTGGAAGATGTATAAGGAGAAGATTCACAGTTCTATATTTATATTGTTGGCGTAAATTCCATTCTGTTCAAGTGTCATTGGTTGATGTGGTGTTCAGTGTTCACGTGTTTGGCATTCTGTTTATTTTTGTTCCTTGCTCATTCGGCTGCTTTTACTTTATAGTTTATACAGCATGCATTTTGCGTACCTTACAATTGAGATTATTGCTTTAAGTGACACGTTCAATGAGAATACACCACCCACAAATGAACCAGCATATATTTCGTCACTTGGTTATGCCATCTATGATGCAATGTCTAGAGGTAACAAGGATGCAATGTGATTAATGCAGTATTGGAGGTTGGAGAGGGTGTTTTTGAAGTCCTTTCCACATATGGTGATACCTTGGTAGCGATGACTTCATTAAGGGAAAACGTTTTCGGGGGTGGCCTCACCCCCGCGTCGCTTTATCTCCTGTTAAAGGCAAGTGCAACCCCTAGAGCGTTATTAGGATGTTAAATGTTTTGGTTATGTAAGATTATGAAAATTCTAATGATGTGATTATGACTAATAGCATGTCTAGAAGTTGTTTTAGTATGGTGATGAGGATGGATGAATGGTAGCAAATTGGTAAGTAAGTTATTCAGTTCCCATTTATTGCATTGCATTACGAAATTGTACGAATGAGTATGGTTATGTTAATGCAAGTGTAGGGACAAGCTTGCACTATAATCACCTAGTTGTTCATATCTGTAAATTTAATTTACTTTATAGAAATTATGTGACGCCTTTTCCTTGAGTTTTATTCATGACTTTATTTACTCTCGAATGAATCACGCTGGGGAAATAGCAGGTTAATTGGTACTTCCTTATTGGTTGTGACTATGTGTGGTGCAAATGAATGAGGGATGAAATGCATTCACATCAATTGCATAATTGCATTCATGATGGACGAGGCGTCCCATGTTGATGCGGGCCTCGGTGCTCACCCGTAGTGAGCACAAAAGTCCTACCTCGTAGTCTCATCCACGAATGGGAGCGAGTCAAGAAGAGTAGGCCCCGCCACGGATGGTTGGGATTGAGGGTGCACGCCGACGGTGTGCACTCACTATACCCCAGATACGCTATGACAATGTGCATTATGAGCATGCATGGTGCATTCATTGTTTTGATTCTGAGGAAAAAGGGATGAGAGCATAAAAGCATTGCATTGTGTGTTGCAATTTGGTAAATGTTAATTGATGAGAAAGGAAATGACAAGTTGAGGATTTAGTCGTGGACTCATCCCGAGCGATTATTGAGGCGTGAGTATGGTTTAGTTAAGCTCCGAGTTGTATGTGGTAAATGGGGATAGATATCGCTTCTTTTCTTGGATGATTTTCACTTAAGTAGTGTTTATGTCAAACGATGAAGTAGTTGTGTTCATATGTTTGGTTGTATATGAATTTAATCGCTTCTTTTATTTACGGATATCAATTAAAGAAATTTCTACTTTATGTCTTGTAGCATTTATATTCGAGTCGAGTTCATTACTTTTATGCTTGATTGCACTTTCTTTGAGTCTTGGACTCACGCTTGTTTGCTTCTGTTTTTTTAGGTTCCTTGAAGTCGGCTCGCCGATGGGAGTAGAGCACGCGTGCACGACCGGTCACCAACAACCCGCTTAAATTGATTCGTTAAAAATGGTTGTAATAAATGTGATTGTATTGTGTTGTTTGGCGTTATGTAGTTGGTTAATTACCGGTTGGTTATGCGATGGATTACCTAAGGACCTGCTAGATGGTTTCACTCTTTTGCAGTGATTGATATATTATATAGTGCTATTGTTCTTTTGTCTGCTGAGTGGATGTCCTAGTTTTAGGGGAGATCTTTGCGAAATTTTGTAAATTTCGGTGACTTAGTTTTAATCTGGTTTTGGGGAGTTTCAAGGTTGGTTCAATCTTTTAGTGGAGGTATAAGGTTTAGGGTCTTTTGGTAGCATTCGCGGTGCAGTTGGCGCCGGGGTGTTACAGTTGGTATCAGAGCGGGCTTCAGGTCCGTGGTGCTTGAATGTAGTGAGTAATTCTAGAATGAATTTAAAATCTTGCTGTATGAAATTAGAAACATGGTTTAGGTTGAACCTTTAAAATGTGGCCCTAGGACAATAACCTTAAAACATGATGTAGAATGGTTAAATAATTTAAGACTTGACACACTCTGATGCACAGTAGGAAGGGGATGGGTTATCGTTGCATTGTGTTACAATGCTTATTGTGTTATTGATACTATATTGATGCTTGTGGTTATGTTAATTGTTAGTTTTGGTAAGGCTATGATAGTGTTTATTGCTATGCTTATGAAGTGTTGATTGTCTGGTGGGTCTTTTAGGATTTCAGACGAGGAGTTTCGGGTTTGTTGGGGACTCTTTGTGCCAAGGGTTCGCCTTGTTGTGTGGTTGTGGTTCTTTGGTGCGGCGCTTTAGAGCCAAGACCGAAGGAGAGTTCTTGTGTTTCGCATAAATCGGAGAGTTGATGGAGTGCATATGTGAACTTTGTCTTCCTTGGTCTTCTTGGATTTAAGACAAAGAAGAGAGTCTTGTGTTGCACCTTTTTGGATGCTTTGCGGAGAAAGTCATGGTTTCCTTCTGGTGTTGAACCTTCTTCCAGTTTAAAAGGAGTTATTGAGTTTTGTGAAAACTTAGGTCGTGCGAACTCAAGATTTGGGGCTTTAAAGGAAAAGTGTTATTTGATTGACCCGCTTTTCCTTCCCGTGGATTTAGTTGCACAACTCCTTTCTTTCGTGGAATTTTGGGAGTTTGATGATAATTTGAGGATTTGTTGAATGACCAGGATTGAGTCCTGTCATTCTCTAACTCTTTTGAGAGTTGAGCTATCTTGGAAGTTTCTGGTTGGGTTTTTCTGGAAAGGAAAGTGCGGCAATCAGAGTATATTGCGGGTTGGTTGAAGATCTCTTGTAGTAGATTAGTAGAATGATTGTGTGGTTAGGGTGGTTGACCCTAAGTTTGATAGAGGGCAAGGATTACAGTGTTGGTTAGGGTGATCCACGGTTATAGTGGAGGATTAGTAATGGTGTGTGTGTGAAAGGCTAGTAGTGGTTGTGATGTAGAAGAAATAACAAGTTGGGCTGCGGAACTTGTTTAAATAAGTTGATGGGGTTGCTTTGGCTAGAGGTGTCCTCAGTGCTCAGAATGGGTTGATTAATGATAAGCTTCTACAAGGTGACGATAAAATGACCTAGAGTGGAATTGGAGTTAAAATGCGAAGAATCATTAGATGGAGTATGTGGGAGCTTGGTTTGCTGCTAGCAATGGATGGTCTTATAGCCATTTTAGACGATTTATATCTTGAGGAGATATTGTTAATTGTTGGAGTCATTCAAAGGTGGAATAGGTTTTGATTGTCGAGATATTGATTTATGGGTAGTACGAATTTTAGATGTTAATCTTACTAAGGGTTTATTGAAAGGAGATATCTTAAACTTAGATTATGAAGTTGTAGGACCGACTGTTTGTGTGGTCTCAGAGATTAAAAGGAAATGTTGTTGCACTGCTTTATGATGAATTGCTATTATGTAGGATGTGCTTAAAATTTGGACATGGGTTTCCTTGTTGATTGTTATGAGATAGGTATGGTTTAAGGTTGGATGATAAGGTTGCATATTGTGGTTACGATTTCTGGAGAAGGTAATCAAAAGAAGAGTGGTTATGAAATTCATGATAAATTTTGATGGAGCTTCTCAATGTGCATATTATGAATGTTAAAACCTTTATTGGTGAAGGTAAGAGAATACTAGATAGGGTAGTGGTTGAGGTGAATTCTCTTTTAAATGTGTAGGGAATCAATTGCTCATATGGTCTTTTGGAAGTATGTTCGTTAAAGCACTCTGTATTTTGTGTAATAGATCTTTCCCTGGTTGGTGGTGGTGTGATAAACGCCTAGGGATGTGTTGTTTCCCATTCGTGTGTTTCTTTGATGTGAAATTGTACACCTTGGATCCCAAGGTGTTGGAAATGAATTTTGTAGTAAGGAGATTGGGGACCTAGGATTGGTTTTCTTTCTCGAGGTGTCTTGTTTTTCTTTAATCGAGTGCTTTCTCGATGTGAAGTTTTTCACCTTGGAGCTTAAGGTGATGGATTTGGGTTGTGTTGGTAAAGAGAATTTAATTCTCTTTGGTTCTTTTGTGACTGCTTTTGAAGAAAAATTTGTGTGAAGTTCTTCGTCTTAGTTGAATTTTCCCCGGTGTACATTTTATTGCTTTGACTTCAATTTGAGGAAAGTGGTTAGTTTTGTTAAGCAAATTTAGATTTTCTTTGCTCTCTAGTGTGGGACAAGAAAATGCTTGGACGTGGGTTCATGGTTAAGTGTAATAGAAGATTATGCTCTTTGATTTATTTGTCGAAGGTGAATGGTTCCGTTACGACTCTTTTCTTGAGTGATTGTCTCTATGCACGAGACATGTATGAAGAAGTCAGGGCATGATTGTGTATTGTGATGGGATTGGGATTATGCCTGATTGGGCAATTCATTTTGATAGTAAGGAATGGCTTTGACCCTGTTGTTTCCAGAGCATCTGTTGAAGAATAAGAGTTGTGTTTTGGTTCCTGGAGGATTCCGGTGTTAATTTGTTAGAACTAGTGGTATATTCGGATTTGGTTAGAAGTTTGTTGGATTGAAAAGCCTTGTGTGGCTCCGTGGTTGAAGCCGAGTGACCGAATTCGTGGTATAGCTATGATAGGGTGGGCTAGCTCGCTCGATGATATGGCTTGATAATGGTTATATGGTTGTAAAGGTTAATTATTGATAATTCAATGATTCGTGAAAAAAATTGGTTGGATGCTTAATAGAGTGATGTGACTTGTGTTATTCCCTGTCCACGAGTTGGTTGATCTGTGGTATGGAGTCTTAGAGAGGAGATTTAAGTTGGGTGAGTCAAAGTGAATAGCGAAATGGGAGTTGAGTTTGGGAATTTGTATTATGGCCTTCCGGGAAGAATCGTTGGTTGATTAGCGGTTGTGTATTGAAACGTTAAAGAAGAGTTGTCTGAGTTATCAGATTTGTGTTGATCTTTGAGTAAGGCTTGGCTTCCGAGTTTTGTACCATGCGAGTTAAGGAGTTACAGTGAGTGTTGATTTGTCGATGGCTGAAATGAGTTCAGTTGCTTGCTCCTTTTATTTGGTGAGAGCTATGGTTTGAGTTGTGGAGTTTTCTCTTGCGTGAGAAGTACCCGGCGTGTTCTTTCTAGGCTTATTGATTTTGCAATTCAGTTTCAGTTGCTCTTGTGGGTGAGTATTGAGGTGTTCCAATTGAGGGCTAATTCTTTTAAGGGGAGAGTGTATCTTCACAGACTTTGTTTAGGGGTATCCTTTTGTTGAAGTATACAAAGAAGAAATGAGGAGGAACCCTAGCTTTTTGCTCCTAAGTTCCCTGGCTAGTCCTTTTCTTTCTTCCCCACGCCCAAAGACCTCCTCTCGACTCTTGCGATTGGCGCCGCCCTCTCTCAGCTCCCTCCATCCGCCACCTGCTCCTCCCCCACCGCGCCTTCCTCTGGCTGCTCCTCCCAAAGACTCCTGCCGCCTGCTGCTGCCGAGGCCGCCGCCTCAGAGCTGGGCTGCCACGCCAGGCGCCTCCCGGCTTTGTTCTGTCCATTGGCCCCCCCCTCCTGGGCCGGCGACCCTTTCCCCCGGGCGTCAGGTAGCCCCCACCCTCCTTCCTCCTGTGTTCCCTTGAGGTAAAACCCTAGAAATGTGGGGATTTAATTGTTGCATGCAAGGTGCTTGTTCTAATGCCTACAAGTAGTTGCTTTACATTTCGATGGCATCTCCGGGATTATAGGCTCGCTAGTGGGGTACTAATGCAGGTCACTCGGTGACAGTGTTGCGATCTTGTGCATTTGCTGATGTCCTGTGCTATTGTTTTGTTGGTTTGGAGTAAAACGAGTGCTCGCTACTTTGTGCTTAGTAGAAGTCTGTGATGAATTTCAGTCTGGTGTTGTGTTTGTGTGGTTGCCTAGCTTACATCTAGTGCTACTTGCTGGTTACTGGTGTTGTGATTGTCCGATGAGCCATTTGTCTTGTTTTGTATCTGTGCTACTAGTGCATTGGCTTAACCAGAGGATGCTGTATGGTTATGAATCTTTGAGCTGAATAGGTTATCCCCAATTTATAGATAAAAGCTACTTCTAAAGAGGCATAAAGGCTACCTTTAAAGAAAATCATCATTTTTTAAAAGATCTAAACTGAAAAAGAGTAACTCTTACTATTCTGCTTCTTTGATATATTTCATTGGAGTGTTGCATGAATGCCTTATGTTCTTGCATGTTGTATTACTAGGCTCAAATACCATATACTACAGTTCAGTGGAAATGGTATACTTTCATTATCATTTATGGAGATGATCCACCGATTGTTTAGAAATAAATAATATACACAAGACTGTTATGGAGTTTTGTGCAGGAAAAATTGAATTCAGAATAATTGGAAATAATGAAGCGGTGTATTTTCCTTGGAAGATGTATAAGGAGAAGATTCACAGTTCTATATTTATATTGTTGGCGTAAATTCCATTCTGCTCAAGTGTCATTGGTTGATGTGGTGTTCAAGGTTCACGTGTTTGGCATTCTGCTTATTTTTGTTCCTTGCTCATTCTACCGCTTTTACTTTATAGTTTATACAAAGATGCATTTTATGTACCTTACAATTGAGATTATTGCTTTAAGTGACACGCTCAATGAGAATACACCACCCACAAATGAACCAAAGATATATTTCATCACTTGGTTATGCCATCTATGATGCAATGTCTAGAGGTAACAAGGATGCAATGTGATTAATGCAGTATTGGAGGTTGGAGAGGGTGTTTTTGAAGTCCTTTCCACATATGGTGATACCTTGGTAGCGATGACTTCATTAAGGGAAAACGTTTTCGGGGGTGGCCTCACCCCCGCGTCGCTTTATCTCTGTTAAAGGCAAGTGCAACCCCTAGAGCGTTATTAGGATGTTAAATGTTTTGGTTGCGGTAAGATTATGAAAATTCTAATGATGTGATTATGACTAATAGCATGTCTAGAAGTTGTTTTTAGTATGGTGATGAGGATGGATGAATGGTAGCAAATTGGTAAGTAAGTTATTCAGTTCCCATTTATTGCATTGCATTACGAAATTGTACGAATGAGTATGGTTATGTTAATGCAAGTGTAGGGACAAGCTTGCACTATAATCACCTAGTTGTTCATATCTGTAAATTTAATTTACTTTATAGAAATTATGTGACGCCTTTTCCTTGAGTTTTATTCATGACTTTATTTACTCTCTAATGAATCACGCTGGGAAATAGCAGTTAATTGGTACTTCCTTATTGGTTGTGACTATGTGTGGTGCAAATGAATGAGGGATGAAATGCATTCACATCAATTGCATAATTGCATTCATGATGGACGAGGCGTCCCATGTTGATGCTGGGCCTCGGTGCTCACCCGTAGTGAGCACAAAAGTCCTACTCGTAGTCTCATCCACGAATGGGAGCGAGTCAAGAAGAGTAGGCCCCGCCACGGATGGTTGGGATTGAGGGTGCACGCCGACGGTGTGCACTCACTATACCCCAGATACGCTATGACAATGTGCATTATGAGCATGCATGGTGCATTCATTGTTTTGATTCTGAGGAAAAGGGATGAGAGCATAAAAGCATTGCATTGTGTGTTGCAATTTGGTAAATGTTAATTGATGAGAAAGGAAATGACAAGTTGAGGATTTAGTCGTGGACTCATCCCTAAGCGATTATTGAGGCGTGAGTATGGTTTAGTTGCGCTCCGAGTTGTATGTGGTAAATGGGGATAGATATCGCTTTTTTCTTGGATGATTTTCACTTAAGTAGTGTTTATGTCAAACGATGAAGTAGTTGTGTTCATATGTTTGGTTGTATATGAATTTAACTGCTTCTTTTATTTACGGATATCAATTAAAGAAATTTCTACTTTATGTCTTGTAGCATTTATATTCGAGTCGAGTTCATTACTTTTATGCTTGATTGCACTTTGCTGAGTCTTGGACTCACGCTTGTTTGCTTCCTGTTTTTTTTAGGTTCCTTGAAGCTGGCTCGCCGGGATGGGAGTAGAGCACGTGCACGACTTCGGTCACCAACAACCCAGTTAAATTGATTCGTTAAAAATGGTTGTAATAAATGTGATTGTATTGTGTTGTTTGGCGTATGTAGTTGGTTAATTACCGGTTGGTTATGCGATGGATTACCTAAGGACCTGCTAGATGGTTTCACTCTTTTGCAGTGATTGATATATTATATAGCTGCTATTGTTCTTTTGTCTGCTGAGTAGATGTCCTAGTTTTAGGGGAGATGCTGCCGAAATTTTGTAAATTTCGGTGACTTAGTTTTAATCTAGTTTTGGGGAGTTTCAAGGTTGGTTCAATCTTTTAGTGGAGGTATAAGGTTTAGGGTCTTTTGGTAGCATTCGCGGTGCAGTTGGCGCCGGGGTGTTACACACGTAGTGTAGGGTGAAGTGTCGCCCGTGTCACAACTAAGGACCGAACATCGTGTAGCTTGATCCAAGAAAATCCGTACAAACCACGAGGGTGAGAATGGGGTAGCCTTAGCCTATTAAATTGTTTAGACATGGCTTTGCTCATTGGTAGGCGGGAGCTAGCGGAAGCATTCCAGTTCGGATTGCTTGTGAGGGGCTTCCATGCAGTTCGTATGGGTAATTGCCTGGCCGGTGCATCGGTGTTCGCCTTGCCATGGACAGAGACGTGGTGTTGGGTGTGATAATGTGGATCCACAGCTTGGGTGAGTGTCTCTGTTTTCAGGGCGAGGGTTAACGTCCCGGGCTAGTGTAAAGCCTTGTCTAGGAATATAATGGCTATGTATGGTCTTCTTAACGTCACACCTAAGGAAGTGTGTCGGGCAAAAGTTGATCATTCCTTGTGGGTACAGTTGTACACCTCTGCAGAGTTTAAATCTAATTGATTAGCCGCACTGCATGGTCATGGGTGTCTTGGTGAACTCTGCATGAGTTAAATGTTTTATTATTTTCAAAAGGGTTGGTTTCATTTGTTTTGGCAATCGTGCTTTATGTCAAGGGCCGACATTGATGGATTTCGTGAATTGATGATTCGCCGCTCACGCCATGGAGGACCTGTGAGTGTTATTTATGCTTTACTTATTTGTTATCAATTAATCTTGCTCTTATAAATTCCGCTTGCAAATAACTTGATTTACAAATGAAATTCGCTTTATGCAAATTAACTGTAGTAGCCTTTCCTTTGAAATGGCCTGCATGTATTATAGGTTTGCTCAAGTCTTGCTGAGTATGTAAAATACTCTCCCTTGCCTAATTATATTGTAGGTAGTTGAGTTAGCGCGGCTTCGAGTCTCTTTTCGAAGTTGTTCATCGCAGGTTGCGGGATCCTCTTCGTTGTATTCTATCTGGAGTTTATGCTCGGTCATTTACTGCGGGATTGGATGGGTAAACCACAAGGCTTGCTTCTTTTGTCGCTACATTTCTCGAGTTGTAATATTATTTGTATAATCGCTTCCGCTTAATTATTATAATGTATGGTTGTGATTTCCAATTGTTGTAAACATGTGAGTGCTAGCTACTGATCCAGGGAATAGCACAGTAATCACATGGAGGTTCCTGTTCATCAGAACGGGGTCTCACAGATCTTTCTTCTTGCTACAGTAAATAGGTTTATAATCAAGAACTTAGAGAAAGGGATTGCTGAGGGTCTAGATGATTGATATGTGTTCCAAACATACATCATTCATTAATAACTCATCCTTGGCTTAAGATCAAATAAGAAGGATCGAACCAAGACAGTAAAGAAGGAGAAGATTGCAAACAAAGAAAAACAAGAACTATAATGTAAGTACAAATAGGAACAAGATTCTTGCGCTAAAACTTTTTCTATTTCTTGGAAGGATGGTTTACAAAGCTTCACAACTAAGTGGGCAAAAGCTTAGGAAGCATCACGATACCAAAATACTTCACAAGACACCCTTTGGGAGAGGCACCCCTCCCCCTCTATTTATAATACAGATGAGACAATCTCCATCCTTGGATGACTTCCTTCTCCCAAAAGGAACCTTAGTAAGGGTTAGAATTAACTCTCTCACTCATATGTAGGCTGACTTGAAACCCAGCAACATCTTGGGTTTTGACCATACCCTTTAATACTAACTTAGCCTCTACTCCACCCACGAACACTTGATCCAACTATCCTCCTTCGCTTGAGTAGAGCTCAAGTTAGCATCACATCCATCCACTCAAAGCATCGTTCATCTATGCTTCATCATCATCTTCTATGTAGCTCCACTACCTTGAAAAAGGTTATCTGTGGCGGTTCATAACTGCCATCAGTGGCGGTTTTTGAACCGCCATTATCAGTGGCGGTTCTAGAACCGCTACAGATAACATTATCTGTGGCGATTTTTGGCTCGAACCGCCACTGATATTCGGGTATCAGTGGCAGTTCGAGCCAAAAACCGACACTAATAGTCCAAGTATCAGTGGCGGTTTTTTGTTCGAACCGCCAGTCATACCCGAATATCAGTAGCGGTTCTAGCCAAAAACTGACACTGATAGTCCTAGTATCAGTTGCCAAAAACCGCCACTGATAATCCCACACACGAAAATAAAAAACTGGCATTTGTGGCTAGCCTCAAGCAGCGCTAGCCATGCCCTTTGAGCATAATGAAAATAGTCTACAGAAAATAATCACAGACTGGAGGTAGTATTATATGGTTGCTTACTTATTTTATCTTGTGCCAAAGTGGAACTAAATACAAACACATCATATATCAAAGAATTACAAAAGCATCTGCACCCACCCTCCCTCCCTAGCATCAAATAGCAATTGGTTACAATGTTACATACCTCAAGCTGTTCATGAAGCCGTTTTTGAAGTTCCAACTGGAGACGCAATGCTTTAGTGAGATCAAAAGTCCTACAATAGAATACATAAACCTGCAGTCTTCAGCTTAGTTGTGCAAGACATAGTCAAATGCTCAAATTGGTTGCACTATTGATCTGCTAGCAATGGGATTAAAATTAAAGCTTTTAAAATTCACCTAATTAACGGAAGGGCCAGTTTTTAACCAATAATAATTGGATACAATATGTAAGTGCTGAAACTAAAATTAAGTAAAAGAATCCAAATAAATCATTTTCGAATTATAGTTAGAGAAACAAAATTAACCATATATAAATTTGTTTCGGATAATATACAGATATAGCCCATTAAATGTTATAGGAATTCATTGCTTTCAATAAGCACAATCAATTAAGTATGTATATTCTCATGTGTTAGTTATATAAAACAGAGAAGATAGATATGGGTTAACGTAAACCCACTGAAGACAAAACAAAGATTATTGGTCAACACAAACAAAAGAGAAAAGTAGCTATCACATTGTATTAACACACCTTCCTAAAAAATCCATACATATGAAGACGACCATGGAGCTGAATTATTTTCCAAATATAGATGAATGCATCTATGTATTGGATTAATCTTTGATAGTAATATCATGCATGGCCTTGCATTATTTGTTTAAAAGTATGATGGATGGTCTTGCATTATTTGTTTCAAAGAGGAAGAAATATGAATTCATAAATTGTTTAATATATACCATTGTCTAAAATATGTTCCAAATCCAGTTGAAATAAAGTCATCAATTGTTTCCTGCTTGTTTCCTAGAAAGGTTCGAACTAATACCGAACTTGAGCACAGGCAAAACTTGCTTTGAAACTGGCCGGAAATTGACAAGAAAATTGTTAGTTTTGTTGAAACATAGCTAATACATGCACTATATATGTTAGGAAAGATCAATATGAACAGTTGATAAAAAATCTGTGAAATTTAGCAGTAACAAGTCCAATTTAACTCGATGCAAATAGTTTTAAACAAAAACTAATTTGAAAGACAATTTTGTGTGCAGCTAACATCTCTCCTTCCAAATTAAGATCGGTAGTGCACATACAACGTGTACAGTTCCTTCAAAATTGAGGAGGAAAAGAGAGGATATCCCCTAATTAAAAGAAAAAGGACAAGAATATTGTCAGTTTAGTGCCGGTCTAGCTAATTACAAGATGCAAAATGGAGGCGTATATATCTATGATGTATGCATCATTATATACATCACAACTGAAGTCATCAATACTTCACAAAGTATGCATTTTTTAAAGAAAAAAGACCTGAACACAAACAAGATCCATGTATTATAATCTAGGCAGTTTATGTACTATTATCTATGGCGGTTAATAATAATAACCGCCATAGATACAGCCGAGAACCAGTCTATAACATCAGAAGATCCCTTATCCATACTAAGACTAAAGTATGTATTATATGACCGACTTTCTATGGGTCACATAGACATCGAAATAAGCAGTAGAAGTAGAAGTGAGATTAATTGTGTAAATACAATGAAATTAATTGTGTAAAATACAATGTAAATACAATGAAATCCTTTAGTTTAATTCAGTTTTAATTTCGATGTATTCTGTGATGTAAATACAATGAAATTAATTGTGCAAAATAAAATTTCAATAAAATAAAAAAGGAGTCTTCATGTCCCGTTATCGAGGACCTCGTTTTAAAAAAATACGCCGTCTGGGAGCTTTACCAGACTCACTAGAAAAACACCTAAATCCGAAGTAATCTAAAAAGAAATTCCATTCGGGAAAAAGAGCAATATCGATTCGCTCTTCAAGAAAACAGAAATTGTGTTTTCATTGTGGTCTAACAGAACGACAATTACTTAGATATGTACATATTGTCGAAAAGCAAAAGGTCAACAGTCGTCGTTTTACTACAATTACTTGAAATGCGTCTTAGCCATTTAAAGAGCTATCAAATCTCAGTAAAATAGTTTTTATTTGTTAACCGCCACTAATACAGATGACTACACATCGTCACCGAGCAACCATTGTTGCTGCGATGCCGAAGATGAAGAATAGAAGTGCGACGGCGTTTTTCATCGAACCTGATACATTAGAGTGTATGATTTTATATTTTCACAATAATTTCATACTGTTTTTGGGAAGATATGGTAAAATTTTAGCTGGACAAACATATTACATTCGCAGTCAAAAGGAGTCATATCACATTTCACTTCGTTACCTTATTTTTCACATATACAAGGATAAATATTGCCATTACTCATAACTACTTATTTTCTTTTACAATTTGGCCTTCGTTGTGATCATCACGATGATAGGTAGCTTCTTGAGTGGCTTCTTCCTCGAGACTGATGATGCCATCTACGAAAGGAGGCAACTCATCAAACTGGTTGTACTCTTCCTCATCCACGACATTCTCAACTCCGACGATCCTTCTTTTTTCCTTGCAGAACTACATGGCGCTTCTTATCTGCCGGGTCGATTATGTAGAATACTTGTGCTACTTGATTCGCAAGTACGAATGGTTCGCTCTCAGATCGGACATGTTCGATGTCCACAAGAGTAAAGCCGTGCTTGTCCACCTTAACACCCTTCGGCAGTTGTACCTAATGACATCGAAACACCGGGATCTTGAAAATGCAGTAGTCGAGCTCCCAAATCTCCTATATGAACCCGTAGTAGTTGCTCTTCGTACTGCCTGTATTGTCGTAGGCATTTATACGAACACCACTGCTTTTGGCAAGTGCTCTTGCTATCTTGAGCTCTCGTAAAATGTATATCCATTGATGTCATATCCTTGCTATGTCATGATTGTACCAAGGCCCTTTTGCCAACCACCTCAATGTAACACTCGCTTCTTCACCGACATGTGCTCCTCGAACCAATGACTAAACAAACGATTGTGCTCTTTTGTTATCCAAAGCTCGATCGTCCTCGGTTTTCCTCCTTAGCTTACCCTTGTGTATGTCCATATACGGTACACATCAATCGATCAAGGTAATATCGTGAAATGGGCTTGTTCGAACAAAATATTATCATAAGAATTTGTATATTTCTTTCCTATTACACCTTTCCCACCTAGCCTACCCTCATGGCGAGATACAGACACTCTTACCGGTTCGACCTCCTCCATGTAATCGACACAGAACTCAATAACCTCCTCAGTTGCATAACCTTCTATAATGGAGCCTTCTGGCCAAGATCGATTACGTACATATTTCTTCAGAACACCCATATACCTTTCAAATGGGTACATCGATGCGAGAATACGGGTCAAGAAATATTTATCTCATTGACAAGGTGAACAATGAGATGAACCATGATATCAAAAAATGATGGGGAAAAATACATCTCTAGCTGGCACAGAGTCTTTACCACATCAGGCTGAAGTTCATAAAATCCAACGGGATCGATGACCTTCTATGAAATCGTGTTGAAGAAGGAACACAACCTTGTGATTGCCTCTCGGATCTTGTCAGGCAAAATACCTCTAATTGCAATAGGGAGTATTTGTGTCATCATCACATGACAATCATGAGACTTCATGCCAGTTAACTTCAAATCTTTCATCGATACCGGTTTCTTGATGTTTGCGGAGTAACCGGACGGAACTTTCACACCATACAAGCACTTACAGAGTTCTGTTTTCTCTTTCTTACTCAAAGTGTAGCAAGCTGGGGGAAGGTAAAGCCGGCCTTTCCCAGTGTCTTGGGGATGTAGCTCGGCTCTGATTTTCATGTCTTCCAGATCCCTTCGTGCCTTCAGTCCATCCTTTGTTTTGCTAGGAATATTCAATAAAAGACCAACCACGCTGTCACATACATTCTTCTCTACATGCATGATGTCGATACAGTGTTGAACTTCCAAGTCCTTCCAGTAGGGCAAGTCCCAAAAGATGGATCTTTTCTTCCACGTGGTCTTCTCAGCATGGGACCGCGATGTATTACCAGTAATCCCCTTTCCAAGTACAACATTAAGATCCCTAACCATATCATACACTTCTTCCCCATGAAGACGCCTTGGAGCTAAACCGTCCTCCTTTGTCCCGTCGAATTGTTTCTTCATATTGCGGTACGGATGATTCCTACGAAGGAACCTCCGATGACGCATGTACACTATTTTTCTCGAGTTGTTGAGCCACACACTAGCAGTTTCATCCATGCACTGGGAGCATGCTTTGGCTCCTTTTATAGTACGGTCAGACAGGTTACCAAGCGCAGAAAAATCATTGATGGTACAGAACAACAATGCGCGTAGAGTGAAGTACTCTCGTTTGTAGTCGTCCCATACCTATACACCTTCGTTCCATAGTATCACAAGATCTTCCACCAATGATTGTAGGTATACATCACTATCGCTGCCGAGTTGTCTCGCCCTTGGATAAGCAAATGACATCATAATGTACTTTCGCTTCATACACAACTGGGTGGAAGGTTGTATATACACGAGTCACGAGCCAAGTGCTATGAATCTGCTCATGTTACCGAAAGGATTCATTCCATCCGCATTTAAGCCAAACCTTACATTCCTCGGTTCATTTCGAAGTTCTCCCTAAAGAGTCTATCGATGGTTCTCCATCGGCGTAATCACCGGGTGTCTCGCTTTTCCATCCTCTTACGGTCTTCCGAGTGCCATCGCATCAATTTGGCGTATTTTTTGTTTCCAAATAAACACTTCAAACGAGGTATTACTGGCAAATACCACACCACTTTAGCGAGAGCTCCTTTCTTCACCTCGATAACTTCGTTGTCATCGCCCTTACGCTTGTATCGCGATGCTTTGCACACCGGACATACATGAATGTCTACATAGTCTTTGCGATAGAGTATACAGTCGTTTGGACAAGCATGTATTCTTTCTACTTCCAATTCCAAGGGACATACAACCTTCTTAGCTAGATACGTGGTTTTAGGCAACACGTTTCCCTCAGGCAGTATGTCTGCTAAGAGATGTAACAACACCGTGAAACTCTTGTCGGACCAACCATTGCTTGCCTTCAATTTCAGCAGCGAGAGCACCGTGTTCAACTTTGTGTATTCCTCCTTACAACCCGGAACAAAGGTTTCTCCGAATCCTCCATCAAAGCCTTGAATTGATTAAACTCTCTCTGACTAGTGTAGTTATCTTCTGCATCGCGCAACATTTGAGCCAGATTATTGTCATCAACGACGACCAACCTATCCTCATCGGATCCATAACTGATGTCAGCCGCCACATTGCCGGCTCCATCGTCGTCGACGTTATCACATTAAAGTATGATCTTCTCTTCACCGTGCCTTGTCCAACTTATATAACCAGGTACAAAACCCCTCTAGATCAAGTGCAAAAGGATATGGTTTTTGTTCGAAAACATCTTCTCATTCTTGCAATCTATGCATGGACAGTGTATGTACTCCGTCTTCTTTTGCAAGCTGTTCTCCTCGGCGGCCCTTAGAAAAATAGATACATCGTCGATATATTCTTGGCTGCAACGGTTCGCATCGTACATCCATCTCCGGTCCATCTACAGTTCATTAATTTAAGCAATTATTAATATCCAAAAATCTTAATTAAATAAATTTTTATTCCAATATTCAACAATATCCACTAACGGGACAACATTAATGCTAAGTAAATGTTGCAAACTTAATTACTTAATTTTAATATATACTCATACATAACCAAAAATTATATATATTGTCGACGTTTGTTGTCGGCAATAATGAAAAGGGGGCTAGGCGCTGGATCCAAACTTGATGGTAGCACAAGACACCGGATGTATACAGGTTCGGGCTCTCACGGTGGAGATAATACCCTAGTCATGTGCTCTGGAATTATATGTGATTGGCTAATTGCTAATGAGATTGCCTGTTAATGCTCCCCCGCCCCTCCCTTTATATAGTAGAGGAGGGCGGTTACAAAAGAGAGTCCTAGTCGAATACAGAGCAGGAATCACGTCTTCTGTTCCTATCCATTTTGGTAACAGTTTAGATTACAATCGTATTCCACCCAATCCGGCTTAATTTCTATCTCCAGGACTTCCTTATTCGGCACGCTTTGGCACCTCCGGATAGTTTCTATCTGTCTATAGTCGGCCCGACCCATCCATGCCCGATTGGGCCTCGTTGGCCTACCATGCAGACACCTGGACGCATATATCCAACAGTAGCCCCCCGAGTGCTTTGCAATCGGATTGCCTTCTTACTTCCAAGACTTCCCGACCGGTCTTTTATGCCGCCGAGTGCTTTGTAGTAGGCAAGTAGGCCGTGAAGGACTCGATAGAACTCCTCGTGACGTTATTCCGAGCGGTTCCCGGCCCAATTTCTCGAATCGGCGCACGACTCAGTGTGGAGAATATCTCCGTTTAAGCTGGCTTTTAGCCGAGGGGTACCTGTGCACCAGAGCACACAGCTATTGGCCTATCACGAGGCATACCTCTGGAATTTATGTTTTAAACTATCTTTATGATATCTAGTCCCGTTGCGAACGGTATCCATCATACGGCCTGTCGTGAGGCATATCATAAGAAGATGTTTATATTTGGAAGGTACCCAAATCCCGTCTAATGCGGTCATTGGCTTTTAGCCCATCATGGAGCATACCATTTCACAAATCAATTTCGGCCCAATTGAGCTTATGCACAGTGATTCACTGCACACGGCCTTAGGCCCATCTTGAAGCACGCCCTAGGGCAACCCCAAGTTGTGCGGGGAGCAAAGCATTTTCCCGCTCAAAGCAAAAGCTAGCACTGCTCCCTATAAGTATGAAGCTAGGTGCGACTGAGACGGTTTTCTGCGCACTGTACTCATTTGTTCCTTCATCTTCTTTTGTTCGGCGTTCCTCTCGCGAATCCCGCCACTAGGGTTAGCATCTTTCATCTCCTCAATTCCACGCGATTGTAGGCTAATTCCGCCCAAAAAATGTCTTCTTCTCCTCCCAAGGATGCTCCTTCTTCCGCGTCGGCCAAGGATTGGGCCGTCTCTGTGACGACGGATAGGCGGCTGGAAGAACTAGTTCGCGCTGGCGTTTTCCCCATTAGTGATGCTTTCTGCTCATCCTGCCACCGGTGAATCTTGCCCCACTCCTCGTACTGAAAAAGTGGTCGTCTTCGAATCTTTATTTTTGCGCGGATTTGGCCTTCCCGCGTGTCCTTTCTTTCGAGGTCTTCTTGAATTTTATGGAATTGAATTGACTCACCTCAATCCCAATTCTATCCTTCAGATTGCCATTTTTGTTCACCTTTGCGAGGCTTTTCTTGGCATTTGCCCACATTTCAATCTTTTTCACCACCTTTTCCTCCTCAAGCCTTTCCCCAACAAAAATTCCCCCAAAGCAATTGGAGGCGCCGGGTTCCAACTGAGGGACGGCCTGAAAAAAGCCTATTTAGCCATTCCCTTCAAAACCTCGAATAAGGGCTGGCACCAGGAGTGGTTTTATTGTTCCAATCCTAAGCCCTCCCTGCCTGTTTTTTCTGGATCGCCACCCAATCCCTCGGTCAATTGGACATCGCTTCCTTCGGGTGACGGGATGGACCAGGTAATAGACCTTTTAGGAATGATCGCTAAATTGAAGGGGAACGGGCTCACCAGAGTGGCCATTGTTCTCAATTTTGGCTTGCGCCGAGTTCAGCCCCTCAAGGAACGAGTTCATCTTGGATATGAACATGAAGGGCCGAACGATCCTACCCGAGAGGTACCTGAGCCAATTTCAAGTGAGGAGCTTCTTAACCGCATGGTCGATTTGTTCACTCCGGGCGTTCGGATCGCCAACGACGGATGCCCGAGACCCTTCAAGAAATCAAACCCTCCTCCTCCGGTAAGATGTCTTCTTGTTTCCCTGGGTTGGGTCTTCTAATTTTTGCTTGGCTGTAATTGAACATGCGTCTTATCTATACTTGCAGGGTCGTGATGCTTTCTTTTCGACGCCGTTGCCCAAGTTTCTAGTGCACAAGAGCGCTAAGCGAAGCAGTCCTGCCCGCTCCTCGTCCCCGACTCCAAGCGCCAAGAAGAGTAAAGCGGCTAAAGCTGAGGACCCCTTGGGAAAGGGAAAACGTTCAGCCGTCCGTGTGTCCAAGGAAGAGAAGAGAAGGTCGGAGGCAAACGTGTACCCGACTGGAGGCCCGAAGGTTCGGGACTCGGCAACCGCGTGCCCTCCCCTTGCAACTTTGTCATCTTCAAGTCAATCCGTGACCCCCGTGGCCCCTGAGCCTCCGGCCCAGCACTCGGCCGATAGCGTGCCTCCGCCTCTGCACCCGACCAGGGACCCTTTGTCCCCCGCTCCAGGTATGCAGACTGGTTCTTCTACCAGTGGTACTTCTGCCCGGAAGAACTTGGCATTCAAAATAACGAGATCCAGCAGGTTGGTTTCCTTGTTCATTCTTCTTTCTTCCTTCGGGTCATGTCCTGACTGATTCCTTCTTCAGAGAACCTACCAGCAAGATTTCTATGGATGCGCCGCATCAGGAGACCTAGAGAGCGGTTGCTGAAGACGCCGTAGGCGCACCGGAAGCTCGTGCACCGGATGTGGCTGAGCCTGCCACCACTGAGGTGGCAGCGCGATCGGCTCTGATTCCATCGCTTTCTTGCCAGCCAACATCGAGGTTGGCTCGGGCCCGACCAGCCCCCGGCCGCCGACTCCTCTTGAGCCGACTAGTCAAAATGCGCCTTCGGAGGCTGCCGCCGATCCTGTCGCTGATCCTCTGTCGAAAGAGCTTCCTCAGCCCTCTCGCCATTCGCCACTGCCAGAAGAACTCCTTCAACCTCCCCGCCCGAATTCTCCGATACAAGTTGCCTTCTTCGACAGATATGACAACGGGAGGAACTTTGATGACGAGGATGAGGCTGAGGAGTGGGCGTCGTTCCGTGATGCCGCTTTTACTTGTTATCGTCTTGGCGGCGTGAGTTGCTTATGCTGAGCTATTTTTAGGTATCCCCTTTTTATTGTCCGTGATGCGCGGTGTGTCTTCATGGTTCCTATCGCCGTCTTCAGTGCCTGGCAGAACGTGCTTAAGACCGGAATGCCCTTATCCAGGAATTACTTCCGAGGACCAAGATAAGGAAGGACTATGAAGCCGAGGTCGAGCGAGTTCACGTCCGACTTCAGGAGGAACTCAACCGGGCTCGGGTAAAGAACCGAGAGGAACTGGAAAAACTCCGGACCCAAGTCTCTGCATTAAAGGCAGAGAAACTGAATCTGACGTCTGCCCTTGACGGTAATTCCTCTGTCTAGTCGTATTGGTCCGTATTTTGGTTTTTTACTTCTTGACTCGCCCTTCCTTGTCTTGGCTTTGGTCTTCGCCGCTGCAGACCTTCGGGTAAAGCTTAAGTCCTCCGACGAGCAGGTCGGGGAGCTAAAGAAGTCTGAGAAGGAGGCTAAAGCTAAGACGGTCAAGCCGGAGAGAGAGCTGGAAGGTTTTTCCCGACTCCGTTTTTTTTGTTTCCTTCTTGCACTTTGCGGCAACCTTGGACTAATCCGACTGGCTATGCAGTGCACCGCGTCAACTCGCAGGCCCAGTATCGTGCTCTTGATGAAAAGATCAAATCTACCGAGCTGCGAGTTGTCAGGATTCAGGAGGGCTCCGAAAAACTGCTGCGGACGTTGAGCCCTAACGAGGCCGGGCCTAGCGGTGTTCCCTATGATGCAGATGCCACGATCCAGCGGCTGGCGGAGGGGCCCAAGAAGCTGGTGGCGCACTTAAAGGAGATAGCGACCACAAGCGCCTATCAAGCCTTGGCCATAGTGAAATCCCTGTATCCCCGAGTGGAACTCGAGGCGATCAAGGAAGGCTTCGCCTGTACTGTCGATGATGATCAAGCGCTTGCCCTTGTCGACGAAGTCAGGGACACTGCCTCTGCTTTGGTTGAGAACTTGGACTTGAGCACCATGTAGACATTTGTATTTTGAGGCTTGTCCTGCACTCGCTCTTTTGCTTATTGGTGAAATGCTTGATTACTCATGCTATGTCTTGCTTTTGAATGCCGTAGTTGAGAGGCTCTCTTTCTTTCTTTTGAGGTTTAATTTGATTTGGAGGGTACCCAATTCCCGTCTTCAACACGATCATTGGCCTTCGGCCCATCGTGGGGCGTACCATATCCTAAATCGAATTTGGCCCATCTTGAGTCTCCTGTTGTATAGCAATTATCGTGCGCGTCGCCTGGCCCATCTCGAGACGTGCGCTAAGTCATGCCTAGTACACACGGAAGGTGAAGCATTTCCCGCTTAAGGCAGAGGCTGACGTCGCTCTTTATAAGGGTGAGTCTCGCCTCGAACGCAGCGGCCTACTACGCACTACCGCAACCCAGCTGCCTCTTCATCTTCTTTCTTCAAACACTCCTTCGTCCGCCGCTTCGGAGCTTGCGCCCGTACGTCTTCTTGATCGCTGCTAGTTCTGCATTTGCACAAGGATGTAACCGCTGCGTGAGCGATCACCCTTCTCTAAGTTCTTTGTCTTGCTTTTTCCTTCAGATTCTTCATGGCGTCTTCCCCCGAGCTTTTCCTGTCCGACGATGAGGTTCCGCCGTCTCCGCCCCCGGCGGATGAGCCGATGTTCGATTTTGAAGACGAGGGTCCTCCGTCTCCTGCCGAAGAAGAGGATGACCTCGCCGAGCTCTGGGCTCTATATGAGCTGGCCATGGCCGAGGTTGCGGAGATGGAGGCCGTGGCCCGAGACGCCGCCGCCGTCGACGCCCTGATCGAGGTCGTTCCGAAGCTTATCAAGGCTCGGGACGCCCTCATTGAAGCCGTAGGGCGCGTGCGCCGAGCATAGTTTTTTATTTCTGCAAGAAATGGTAATGTAATGTTTTGGTGTATATGGACTTGAAGTATTTGGAACAATATTATCTTATGTAATATTATCCTAATGTGCCTGCCCTTTCTTTTCCCTTTTCGATCTTTCGACCTTCCCGAGTGGTTTTCTTCGTCCCTTATGTTTAAGCGCCCTAACCAACTAGCCTAGCCCCCAAGCGTCGTGAGTTGGCACATGGCCTTTCTTTCCAGGCACGCTTTTTATTGGGTAGCTAGATTTTGTCGTTCATGTGTCAGGGTTTCACAATCAAGGACTAAAACACTCGGACTTAATCGCGATCGTTAGGGAAAAGGAAGGATAGTAGATGATTCGCAAGAAGGGTTGCGCATGCGCAATACTATTAGGTGTAGCCCCCGACTTACTGCTTAATTGAGCATCAATTGAGTAGCAAGTCAAGAAAAACTTTATTCGCAAATAATATTCTTAATGTAAGAAACAGCAAATGACCCAGAAGTGTTGTGCATGCGCAACACTATTAGGTGTAGCCCCTGACTTACTGCTTAATTGAGCATTAATTGAGTAGCAAGTCAAGAAGAAAAACTTTATTTATGAACAACATCACTAATGTACAATATTAAGAGTAAAAACGACGTAGCTGCTCTATGTTCCATGAGTTGCTGATGATAGCACCGTCTTCCCGCTTAAGTCTGTAAGCCCCGGTCGCGTCACTTCATCGACGATGTAGGGGCCTTCCCAGCTTGGAGAGAGCTTGTGCTCGCGCTTTTGATTTTTTATTAAGACCAGATCTCCCTGAGAAAAGGCGCGGTCTCGTACATTTCGGTCGTGGTAACGGCGCAGGCCCTGGAGGTATTTGACCGACTGGACTGCCGCGACTTCCCTAGTTTCCTCCGATCGATCGATATCTTCTATCCTACTTTCCTCCGACTCGGCCTCCTTATAATTCCGAACCCGAGGGGATCTGAATGTCAATTCGGTGGGTAAGACCGCTTCTGAGCCATATACTAGGAAAAAAGGTGACTGCCCAATTGCCCTACTAGGAGTGGTTCTCAGCCCCCCAGAGTACCGAAGGCAATTCTTTTACCCATCGAGTAGCATATGGTTTGAGGCGATCAAAAATCCTTACTTTTAAACCTTGCAAAACCATGCCGTTCGCCCGCTCCACTTGACCGTTGCTTTTTGGATGAGCCACGGAGGCGAAGCAGATTTTGATGCCGAGTTCATCGCACTAGTCTTGAAATTCTTCACCTCGGAATTGAGTTCCATTGTCCGTGATGATCCTATTTGGTACGCCGAATCTTACCATGATTTCCTGGAAGAATTCTTTGGCTTTGGCCGTCGTGATTGTGGCAACAGGTTTTGCCTCGATCCACTTGGTGAATTTATCAATGGCAACGAATAGATGAGTGAAACCGCCTTGAGCTTTCTTCATCGAGCCGACCATGTTGAGCCCCCAGACTGCAAATGGCCAGGTGATCGGAATGGTTTGGAACTCTTGCGCTAGCACGTGTATTTGGCGGGCGAAGAACTGGCAGCCCTCGCAGGTGCGAACGATGTCCTCCGCGTCGGATACGGTAGTCAGTCAGAAGAAGCCTTGACGATAAGCTTTGCCCACCAGGGTGCTTGACGCCGCATGATGCCCGCAAATTCCCAAGTGAATTTCTCTGAGAAGATTCTTCCCTTCTTGCTCCGATATGCAGCGCCTTAGGACTCCGGAGGCGCTCTTTCGGAAGAGCTCCCCACCGACTACCACGTAGCTCTTACTCCGGCATGCGATGCGCTCTGCCTCTACACGGTCTTCGGGTAGCTCGTCTTTTAACAAGTAGTTTAGGAAAGGAGCTATCCAGTCAGGATTGATGACTAAAACTTCTTCTTCAGCCGGTGCTTCTTCTGATTTGCTTGGCCCCTGTTGTTGGCTTATTGAAGGTTTATGGAGCTCCTCGACAAATACCCCAGCCGGTACTGTTGCCCGACTAGAGCCTAGCCTTGCGAGCTCATCTGCTGCTTCATTGTCATGGCGGAGCACGTGAATGAGTTCCAGCCCGTCAAACTTGTCTTCGAGCTTCCTCACTTCTTGGCAATATGCAGCCATGTTGTCTCCGACACACGACCAGTCTTTTTGCACCTGGTTGATTACCAACATGGAGTCGCCACGGATTGTCAGTCGTTGAACACCGAAAGATATTGCAATGCGAAGTTCGTGGATGAGTGCTTCGTACTCGGCGGCGTTGTTTGACGCCGGAAAATGGAGCTGAAGGACATACTTCAAACGCTCACCCGTCGGAGAGATGAGCACCACACCAGCCCCCGCGCCGCTGAGCATGAGGGAGCCATTAAAATACATTGTCCAGTACTCGAGTTCTTCAGTTGTCGTGGGGGTTTGTAATTCCACCCACTCGGTGTTGAAGTCGGCAAGTACTTGAGATTTTATCGCCGTTCGCGGCCTGAAGGAGATTTCAAAAGCCCCAAGCTCGACCGCCCATTTTGCAATTCTCCCAATGGCTTCCCGATTGTGGAGTATATCCCCAATCGGAAAAGAGGTGACCACCGAAATCGAATGCTCTTGAAAGTAGTGTTTGAGTTTGCGAGAAGTAAGCAGTACAGCATACAATAGCTTTTGTACCTGCGGGTATCGCACCTTGGATTCGCCCAGCACCTCGCTAATGAAATAAACCGGCCGCTGGACCTTCTGGAGGTGCCCTTCTTCCTTCCGCTCTACCACTATTGCCGCGCTGACTACATGAGTCATTGCAGCAATGTAAAGCAAAAGGGGTTCTTCGGGCATTGGTGGGACCAACACCGGTGGCGATGATAAGAATGCCTTGAGTTCTTTGAAAGCTTGTTGTGCCTCGGCCGTCCATTGGAAGTTGTTCTGCTTCTTCAGAAGTTTGAAAAAGGGCATTCCCCGTGAACCCAAGCGGGAAATGAACCTACCGAGTGCCACCATGCACCCTGTGAGCTTCTGGACATCTTTCTGGTTAGTCGGAGGCTTCATCTTTAGGATAGCATTGATTTTCTCCAGATTTGCCTCGATGCCCTGCTGCGACACAATGAATCCGAGCAATTTTCCTGAGGGAACTCCGAAGACACACTTTTCTGGGTTAAGCTTCATCTTGTAAGCCCTTAAACTTTCAAATGTCTCGGCCAAGTTGGATATGAGGTCCTCCTTTGCACGGGACTTGACGACGACATCATCCACATACGCCTCCACGTTGTGTCCGATTTGGGTGTGAAAGCACCGCTGTATTGCACGTTGATAGGTTGCACCAGCGTTTTTCAAACCGAACGGCATTGTGACATAGCAAAATGCCTCAAACGGAGTGATGAATGAAGTTTTGATGCAATCTTCTTCTTTTAGCCTGATTTGGTGATACCCCGAGTAGGCATCCAGAAAGTTGAGGAGTTCACAGCCTGCCGTTGAATCTACCACCTGGTCAAAGCGGGGCAGCCTGAAAGGATCTTTCGGATATGCCTTGTTAAGATCGGTATAATCAACGCACATACGCCAGCTTTTATTCTTTTTGCGAATAAGGCTTGGGTTCGCTAGCCAGTCGGGATGATACATTTCTTTTATAAAACCTGCTGCTAAAAGCTTAGTGATTTCTTCCCTGATGGCCTCCCGGTGATCTTGAGCAAATCATCGGAGCCGCTGCTTGATGGGCTTCGCCTTATCGTCCACATTGAGAGAATGCTCGATCACCTCCATAGGGACACCGGGCATGTCGGATGGTTTCCACGCAAAAATGTCCCGATTGGCCCGAAGAAAGGTGACGAGCGCGTCTTCCTATTTGGGTCGAGACCTGTCCCGATCAAAGCCGTTTGAGCCGAGTTGGATGGGTCAAGGATTACCTTCTTAGTCCCCTCGTCAGGCTTCATGCTTGTCTTGGCTTGTTTCTTGACCGACACTTCTCCTTCATCCTGCTGATGTGCAGTTGCCTATCGGATCTTCTCCCTGTCGGCTGCCGCCTCTTGAGTTTCGGCCATCTCGCAGCTCTCTTTGTTGCACCTGAACGGCCTTGGCGTTGCCATGACGGAGATAACGCCCTTCGGCCCTGGCATCTTCAAGACGAGAAAAGTGTAGTGGGGCACGGCCATGAACCTGGCAAGTCCTGGCCTTCCCAAGATGGTGTGGTATGCCGTCTGGAAATCAGCTACTTCGAAGTTGAGGTACTCCGTCCGGTAATTTTCTTTGGTCCCAAACGTGACTGGCAAAGTGATTTGCCCGAGCAGGACCGAAGAGGTTCCGAGAATTACTCCATGGAACGGTGATGAACCATGCTTTAGCTTGGAGCGAGGAATCTTCATGTCGTCGAAGGTTTTGGAGAAGAGGACGTTGAGTCCACTCCCCCCGTCAACCAGCACCCTCTTGAGTTTAACACTGCGAACCACAGGGTCCAAAACCAGAGGATATCTTCCGGGATAGGGGATGTGATCCGGATGATCCGAGTGGTCAAAAGCAATCGGGACCTTGGACCATCTGAGGTACTGGGGAGTTGCTGGCATGACTGCGTTGATATCCCGAGCGGTAAGCTTTTGCTTTAGCTTGGACTCATAAGCCATCGAGCCTCCATAGATGTAGTTGAGCTCGCGTTCCGTCTTCTGATACTCGCCCTCATCATCTTCAGGGGGATCTTGTTTTTTCTTTTCTTCATCTTTTGCTTCGCCCTTGGCCAGCCGCTTTCTGGATTCCTTGGCGAACCTCCTCAAAGTGAAGCAATCCTTAGCAGCATGTTTCCCCTTAGGATGGAAAGGGCAAGCTGCCTCCATTACCGCATTATAGTCATCTGTGCGTGGCGCGCGATGTCGGCCCTGCTCGGCCGCCGCCACAATTTTTTCAGGCTTCCGCTTCCTATCACGTTGCCTGGAGGACTCGGCGTGATCCTTCTTATCTTTATGCCGTGGGGGATCGTCTTGTCGTTCGGCCAAGGCATCCGAGGTTGTTGCATAGCGGTCTGCCAATTCAAACATCTCCCTTACCGTGGTCGGTGGCTTCTGGGACATCTTCTTAATCAGATCGGGGTCGTTGACGCCCCTCTGGAATGCCGCAATGACTGCTGCTTCCGAAATATCCCTGATTGTGTTCTTCTTTTGCATGAAGCGTCGAATAAACTCTCGGAGTGTTTCGCTCCTTTTCTGGCGAAGTTGATATAGGTCCCATTGAGTTCCAGGTCATTCGTAAGTACCCTGGAAGTTGGTGATGAACTGCTCACAAAGATCTCCCTAGGAATCTATAGAGTTCGCTGGAAGTCCGGTGGGCCAGGCTTGAGCTGAAGGAGTAAGCATGACCGGCAAGTAGTTGGCCATCACATTGTGATCGCCCCCTGCAGCCATGATCGCAAGGGAATAAACTTGTAGCCAAGCTTCTGGATCTCTTTCTCCGTCAAACTTGGTAATGCCCTTAGGGTTGAATCCTTCAGGCCAAACCACTTGGCGAGCCGAGAGGTGAAGGCTCGGATGCCCTCAATAGGCCCATCGCTGCGTCGCCGTGGGGAACGCCGATGAGGTGATCTAACTCGGCGGTCTTCACTATCACCTTTGTCGCGGTGGAGATGACTTCTGCGATCGTCCCGGTTGTCGTGGCGGATGCCAAAACATTCATAGTCATCTTTGCGCCTACGGCACTCTTCATCCTCCGGTCTCGCCGTCTGGCATTTAGATCAACTAGGAGGTCACGGCTGATGCTTCACTGGGCGTCTTCTCCTCGTCGAAGCTCACGCTTGCACGACTGCGAGTTGTATTGCTACTAGCAGCCTGCGAGTTGACTATGCGGGTACGGGAGTGCTCCTTCTCCCCTGGCTCCTCCTGGTGTTGCTGAATTGCTGCCGCCGTCACTATGGCCTGAACTTAGGCCACGATCGGCGCAGCTGGGCTATCGGAACTGAGCATTGGCCCCAATGTGTCGAGGAGCGTCTTGGAAGCGACAATATTCTGTTGGGGAGTATGAAAAACCGACTGGTTCCGCATCTTCATCTGCAAAGTCTTCGTTAACATTAGGGCCTCTGTTCTGGAGAGACTTTGCGCGGCCTTCTTGACGAAGGCGATCGGTCCTTCCGCATTCGCAGCATCCTTCTATTGCTGGGAATCAGTTCGCGGATCTTCGATTACGAAAACACCGCGAAAGCCCTGAAAATTTTCCGCCCTGCCTTCTGGATCAGAAGAACAAGAGGATAGGTGGGACTGACCTTCAGATCCGAGTGGTTCTCTGGCATTCTTGACCACTCGGGACTCGTCATTAACCGGCTCTTGCTCAAGACGGGGGACAAACTTTTGGCTTACCGTCCGAAGATCGATGGCCATGCCTGACCCCGATCCAAGTGCTTGGCTGGCTAGGAGAGCAGCAGAATCGCTTTCAGATTGGATCTGATCCGAATCCGAAAGGGTGAGTTGGCCAAAATCGTCGGCGATGAAATCAGACTTCCGAAACGAAACGCCTGGGCCGGCGCGAAGGTGGCCATGTCTTCGTTGAGGATCGCCATCAAGCTTGTTGAGATTGATCTTAGCGCAACCCCTACCTGGCGCGCCAACTGTCGACGTTTGTTGTCGGCAATAATGAAAAGGGGGTTTGGCGCTGGATCCAAACTTGATGGTAGCACAAGACACCAGATGTATACAGGTTCGAGCTCTCACGGTGGAGATAATACTCTAGTCCTATGCTCTGGAATTATATGTGATTGGCTAATTGCTAATGAGATTATCTGTTAATGCTCCCCGCCCCTCCCTTTATATAGTAGAGGAGGGCGGTTACAAAAGAGAGTCCTAGTCGAATACAGAGCAGGAATCACGTCTTCTGTTCCTATCCACTTTGGTAACGGTTTAGATTACAATCGTATTCCACCCAATCCGGCTTAATGGATATCTCCAGGACTTCCTTATTCGGCACGCCTTGGCATCTCCGGATAATTTCTATCTGTCTGCAGTCGGCCCGACCCATCCATGCCTGATTGGGCCTCATTGGCTTGCCATGCAGACACCTGGACGCATATATCCAACATATATCCTCCGAAAGATCAACATAATAAATTCCTCATCTCAAAATGCAAGGCAATTTCATGATCACCCATCTACCATATTAACTAAAATTTATTGGAAGTAGTCTCACTAGGTTTGGTGATGGAGTCGGAATTGGACTTTTCAATTGCCAGGAGTCAAAACTGGGTCTCTGGGTTGAAACCCAATCATTCTAACCAGCTAGTTGATGTGTCCTCCGGTTCTAAAAGTATCAAATTCGGTCTATTTTTATAGAAATTTTGGTCCAAAAGCCAAAATCTCGGATATTTCTAAAATTACTGTAGCAATTTAAATTTTCCTTAACTTTTTATTCTGAAATTTCTAAAATTTCGTCGAGATTTTTAACGGTGGGGACGCTAGCCAATTGATAGCAGGCAGAGTGACGGATGGCTGTTCCTGAGTCCTGACTTCCTGTGGCTGTGGCCCTTGTATTGCGAAGACAACGAGTGTTCTTGCAGTACGTACGTGCTAGTATTTGTGAATGTCTGGTGCATCCCTAGTCAATGAAGCTTCTAGCCATATTCAGACTAGCAGCGAAGCATCAATGAAGCTTCCTTTGTTAATGTCTGGTGCATCCCCAGTCAACACAAGACTCACGCAACGGGTCTCACGATCGAAGACTAGCAGCGAAGCATCGAGGGTGTGTCCCTAGTCAACAAGACTCATAGAAAGGGTATCACGAAGGGACCATACTCCTGGCGCCTGAAGGCCTTGCGCCTGCTGTTCGTGGCAACTAGAAAAATCCTTGCGGCGAGACCGCCTTGCGCCAGAGAGCCTTGCGGCGGGAGATCTTCATGCGCCTGAAGCCAGAGGTGTTTGCGCCAAGGAGGAGTTCCTGGCGGCTTGTCCCTTCTTTTCTTTCCTGTTGTAGACTAATTTCTATGAAGTATTAGGGCCATCATGGCAGAGATTATTAGTTCTGCTTGTCATTTGGAGAAGCGATGAAACGAGAATCGCATCGAGCCTCATCGGCGACAACGAGGTGAAATCGGACGGAAGGACAACATGGAGAGGCGGAGATGGCGCACATCAAGATGGAGGCAGCTGGAGTTGTCCAACAGATGGCGAGATCACCCGTGCCGATGCTACGGTGGCGAACAAGTGAAGCGTGCCGCTCGAGTCTTGACGACACCTTTGCGGCCGGTGCAAATACGTGTATATTCGATCGACAACATCGCTGCAGAGAGCCAAGGGCAAGAGTTGGCGGGAACTGAGTTGGAAGTCGGCAACGAGGAGTAATGAGGTGTTGGCTTCAGATAAGGCAAGCAAGGGTGCGGATCAGAAGTAATTGGCGAGGAAAAGAGATCCACCGTAAATGATGATGAATAGTAATTACGAAACATTGTAATAGTCTATACTGCTGCAATGAGTTACTAAGTGAATTGAAGTAGTTAAAAAAGGGTTAAAGCGTGGGTATATATACTGATGTAAAGGCAACAGAGAGGGATGTCCAAAGAAATAGAAAGAATATTCTGTCTTGCCTTCTTCCCCAATTCTTCTTTCTCTTCCTCTCTCTCCCGTATTGCTATCGGAACGGCCGAACTCACGCATCAATCCTCGTTTGATGCAAGGGGTTGTAACAATTTTGGTATCAGAGCTGCGTGCGATCAGGAGATTCACTCGGTTTGAGCTGTAAAATTTTTCCGGCGGAGGGTTTGGGAACTTGAGTTTTACTTTTCCGGCGATCTCAATCGATCCCAGTAAAATCCCCAATTCCGGTTGGTTTGACTTGGTGACTGGTCAGCACGGCTCCTCCAAAGCCTTCCGTTCAGACGCGTTTTGTCCTGGACGCCATGGGAGAGGCGACCTCGCAGATGGAAGAGAAACGGGGAACAATCAAGGACACGATCGATGTGCTAGTGACCAAGGTGGCGACAATGGAAACACTCCAGCATCAAATGGCGACTCAGATCGAGTTAGCCGCCCGGATCACAGACAAACAATCTCAAGAATAGTTGATCATGGCCAAGCAATTGGAAGCCACGGCCCAGGTGGTGGCAAGACTCACGGTGGAAAGTTTCCACATCGAGTCAAATGATAATCGTGGGGGAAATTTACCACCGAACAACCATTAGAAGGCACTACTGACCCCAGCGGCAGTAGGTGATCGGTGGGCTGGTCACAAAGCGCCGTTGTTGCAAACACCACCAGGTTTGCATACAAATTGTTCCACAGATGTTAAGTCGGGATCATCGGGTACGGGAATCCGCCCATTGGGCGATCAAGGTAATGCTTCTCAGAACCCGTTACCCAAACTGTCTTTCCCTAAGTTTGCCGGAGAAAGTCCCAGGATATGGAGGGATAAGTGCATAAACTACTTCCAGATGTATAATATTGCGGAATCGTTATGGGTAAACGCTGCTTCGTTGCATATGGAAGGCAATGCAGCTAAGTGGTTACAAGCTTTTAAGCTGAAACATGAATTGGGTGATTGGGACCAGTTTATTCAGGCTGTGGAAGACAAATTTGGGGCGTTTGATCATCGGAGACTCTTAACTGATTTGGTCAAACTCAAACAGACTAGCTCTGTTCTGGACTATAAAAATCAGTTTGATGAACTACAGTATGAAGTCTCCATGCACAACCCGTATTATGACGATGAATTTTTTGTTTCTCAGTTTATCAAAGGGCTCAAACCTGAGTTGAGGTGTATCGTTCACAGCCATCTTCCGGACACTGTGGACTGTGCGGCACTTTTGGCTAGAATCTAGCAAGATGTGATCGATCGGGGAAAACAGTGGAAAAACAAACCAGTCATTAATCGAGACGGTGGTCCTGTTCATAAGACTGAAACTCCTGTCAATAACCAGAAGTTGGGACAGGGAGACTTGTGGAAGGCCAGGCAACTGCGCAATTTTCGGCATGCCAACGGTCTATGTTATCAGTGTGGTGACAAATATGAGCCCTTACATCATTTGCAGTGCAAGAAGAAGCCTCAAGCGCAACTACATGCGATTACAGTGGACAATACTGATGAAATATTATCCGATGAGGTTCTAGATTTGCTGGAAACAACCGACAGTGAGAAAGCTAAGTTGTATACATTGTCGGTTAATGCTGTTGCCGGTACTGAAACAGTCGAGACAGTGAGGCTATTGGCTTTGATCAGGAATCAAGTCATTTTGTTTTTAATCGACTCTGGCAACTCTCATAGTTTTATTGATGCAACTGTGTTGAAACGGCTAGGTTGTTTACCTCAAGGCACTACACCAATTGAAGTACAAGTGGCTAATGGGGAGAAAATCAAATGTGATAGTTGGGTACCTCACATGACCTAGTGGACTCAAGGTCATACCTTCCAGGCTGATCTTCGAGTCATTGATCGTGGAGCTTATGATGCCATTCTTGGAATGGATTGGTTACAAAAGCACAGCCCTATGGTTTGTAATTGGAAAGATAAACACATTGAACTTCCTCATCATGACAAAATGATCCAACTGCAAGGTGTTCAAGGTGTTAGCACGACTGAACTTCAGACTATCACCGTTGAGCAGTGGGATAAATGGAGGCGAGGTAATGATATTTGGGCTATGGCAGTTCTGGAACCGGAGCAGCCCTCTGTGCCTCACCATCTTCCAGCCGAGATTGCTCAAGTACTGAATCAGTTTGAAGATGTTTTTGCTGATCCTAAGGAACTTCCACCGAAGAGAGAATTTGATCATGCTATACCACTGATTCCAGGCTCAGTTCCGGTAAATTCCAGGCCATATCGCTACTCACCACTCCACAAAAACGAGATCGAACGAAAAGTTGCTGAGATGATCTCTTCTGGTATTGTTTCACCCAGTAGCAGTCCTTTTGCCTCCCCAATTCTTTTGGTGCAAAAGAAAGATGGCACTTGGCGCTTTTGTGTCGATTACCGGCGGCTTAATGACCTCACGATCAAAAACAAATTTCCCATGCCTGTTATCGATGAGCTTTTGGATGAGTTAGTAGGCACCAAATATTTTTCCAAATTGGATTTACGTGCCGGCTATCATCAAATCCGTATGCGCGAAGAAGATGAACACAAGACTGCTTTCAAGACTCACCAAGGCCTGTATCAATTCAAAGTTATGCCGTTTGGTCTCACTAATGCCCCGGCGACATTTCAATGTGTCATGAATGTGGTATTGGCCCCTTATCTGCGCAAGTTTGTGTTGGTGTTTATCGACGATATTTTGGTTTATAGTCCGTCTCTTATCACTCATATGGAGCATTTGACTGCTGTGTTGTCTACTTTGCGCAAACATTAGTTTTTCATCAAGAGAACAAAGTGTATGTTTGCACAGCAACAAATTGAGTACCTGGGCCATGTTATATCTGACAAGGGGGTGGCAACGGATCCTAAGAAAACACAAGTGATGATGGAATGGCCCAAGCCCAGATTAGTCACCGAATTACGGGGTTTTCTCGGCTTGACTGGCTATTACCGCAAGTTTGTACGTAATTATGGTATTTTGGCAAAACCATTGACTGATATGCTCAAGAAAAAGGCCTTTGTCTGGACCGAAGCAGCTGATGCAGCTTTCTTACAGCTCAAATATGCAATGTCTACTACACCGGTCCTAGCATTGCCTAAGTTTGACCTTCCTTTTGAAGTGGAGACCGACGCTTGTGAATGAGGAGTTGGTGCTGTACTTCTTCAATCAGGGCATCCGGTAGCTTATTTCAGTAAAGCTTTGGGCAATACTCATCAAGCATTGTCCATTTATGAAAAATAATTTTTAGCCTTAATGTTGGCTGTGGAGCGTTGGCGTTCTTACTTACAACGTGATGAGTTTATAATCAAAACAGATCACCGTAGCCTTTCTTATTTAGAGGAGCAACAACTGCAATCAGAGATGCAGCGCAAGGCAATGACCCGTCTCATGGGGTTGCGTTTTCGCATTGTGTATAAAAAAGGGAAAGAAAACGTGGTGGCCGACGCCCTTTCCAGAGCTGGACACTTGATGGCTATGCAAGTTACATCCGAAATACGTCCAGTATGGCTACAGGAAGTAATCAATTCCTATGTCACCGATCCACAAGCCCAACACTACTTAACACAGCTTGCGATTCACAGTCCTAATGAGGAAGATTTCGAATTGCATCAGGGCCTAATTAAACACAAGGGCAAACTGTGGATCGGCAAAAACTCTGCATTACAGACTAAGATCATTGCTGTTTTTCATACAAGTGCGGTTGGTGGGCATTCTGGGGTTCAAGCCACTTATCAACGCTTACACAAGCTCTTTTGCTGGAAGGGCATGAAACAAAGTATTGACAGCTTTATTAAGCAATGCACGACTTGTCAACAGGCTAAGAGTGAAAGAACTCATTCACCAGGGCTATTGCAGCCTTTACCAATACCAGCAGCCGCATGGCAGGACATCACCATGGATTTTATCGAAGGTTTGCCTTTATCTGAAGGTTATAACGTTATAATGGTAATCGTTAATCACTTCTCCAAATATGCCCACTTTCTAGCTCTTCGACATCCTTTTACTACCCAAAAGGTTGCTCGAGTGTTTATGGACCAGGTTGTGAAACTTCATGGGGTTCCTCAGACGATCACTTCAGATCGTGACCGGGTATTCACTAGCATCTTTTGGCGTGAACTCTTTAAGATGATGAACACCAAACTCCAATTCAGCACCGCGTACCATCCTCAAACGGATGGACAAACTGAGCGGGTCAATCAATGCCTTGAATTGTATTTGCGATGCACTGTCCATGATGCTCCTGGCAAATGGAAACAATGGCTTGCTTTGGCAGAATTGTGGTATAACACTAACTACCACACCTCCTTGGGATGCTCTCCCTTTAAGGTTTTGTATGGGACAGAACCGAATTATGGGATTCTGCCACATGATATGAGCAGTGAAGTCGCAAAGGTCAATGACTGGTTCCAGGCCAGAGAGCAGTACCGGGAATTAGTGAAACATCATTTGGCGCGAGCCCAGAATAGGATGAAGATGCAAGTAGATCGTCACAGGCAAGAGCGTCAGTTTTTGTGGGGGACAAAGTGTTGTTAAAGCTCCAACCCTATGCTCAGACTTATTTGCTCAGCCGTCCATATCCCAAGCTTTCTTACAAGTTCTATGGACCGTACACGGTGCTGGAGAAGATCGGTCCGGTTGCCTATCGCTTGGATTTACCTCCTGACTGTCACATCCATCCAGTCTTTCATATTTCGCAATGGAAGGAGTTTCATTCGGACTATTCTCCAGTTTTTACCGATTTGCCCAAGTTAGTTGAGTTAGACTCCAAGCCTGCAGAACCTGAGCAGATTCTGGAATGTCGTCTGGTAAAAAAGGGTAATACGGCGATTGTGAAGGGCTTAATTAAGTGGACTGGCATACCAGCTATTGCGGCTACTTGGGAAGATCTTGAGGGCCTGCATCGTCGTTTTCCTCAGGCGATTGCTTGGGGACAAGTAATTTCTGCAGAGGGGGATGGTGTTACAATCGACAACATCGCTGCAGAGAGCCAAGGGCAAGAGTTGGCGGGAACTGAGTTGGAAGTCGGCAACGAGGAGTAATGAGGTGTTGGCTTCAGTTAAGGCAAGCAAGGGTGCGGATCAGAAGTAATTGGCGAGGAAAAGAGATCCACCGCAAATGACGATGAATAGTAATTACTGAAACATTGTAATAGTCTATCTTCTAACGCAATGAGTTACTAAGTGAATTGAAGTAGTTAAAAAAGGGTTAAAGCGTGGGTATATATACTGATGTAAAGGCAATAGAGAGGGATGTCCAAAGAAATAGAAAGAATATTCTGTCTTGCCTTCTTCCCCAATTCTTCTTTCTCTTCCTCTCTCTCCCGTATTGCTATCGAAACGGCCGAACTCACGCATCAATCCTCGTTTGATGCAAGGGGTTGTAACACGCGCCCTGGAAGATGAAGAGATCAGGCAAGGGGTGAGCCAGTCCTCGTTCCCCAAATGGATCGCCCATGCGGCCAAGTCATTCATCTCATCTTTCATCGGCAGTAGCAGCGATGAATCAAGCAGTAGTAGGTCTGCTAATGTCCAAAGATTCGAGAGATTTGCAGACAGCACGAACAAATTCCTAAAGCTAGTCGAGTTCGGTGGGAAGCCGCGACAGTACATGTTCTTCAACCCTATGATTGGCCAACTTCTTACAGGAAAGTTACTAACGTATCAAGCATTTAAAGCAAGCAAGTTCTACTTACTAGAGGTACGGCCCAGGAGCTCTGCCGACCGTGGAGTAGAGGCAATGGTTGGGTTTGTTTTCCAAGACTTCAAGGCCGGGTTTCAGTCTAGGATTCATGCTACGACTCTCGTGATCTGCATATATTTGGGGTCATAATCAAGTGCATGCAGTCAGTCACGCCTCACTTCAAGTTTGCAGCTGAAGGTGTCAGGAGGGAGCTCATCCAGCTGCCTACTCAAGATTTTTCCTGGGTGTCGCATTCACTACAAGGATCTTGATCACTGTTGTCGGCTTTTGCCGACGACATAGATACCATTCCCGACGACACAAGTCCCTCGACACAGAGTCGATGACACGGCACATCTCTGTCAGCGGTTAACATAAACCCCGCTGACCATAGCGCATCCTGGGCCATCCCCGTCAACCAAGTCTGTGTCGGCGGCCTAATGTAGCCGCCGACACATACCCAGCCTAATGGTGTGCCCCCAGCAACGCAGCTCTGACGCGTGGGCCCCACTTGCCCAATCTGTGTCGTCGGCTGCAAGTGGGCCACCTAGACCATTGCCCACTCTGTATCGTCGGCTATGACCATAGCCGACGCGACCTGCACTTCATCGGGATTGGCTCTAGAACCAGCCTGGTTCTATTTTTATCGTCGGCTATGTCCACACCGAAGCGACAAAAGTTGTAAAAAGGAAAAAAATCGAATTTTTTAAAAAATCAATTTAACCTGCAATAAAACCCCATTCCCAGCAGTTTTATATTCCCAATTGCCCAGAACAATCACAACATCTAATTTCACACACATTATCACATTCGCATTCACCGATATAATTCACAATTGATCACAAACGCACATATAGCAAAATGCATCAACAATTCACAAATTCAGCTCACAAACCAAAGGAGTACATTACATTCACAATCAACAAGTCTATGTACAACATGACAACTATTCCACCAACAAAAGCAACAACTAAGTGCGTGAACCAAAGAAAAGGATCAAGAAACACCTCGCCGATTTAATTGTGCTTTGTGGCGATCTTGTGCCATGGAATCACCTCCTGCGAGCATTAAATGCAGAGGAAGCGCAATGAGGTGGACACACAAAGATTAGAGGAAACCACAATTTTCAGCATCATAACTCATAAGTAGGTGAGCAAGAGGTTGTGTTACCTTTTAGCATGAGTGTTAGTCATAACTCATAACCCACATTTGTGTTTCATACAATTCAATATCTTATACAATGACCTATGTTACCTCTTTACGATCATAATTTCTTTGCAAACCCAACACCATAACATGTCAAGATTTCAAAGCTTTCACTTATTTAATCCATCAAAATTCTAAAAATAAAAATAAATTCATAGGTTGTTTGAACTGCTTATGTGATGTTTAACCCGCACCACTTGCTCAATCGACTTACTCATCTAAACCACTCAATTCAAGTGCTAAAAAAATTGGAGTAAGAAGGGAATCTAGTGTTCATCACACTGTGTCGTCTGATTTTTGAGAGATTGCTAAAAGCAGTTCTATTACTCTATTTGATGTTTTAGTAAGATGGCACTCGATCTTTACATAGTCATGTATGTTAAGGTAGTGTTTGCACCAAAAATTGGCAAGAAGGGCAGAATTGGCATAAAAGTATTATAAGCCGATTTGGAATCGGATTGGCTTAAAGAAGCCGATATGTATTCGGATTAACGGGATCAGTGAGTGTAACCGATTGAGCTCAAGTATGGATAAACTTGAATAGGTTTCGGAAGTTGCAACAGATTTGGAAGATCTCAATCAGTTTTGGAAGATAAGACGGGTTTGGTTAGGAATCAGCAGTTTTTGGAAACTACTAGAAGAATCGGCCAAGAGCAGGAGTTTGAATGCAGTACGAGGCACCTTTTGGAAAGTTTGGATAACGTACGAAAGCTTCGGATGGCATAAGGATGAAATTTGGAAACAGAGTCCAATTAGGAAACTATAGCCGATTCGGATTGTATTGACGTATTGGATCAGGACTCGGATCGGCTAGCGGGTATATAAGGCGAGCCATGGGCTGGATTGACGGACATCCACAATCAATCAACACATCTACCAGTTTTTACTTTCTGTAGTCTTTAGTCTTTTTAGCATTGTAATCTTTCCTCTGTAAGTCGACATCGATCAAATAAAGTTGCGCATCGCCGATTGTTTGATCGTCATTGGCTTTTTCAAGTTTGATTTGTTCTGTCTTGTTGCGTATCGCCTTTTCAGAATCAATCTACCTTTTACCCTCGGATTAGTCTTAATCGGCTAATCTAGTTACCCTTCCGATCGGCTTTCTGGCTGATTCTTGATTTTAGCCGATTCACCTCACGAATCGGCTTGATTGAATTTTACAACTCTTTCCCTTATCGATTGCAGGGTCAAATCGATTGGCATGCTCGCGCACACTTGAACCCGGTGTTCGTCCGGTGTGTTGCAACCAGAAACCCTCTTCACGTTTTTGGCGTCAACACATTTTTGGCACGCCCGGTGGGACCACCTCTATCGGCAAGATGACTGCAGGCAAATCCACTGCACCTGCCGATGTGAACGCAGATGCCATAATCGTCCCTACCTTGGACGATTTAACTCCGGAGCAGCGCAAAGAAATCGAGGATCAGAAAGCTGCCTTGGAAGAATTGATGTTGGGTTGTTATCAGAAAACCCGACGAGGAGTCACGCAGAAGATGGCGCTTCCAACATTGAACCTTTTTGGCGAAACTGGCGCCGCGTCAAATTCGGTAAGCCGATATCTTCCGGCTCAAGCCGAATTGTCAGTTATGATTGAACAATCTGTGCACCATGCATTAATTAATCAATCATCGGCTTTGGTCACAACCTTAAAGCCGATGATAGAAAATAGCGTAAAAACAATTGCACAAGAGTTGGCTACATCTGGGGGATTGATGGATCCATTACAGCCACTCCCAACGTATCCCGTGTATTCTGTGGCTTCAAACACCAACACGGTCAAAGCGTCGGCACCAGTGCCTTCATTAATGCCGACCCAAATTTCCACGTGTTAACTCCACCGAATCCTCGCTCAAATCCAATTGCTCACATTTATGCGCACACTAACGCTGCAAAAATAGATCCATCTTCATCAGAGACTCCCTATGTCCAGTCGGCTTCTCAGCCGGTTGAATTAGATAGAAATTATAAATCTCAAGGATCGGCCCAAGTTAGAAACTTGGCTCCACATAAAATAGTTACGTACACAGATCCATTTGTTCCATTGCCTGAGGTTGCGGCTACCAGGGCCGATGGGTATGAAGCGTGGCAACAATAGTACTCATCTGGTAGAACAAGCCGACCACCCGAGTTTGCACTCGGGGGGTAGGATATTACCCAAAATAGTTGGCCAAACCCTAGTGTTCCATCGCTAACAACATCAATTGGGCCGACGATTTCTATGGTCTTAAGAGATCGGTTTGGCTTCTGTTCCAAAGGAAAACAATCGGCTATAGAAAGCCGTACCCAGATTATATTGATCGCATGTCGTATCCCCATAACTTTAGGATTCCTGACTTTGCGAAGTTTTCAGAGGATGATTCAGTTACTACTTTAGAGCATGTTGAAAGATTTATCGCTCAATGCGGTGAAGCAGCTCAATCTGATGGGCTAAAGATTAGGCTTTTTCCCTTGTCTTTATCAGGGACTGCCTTCACTTGGTTTACCAATCTACCTCCAAATTCAATCCATTTTTGGAATGATTTAGAAAGTCGATTTCATGAATACTTCTTCTCTGGTAGTTTAGAGTTGAGAATTTCAGACCTAAGTGCTATCCGACAAAAATTCGGTGAATCGGCTTCGGAGTACATTAGAAGATTTAGAGAAGTGCGAAATCGCTGCTTCAGTGTGGTATTACCTGATAACCAACTAGCCGATTTAGCCTTCCAAGGGTTGATTCCCCCGCTTAAAGAAAAACTTGCCGGACAAGAATTTACTGACTTAAGTCACCTACTTCATCGGGTGTCGGCACAAGAAAGCCAATATTTGAATAAAGAATTCAAAGATAAACTTAGATTAAACAATGGCAAAGATAAGGCTAAAGTAAACATGGTCGAGTATAGTTCAAGCTTAAACTTCCGAGGATGAAGCGATATAAACATAGCCGAATGGATAAAGGGTTCTAAGAAACCGCTTGTCTGTTCATGGCTTAAGCCGACGAAGAGTAAGTCAGAAGTCAAGTATGCTTTCAACGTGTCTAAGTGTGATCACATATTTGACATGTTACTACAAGAAAAATTGATACGGTTGCCAGAGGGACATACCATACCGTCGGCTGACGAGATCAAAAAACGGCGATACTGTAAGTGGCATCATTCTTTTTCCCATAACACTAATGATTGCAACATCTTTCGACAGCAGATACAGGCAGCCATTGAAGATGGTCGGCTTAAGTTTGCAGAGGAGCCGGCTATGGAAGTTGATGTCAACCCTTTCCCGATAAATATGGTCCAATGCTCCGGTAAGGGAAAACACATTGTCGAGGAGAGACCCGTAGCGACTCGGCAAGTCGACATAGAATCAAGCTCGAAAGGAGAAACACTGAAGATAACAATCGGCTCACTTCAAATTGAAGCCGACCAAGATGGGAGGAATTCAAGGACTGTGAAGCCGAAAGGGGGATTACAAGTCGGACGATGGTACAAAGCGAAAGACCTCCGCCACGTAAAACCAAGATTCAAACCTAAGCCAACTTTTTCACGGTTGCTTGAAAAATATGAAAGGATAAGCCATCGGCAGAGCAAAGAGCTCGCCGACCAGATGGGCGTCTGCGGCGAAACGATGTGTTTCGCCAAACAATTTGTATCGCCGACGCTGCAGAAAGAGCTCATCGAGATGTCCTTGGCAATTCTGTTGGGAAAGGGGCGTGGCATTGCCATCTTCAAGGTCATGCCCCATGGAGCATTACCCGCAAGGAAATCGGCCAAGACATTCGGTGAAAGAGCGTTTATTTAGGCCAACAACAGATCAAACTAAGTTAGAGCACAGAAGCCAAAGGGAGAGGCTAGGCACACCAAACCAAGACAAAGAAAAGAACTAACTGAAACTTGGTTGGTAAAATCCATAAGCCAAGAGAGCCCAAACCTAGATGGTGTCCGACCGGGCTTAGCCGATCGCAACGAGACGGCTCCAAATACTTAAGGACACAGGAAACAAGAGAGGCCAAGAAGAAAAATAGAGAGATAAAACATTCAACGAGTTGCGCGCCGATAAAACTTGCCAAAAAGGAATGGAGGAGAAAAGAACAAGCCGATAATGAGTCGATTCCTCGCATTTATTTGTTGACGCCGATAGTTCAAACGACACTCCTCCCATGGATATCAATATGGTATTCACTCGCCGGCTGAATTCGAATCAAGACCGAATCGGCTAAGGATCGTTCGCTCAATTATGCTGGCGCACGGGGCCTTGATGTTTGAAAAGCCACAAGATCCCCATCGGCACTTGAAGCCGTTAGTACTTAAAAGGCTTTATCAACGGAAAGCCAATATCCGTGATGCTTGTAGATGGGGGCCATTGTGAACTTAATGCCATTCTCTACTTGTAAGAAGTTGGGGAAAGCCGATGAAGACTGATCAAGACAAACATGGTGCTAAACGACTTCACAGTGACCCCAATCAAGCAAAAGGAGTAATGGTTCTGAGAACTAACCGCGGCGATAGAAACTTTGCCGATTGCATTCTTCGTAGTCGGCTAAAGGAAATTATAGTGTGCTTCTAGGGCGGGATTGGATACATGCCAACTGTCAGTATACCCTCGACCATGCACCAATTGCTTGTCCAAAGGAATGGAGATGAAGTCGGTTGTCTCGTAACACATCGGCTCATATTGCCATGGCCACTCCGACGCAAATTGGCCACACGAAGAAGCAATGCATATCGTAAGGCACTAGACGATTGTGATTTCATCAAGATTGAAAGACGGGCTTTACGCCGATTAGTGTCAAGCGGGCACTTTTGATCGGTAGCACGAAATCTTGAGAAGATGGGGTCAAAATGATCAAACTTCTACAAGACAAAGCAAGGAGCTATCGGCATGGGATAAATTCCTGCGAAGCTATTGAAGATTTCCAAAGCGAAAAATTGGGCCAAGGCTTTACTTCTGCCGATATGCTCGAAGAAGTCGATATAGGAGAAGGCGATCGAAAAAGGCCAACTTTCGTAAGTGCAAATTTAGATGTAGAATACAAAAATAAGTTGGTCGAAATACTTAGAGAATACAGGGATTGTTTCGCCTGGGAGTATTATGAGATGCCTGGATTAAGCCGACGGTTAGTAGAACATCGGCTACCTATCAAGCCGGGATATCGGCCTTATAAGCAGCCTCCTCGTCGTTTTAATCCAGAGTTGTATGACATAATAAAAGAAGAAATTGAAAGGTTGCTAGAAGCCAAATTCATAAGGCCTTGCCGATATGCCGAATGGGTATCTAACATTGTGCCTGTCATGAAGAAGAACGGTAAGCTGCGAGTATGCGTAGATTTCAGAGATTTGAATAAAGCCACACCAAAAGATGAATATCCGATGCCTATAGCCGATATGCTTATCGATGCTGCATCGGGTAATAAGATTATCAGTTTTCTTGATGGCAATGTCGGGTATAACCAGATATTCATGGCGGAAGCCGATATACCCAAGACTGCCTTCAGATGCCCTGGCGCATTAGGGTTGTATGAATGGCCAGTAATGACATTCGGCTTAAAAAACGCAGGCGCTACTTACCAACGCGCCATGAATTTGATCTTTCACGACCTAATCGACCATATCGTTGAGATTTACATCGATGACGTGGTTGTCAAGTCTAAAGAAGACTGGCAGCACTTAGCCGATTTGGAGAAAGTGTTTCAAAACACAAGAGCTCATGGGCTGAAGATGAATCCTTTGAAATGTGCATTTGGCGGTTCGGTGCCGCCTTGGTTTCATGGTACATCAAAGAGGTATTGAAGTTAGTCAGACCAGGGTCAAGGCCATAACGAATACAAAACCGCCAACATGCAAAAATGAGTTGCAAAAGCTGATCGGCAAAATTAACTATTTAAGACGGTTCATCTCGAATCTGTCTGGTAGAATTCAGGCTTTCACACCACTGCTGAAGTTGAAAGATCATCAGGAATTTGTATGGGGAGCCGATCAGCAGAGAGCCTTTGACGATATAAAGCAATACTTAGCGTCACCGCCAGTCTTGGCTGCACCTCAGAAGGGTGTCCCATTTAAATTATATGTATCGGCCGAAAGCGAGACCATTGGGGCCGTATTGGCACAAGAAATTGATGGCAAGGAACGAGCGATATTCTACTTAAGCCAGATTTACTATTGGACACCGAGACGAGGTACCTCCTATGAAAAAATTATGTTTATCGCTATATTTTGCTTGCACGAAATTGAGGCACTATATATTAGCATCAACCTCGTTGTAGTATGTAGAACCGACGAGTCAAATATATGCTATCTCTGCTCCGATTTTAAGGGGACGACTTGGAAAATGGGCTTATGCTCTAACCGAGTTCGATCTACGATACGAATCGGCCAAAGCCATTAAGGGTCAAGCGATAGCCGATTTCATAACAGGGCATGATACTATGGCAGGAATGGTCGATGTAGCTCCGTGGCAACTGTATTTTGATGGGTCAGTTTGTCAAGAAGGAAGTGGAATAGGTATAGTGTTGATTTCGCCAAGAGGATACAACATCGAGTTCGCATATCGGCTTAAAAGCCGATGCTCTAATAACCAGGCTGAGTACGAAGCATTGCTCAAAGGACTGCAGTTGGTAGACAGCATCGGGGCAAGTAATGTAGAAGCATATGGTGACTCATTGCTGGTGGTGCAACAAATTAAAGGAGAATATAAATGCAACGATGAAGTACTATCAAAGTATCTGGAGTATTGTCTTGAGGTTATCAACACTTTCACGTCATTCTGTATCAGCCATGTACCCAGGGAAATGAATGACAAAGCCAACACATTGGCTCAAGCAACTTCAGGCTTCAGGGAATACAGCCGATACGAAGCGTTTGACTTGATCGACAAAGCAGTGTTGTGCGTCAATGATGCCGATTGGAGAACAGAAATAAAAACTTACGATGGACCCATCCAAACCAATCGCATTTAAAAATTCGGCCAAAAAGCACTAAAGTATGTTGTGCTAGAAGGAGAATTGTACTATCGGACATTGGAAGGATTATTCATGGTGTCTAGACGATGAAGAGGCAAAGGTAGCTATGGGTGAAGTTCATGAAGGAATCTGCAGAGCACATCAATCGGCTCACAAAATGAAATGGATCCTGAGACGAACCGGGTATTTTTGGCCGACAATGTTGGAAGATTGTTTCAAATATTATAAAGGATGTCAAAGCTGTCAAAAGTTTGGGAATGTGCAACTTGCACCAGCATCGGCTTTGTATCCGATTATCAAACCATGGCCGTTCAGAGGATGGGGAATAGACGTGTCGGCCAAATATTCTCAAAGATCAAGCAAAGGCCATAAGTTTATTCTTGCGCCTCTGATTATTTTTCAAAATGGGTCGGCCGCCCGCTTAAAAAGGTTACCAGTGTAGAAGCTATCGGCTTTGTCAATGAACATATCATTCATCGGTTCGGTATCCCGCAGAAAATTACAACCGATCAAGGAACTGCATTCATGTCTAATGAATTCAGGAACTTCGCTGAAAGTCTGGGCATCAAACTGCTTAACTCCTCGTCATACTACGCTCAGGCTAACGGGCAAGCCGAGTCGTCTAACAAGTCTTTGATCAAGCTGATTAAAAGAAAAATAATGAAAGGCCTCGAACTTGGCACACTACGCTATCGGAGTCTTTGTGGGCTTATCGGCTAGCATTTCACAGATCGACTAAATTATCACCTTATCAGTTGGTATATGGCCAGGAGGCCGTGTTGCTCGTAGAAATAAATATTGAGTCGATGCGAGTAGCGAGACAAAATAATTTATCACCGATGAATATAAAGAGTCGATCTTTGAGCAATTTAGATGACTTAGCGAGAATTGAGGTTTGGTCACTTTACATCGGCTTGAAAAGAATAAGGAAAAAAGTTGCAAGAGCATACAACAAAAAGGTTGTGCCTAAGTCCTTCACTGAAGCCGATTTGGTTTGGAAGACGATATTGCCGATCGGTTCTAAGGATAATTGGTTCGACAAATGGTCACCTATCTGGGAAGGACCATATAAAATAAATCGGCTCGTTGGTGGTAATGCATACATACTCGAAACACTTGAAGGGTTGGTATTACCGAAGGCGATTAACGGAAGGTACTTGAAAAGATATTACCCTAGCATTTGGATCGGTACATAACTAAAGTAGCACAAAGAACTTGGAGGCAAATCGGTTAGATGTGGATTAAATAAAGCAGAATATCATAATCGCTTAAATAGCCGATTAAGAACATTACAAGCGATAGCAAAAGGAGCGAAGGACAAACATTGTTTGGAACAACCATTACATCACATGAGTTCACAGACCGCACCACGGAGCCTAGCACCCAAACTGATACAGCATGCCAGCATATTACCAAGGCCTCGGTTATACCATACACAAGGTCTTAAATCGGCTTTGGCATCTCCAGAATCGGGACGACCTTGGCGATTGTGCTTTAACCTTGGCAACGGCTTGGCGATATTCTTTTTCTCGCTTCCTTTAGAATAGAAGCCGCTGCTCTGGAAGTGGCAAGGGCGTCGGCTAATTGCTGATTGACTTTGGCCAGCTCCTCTTCGAGCTGCTTCTTTTTCGATTCCAGCTGTTGAGAAGAGGATTTGGCAGTCATAAAGGATGCTGCAGCCTCGTCATACTTCTTCTTCTCAGCTTTGGCCTCCGCTATCAGCTTGTCTAGCCGACATTGATCCACCTCCTGGGCTTGACGCTGGGCTATCCTAACATTGGCCGCGTCAACTTCTGGCTTCTTTTCGTCCATGTGACATACATTCAGAAGTGCATCCATGGCCATAGCTGGGAGGTCGGCTTCAACAGCAGCCATCGCATCCCGGATAGGTTGACAGTTTGCTAAGATAGAGGCCTTCGGTTGAGTTATCTCAGCAAACAACCGATTCAGCCTCTCTTGCATATTGGGAGCCGACTTGACTACCAAAGCCGACGCCTTCATGGACACATCTAGGATTTTTCGAATATCTGCTGAGTAGTCACCCGGTGCCATCACCTCAGGATCAACCAACTCATCCAGAGTAAACCCCAGAAGGTTGGACAAGTCATCTGGCGCCGTCTCAGATACAGGCAAAGCCGACAAAATAGGAGATGGAGGAGTTGGAAGCTTTGAAGTTACGAGAGATAGGGCCAGGATCTCTTGAGGGTCGGTTGGAATATCAGCAGGAAGATGAGTCGGAAGCGGCGGCGGATCGACAGAAGAGGTACCTCGAGATCGCCGAATACCACCGCTGAATCGATGTTGTCGGCTGAAAGAAGGAATTGGAAAATTAGTGTTACAATGATTAATGAAATGCATAAGAGTTAAAGTTACGGAGCTTACCGCAACCATGATGGATGGCGTATGGGAGGAGCTCTCAGCACTCTTCTCACTACGTTTAGTGTTTTTCTTGGTTACCACTTTTTTGGTTTTTTGCTTTTCTGCGATCGGCAAAGAAGTATCAGGAAAAGGGTTTAAAGGATTTACCTTGGTAAAGAAAAAGGACGGATACTTACTTGGCAGCCGCTCCTTAGTAAGTTCGTCTAATGAAGGGCTGTTTACTCGAAGGTTGCCCGATGTATAGCCGGTCAAGCCGACTGATTGGTGCGGCCTTTTCCCTTTTGAACCACTCTCCGATGGACCAGCGGTGGTCTTCTCAGGATCAGATGTGACCTGCAAGGATTATAAGGTTAGCCAACAAATAATGAAGACCGAAAAGCAAGAAGAATGCTACTTAGAAGGCCGATACCTCTACGACTATCGACGAGTCAAGATATACCCCGAGGAGCTATCCTCACTTGAACTATCATTCTTTGTTATCTTTCTTCTTTGGAGACTACCGTCGACCGTGATAATCCGTAAAACTTTTCTATGATAGCCGACGGACTCACGGTCCGTAAAGGGCCTCATTTATACGCGACCACCAAGTGGTAAACCCTAGCTAGACGAGAAATCGGGATGAAGAGCGCGGATCGGCAATTTGGAGCTCATCGGCGATCGACGAGCTACGTTGGCGATAATAAGTTCCTTACCACAGCTCGGGTTGAAGCCGATCGAGAAGGGCAATGAAGGAACTACTTGACCAAAGCCGAAAGTTGACAAGAGTAAGCAGATGGATGATAGAACTCATACGAGGGTTGGAAAGTTCTATTTCGAGTTCAGCCAACATGGAGGATGCAAGGGATAGAAAGATCCGATAGAGCATCGGTGATAATCTTTGGCATTGAGGAGTATCGGCTTCTAATCTGCAGTAAAGGATGGCCATTGAAAATCGGCGGCGCCGCCATAAGAGAAGAAATTTTGCTGGGTAAAAATTACATTATCTAGGCCTAGGAAGAACGTAAGATATTTGTGGAGGCCAGCCGATGAAATCTTTGTGTCGCCACTTGAGCACATTATGAGTCTCTCGCCATGAGATCGGCTCGCTCTCAATCGAGGTGGCATTCTCTGGTAGTCTTCGCTAGAAAAGCAGTAGTCTTCGATGGGTTCAGAAATAAGCTGTCGGCTAAATATTTTGTACAGCCAAAGTTGAATAAACCATAAAGGGCCGCCAACATGACCAACCACAAAATCAGCAAAACCAGAAAACAATCGGCTTCTGATGATGAACATCATCTGATAAACTGCCCCTAAAAACATCTTCCCCAGAGCAAGTCGACGACCCTCTATAAGCTGCTCTGCTATCAGCTGATACGCCTGCGTTGGCCCAAGGGATGCACCGCAAAAGAGAAACCGCTCGAGCCAGAGGTTGAGGAAGGTTGCGTGCTCTTCATCCGATACGAGCCCGTTTACTTTGTTGTTGTGCCGTATATACTTCGACCATCCTATACCCTTCATTTGGATCAGCTTGAACTGAGGTTTTCCAACGTAGTCGATAGCCGATCTCCGTCGAGTCTTAAGCAAGACAATTCGCCACGCCCGTAAGGGTTGGACCGACAGGACCCGAGTATGAAAAGGAAAGCATTGAAAGTGTCGGACCAAAAATAGCATGCCGTGTAACTAAGGGCTCATTAGCTTCCCGCAAGCTAGACTTAAAGGAAGACATTCGGCTATGCCCATCCGCTCCCACTCTGCTTTTTTTGAGCCGATACTCTAATATACCAACTTCTCCATCCCTTAAGCGCCGTCCAAGCCCTAAAACTTTTGCCCCACTCCTTCACATTGTAACCTTGGGCGATAAGGAGTCTTGGGATTTCTAAGTTTATCACCGATCGGCATCGAAGTTCCCTATCGGTCCTAAGTAATACTGGTTATTACTTTCGGGGATTGGAATGAGTACCTTTGAAGGGTCCATTCAGCCAATTGAGGGGGTTGAGAGATTGATCACCAAAAGCAAGAGAAGTCGAAGGAAGCCGATTGCGAGGAGGTGAGAGCGAGAACGCGTAAAAAGGACCATGAGGGTCCATATATATATCACTATGAAAAGTAAAAGTGGCGGGAAATGAATTCGAGGCAACGCGTGCCATTAAACCGCACCGAGATTTTTACGCAATTAAAACAAGCGGTTACTAGAACAGTTCTCCAGCTGACAAGGAAGAAGCCGACGATGAAAGAAAAGCCGATATATATATTTTCGAAAGATAACAAGTTATCTTCCAAAATTGGGGGGCATATGTTTGCACCAAAAATTGGCAAGAAGGGCGAATTGGCATAAAAGTATTATAAGCGATTTGGAATCGGATTGGCTTAAAGAAGCCGATATGTATTCGATTAATCTGGATCGATGAGTGTAACCGATTAAGCTCAAGTATGGATAAACTTGAATCGGTTTCGGAAGTTGCAACAGATTTGGAAGATCTCAATCAGTTTTGGAAGATAAGACGGGTTTGGCTAGGAATCAGCAGTTTTTGGAAACTACTAGAAGAATCGGCCAAGAGCAGGAGTTTGAATGCAGTATGAGGCACCTTTTGGAAAGTTTGGATAACGTACGAAAGCTTCAGATGGCATAAGGATGAAATTTGGAAACAGAGTCCAATTAGGAAACTATAGCCGATTCGGATTGTATTGACGTATTGGATCAGGACTCGAATCGGCTAGCGGGTATATAAGGCGAGCCATGGGCTGGATTGACGGGCATCCACAATCAATCAACACATCTACCAATTTTTACTTTCTGTAGTCTTTAGTCTTTTTAGCATTGTAATCTTTCCTCTGTAAGTCGACATCGATCAAATAAAGTTGCGCATCACGCCGATTGTTTGATCGTCATTGGCTTTTTTCAGGTTTGATTTGTTACTGTCTTGTTGCGCGCGCTTTTCGTAATCAATCTACCTTTTACCCTCGGATTAGTCTTAATCGGCTAATCTAGTTACCCTTCCGATCGGCTTTCTGGCTGATTCTTGATTTTAGCCGATTCACCTCACGAATCGGCTTGATTGAATTTTACAACTCTTTCCCTTATCGATTGCAGGGTCAAATCGATTGGCACGCTCGCGCACACTTGAACCCGGTGTTCGTCCGGTGTGTTGCAACCAGAAACCCTCTTCACGTTTTTGGCGTCAACAGGTAGTTATGAGATAATGATATTGTTCTGCCCTAATGACAAATTATGTACTCACAACTCGAATGAAGTGGTGTTTGCCTTACCCTTCACTTTGTATAAGTTAGGCTACACAAGACACGGAGAAAACAAAGCGTATAAAAGAAAGAATTCTCATCAATCATCTAATGTAATCTGCTTCATAGGCTCTGTTCTCTGTTGCTTTTACCTGTGCACGTGAAGTGGTCAAAGATAAATGATGGATCTAAGAACTTGATCCGTGCTATTAACAACAGGCTCAGTGCTTTGTCATTTCACATAAGAGAGTACTATTGGGTTGATATGAAGAAGATAAATGAGATTTATCACTACAAGACTGAAGAGTACTCTCATGATTCTACTAACAAGTTCAACATATACCCAGAGCAAATCCCTTCTTTTGTGCATTTGTGTACTTGTATGAATAGTTAGCGAAAACTGGAACAATATGCATTACCCCTAGCGTCAGCGTCTGTGTGAAGAACGGCGGAGGAGGTGACATCTGCGGCTGGCCGGAGGGTCCTGCCCCTTGCAACGACTGTGGATATGATATGTTAGCATCTGAAACGTGTAAGTACAACATAGCTACGTATACAATCTTAATTACCGCAAATAGTTGAACATCTAGAGGTTCGACTCGAGAGGCCTCGTCCGCCTCCTATCCTCCTCTCCTCCACTTTGCCTCCACGCTCGTCCTTTGCCTCTGCTTTGCTACAACTCTGCGATCATCTTCGCTGGGCTTCCCAACTGCCTTCAGCGGAAGAGGCGGCCCTCTTGCCGGCGTGCCTGACTTGGCCTGTGCAGGTCGGGCGCCACCACCGAGTCCATGAAGCCGAGCCCTGCCGTGACTCCTCCCACAGGCCAGTGTCGTAGATGACCAGAGGGTCGACCGGCATGGTCAAGGGGTCACAGTCGGCACCGTGCTTCTCCTTCATGGCTGCACTATATGTATCCTGCGAAACAAATAAGATATGAAGTGGATTAGCTCGGCCACAGTTGAAGTAGCTGTAGAGTAGCGAAAAGAGAAAGTCACTTACAATCTTCTCCTGGGCAGCCAGGGGCATCGATGGTTGCGTACCGTCAGGTCGGACACGGGGCGTGTGTGCCTGCGTCCACACGGTGAACTCATCGGGCTCAAGTCCTTTCTCCGACTCCTGCAGTTCAATTTCAAATGTGAAATGAAAAACTGAATTGACAAGAATGCTAGAGTTGTACTTAGTATACTTACGATATTGCGCGCGACGTGACCCATGCCTCGTCCACCTAGGTAGGTCACACAGATCTCAGGGTTGGCTTCTCAATTCCCCCTGTTCCTCTTGGACCTCTCGATCCACTCCTTCGATGCCTACATCTTGTAGAGCTCCCTCCAGGCGTGTGGACACTTGTCCATCCAGTCCGGACACCAAGGCAGGTACTCCTTCGCCTCGAGGTACTGCTGCAAGGCATGTGCCCTCGAGATCTTCATCCCCGTGCTCCTGTAGTGCTTCATCACCGCGTCTCGACGGCATAACCTGATGGCGTCCCTGACCGTCTTTGCCGCCATTGTGTCGAGCACATGACGACAAGCATGATAGTCGTCCTGGGATGCGTCAGGGCCAAGCTGATACCTCACCGAAACAAACAAGTGAAGCTATAAACATGAAAACATCAATAGAAATGACAACTTACCCAGAACACGGCTATGCAATTATACAATCTTTTGCCAGTTTAACCTGGTCAGTTCTAAGAACTGGGCAAAAGAAACACATTTAAATGGATGTCCAAGTGTGTTGTTGGAAAGGAGAACTTCATAGGTCTTTTGATTGCATACAGTAAATACTTGTATAATTATCCAATTATCCACTTGTGTAACAGTGTAAGCAAAATCATGTTGATATGTTTAGTTAACATGGACCAATCTAGTTACTTGTATTTGTCACTCTAATGACATGCCTGGTATCAATTTTAGTGCACCACAAGCAATCACTTCAAAGTTAAAAAAAAAAAATAGGAATAATTAGATATATGCCACTCCTCAATTTGGAAATTCATTTGCATGTAGAAAAAATGCCAGCAGTGGCATTTTTTGTATGAACCATCAATTTCCAAATTGATCTTTAAATCTAAGTCTCCCTAAAAAATATAATAGGCACAACAAACAACAGTACATTCACATTTTGTTGAGTCGAGTTTTATTATCTTTTAGCATATAAGTACCACAGTAGTGAGGATCATTCTGTAGAGGGCAAAATGAGTTCAGATAGGGACCTTGTAGAGGAACTTCCCGTTTGGAAAAAAATCTCAAATAACGATAGTAGCAAACCTGAAGACAAACATAAGCATTAGTAATGCCACCAACTTGGGAACAATAGGCACATGAAATCAATAAGAAAGCTAATCCACAAATCTAATCCTAAAGATTAGTATTTGTAATGGCAAGTATATTCAAATAAACAAAGAGTGCCACCATAGTAACATACCACATTGACAGTTTTTTTGAAATGCCACTCTGTAATTCCAGTTTGTATATATGTGTTCCTACTAACATAGAGACCTGAAGAAGCAGCAATAATCAAAACTCAGTGCAACTATAGCCACAATGCCGAATGAACTGGAAATTATACAGCAATAACAATAGAACAATCAGGAGATTAAAGCAATGCCTGTCAGTTGGTCCTCAAAGATTATTTATTGGAAACATTACTACAGCAGCATGCAATAGGATGAGTTTGCAGCTAAAAATCAGAACTAACATGTAACGACTTAATATGCCTCGATTTACACTCACTAATGAGTCAGAAGCGCATGAGCACAGCAGGCCATACTAACATATCTATATTGTACTTGAAACATGCCATGATGCCTGTTATGGGTTGACTGAGCCCATGAACAGTACCCACGTACTGTTCATGTGAACAGTACTATGTCACTGTAGCAGCGGTCCAGATTGCTAAGGAAATAAGAAATCAAGGATTAGGTTAGATTAGTTACTATAGATAAGGTTAGTTACTATAGATTAGAATATTGCTTTCTTAGGCTCCAAGTTAGCCATCCTATAAAAGGGATGTCATGTATCACTTTATGCATCCAAGCAATGAGTAAACCAAGTCTCTAGCGGAACAAGATCGGTAGCAACGCCATCGATAAGAAATCAAGGATTATGTTAGATTAGTTACTATAGATAAGATTAGTTACTATAGATAAGATTAGTTACTATAGATTAGAATATTGTTTTTCTTAGGCTCCAAGTTAGCCATCCTATAAAAGGGATGTCATATCACTTTATGCATCCAAGCAATGAGTAAATCAAGTCTAGCAGATCAAGCCGCCATCGATAATCGCGGGTGCCCGTTTACGCCCATGCTTAAGGGGGGCCTATCTCATCCCGTTGCGTACGGATCGTGCGTAACAATACCTCTTGGCTCACAAGTGCAAACCAATGTAGATGTACTAAATCAAAGTGTTAGCCGTAGTGCTATAAATCTACTTAGCACTCTATATGAAATCTTCGTTCACACATGCACATAAATCTACTTAGCACTCTTGGCGTGGGCGACCTCCACGGTCGGAGGCGAACATCGGCCTTGCGGTCGGCAATGCCCGAGCGGCGCCCGGGCTGCCGGAGGCAGCGCTTGAGGCGCTGGGCGTCCGGCGGTGGCGGCAGCCAAGAGCGATCACGGGAGGCACGGAGGCGGCAGCAGCGCAGTGAGGCGGTGGCGGCGGGAGCGCGGTCTTGAGGCGAAGCGGCAGTGTGCTAAGTCCTCTGGGACTTAGCGCATGGGCCGGCCATTTTGTTAAATGAAATACCTTTGTCGTTGGCCTCCTTGGGACCGCCGACACTGAGTCGGCCCAAACTTTCGTAGCAGTAGTGGTCCCACCGGCAGAGATACATGATATGTGTCGTCGGCCTACTTACAGCCGATGACACTGAGTCACCTGTGTCTAGGTCAAACGGCCTAAACTTTCGTAGTAGTAGGTGGTCCCACCGGCAGAGACACGTGATCTGTGTCGTCGGCCAGCTTATGGCCGACGACACTAAGTCACTTGTGTCTAGGTCAAACGGCCCAAACTTTCGTAGCAGTAGGTGGTCCCATCAGCAGAGACATGTGATTTGTGTCATCGGCCTACTTAGCGCCGACAACACTGAGTCATTTCTGTCTAGGTCCAAACTTTCGTAGCAGTAGGTGGTCCCACCGGCAGAGACACGTGATATCTGTCGTCGGCCTTCTTATAGCCGACGACACTGAGTCATTTCTGTCTAGGTCCAAACTTTCATAGCAGTAGGTGGTCCCACTGGCAGAGACACGTGATCTGTGTCGTCGGTCTAGTTAGAACCGACGACACTGAGTCATTTGTGTCAAGCATTATCGACGGTTTGGTGACAAGCGCCGACACTGTATCATTTTTGTCATCGGTATATACGGAGCCGCCGACACAGAGGCTCCAATGTATCGAGAGTAATCCACTACGCTTACACGGTATCATTCGAACCAGCCTGCATGTGCCTCCACAACATGGTAAATACCATCCTAGCTCATCCATACACTTTCCCTCACTCGGCTCGAAAAGGTTGACCTCCACGCCTTTTCTTTAGGTCGGTGGCGTCTTGATCCCGTAATATTAAATCCGATTATTTTGTCACCTTAGACGGGCCGAATAAGACATTTGAATTGTCATTTTAGGGTTTCACAACATGCAGCAGGTCATTCCTCGTTTTCCGATTGCCCTGTGTTGAATCGTCACTACAAAGTGCATTAATTGAAACTTTATCTAGGAGAGTATATTTAACAAACACACCGTCGTCACATACCAATTAATTAAAAATAAATATACCACATTTCATACAAATGTATGTTGAGTACGTAACAACCATTCTAAAAGGTATATTTGATTTTTCTAAATTTTAAGAACAACAAATATATTTTCTCATCCCATTTCGAATTAATAATGTCGTCGGCATGTTATTTGCCGCCGAGAAAGGTGGAGCTGTCATGTGGGACCGCTTTCAAATTCACTGCCATGTGGGACCGCCTTTATGTCGATGGCACTTTGTTATTTACGCCAACCACAGTGGTTCTCGCCTTGCCATGTGGGACCGCATTAAAGTCCTTCCGTCTGGGCGTTAGGTTGCCGTTAGGGGGAGGAACTGTGTCGTCGGTATACTGTTAGCCGCCGACATAGGTACTTTTTGCGGGAAACAAAATTCAAAATCCTGCCCGCGCCAAGTAGTCATCGTGCCAGGGAGTATGTATGTCGTCGGGCTAGTCTATTGCCGCCGACACAGGGCATATACTTGTCGTCGGTTATGAAACCACCGACATAGATATTTTGGCCGATGACACTGATGTCGTTTCCTGTAGTGATTCTGCCTACGGCGATAGTGAGTACTGGATCGATGTTCACAATATTCTAACCCAATGGTATCGCCCAAACCCTCTCTGTTGCAACGAGCATGAGCATGATCTGATCTGATCAGTTCTTCCAAAGACTGCTGACAAGGATGCAATCGTGCATCATCGCCAACGCTTTCTAGTGTGTTCCTGAGCGTGTTCTCGATTATTCGAAGTGCCCCATCTCACCGTCCGTCAAGACAGAAACCATCGAAATTCATCCACTTGAACACGGAAGATGAATCACAAGATCTCTGAATCAAGATATCGTCCTCTGAAGCCGAGCTCTGTTCATCCCCACTCCCCGGAGGACATAGGGCCTTCACCGAAAGCTATGCTCTAGAGGTGATCGATGAAAAGGAGCAGAAATGATTCACACCAATGCATGTCCGCAAGACTGGATGAGAAGATTCTTTGCCAAAGGCGATAGATCACCAGATAATAACACCGAATCCAGGATGTATCGATGTGCTCAAGTCCAGAATGGCACTGCGCGCTTCTGCGTGGAGAAGGAGAAGACGAGCCCACAGAGGCGAGTGCGATATGTGAAAGGAAAAGCACTAGAAGTGCTCCTCGAGAATAGAAGGGTAGTTCAAAGAACAAACAACAAAACAACCATGGATGGAGCTATAGTTATAGGTGGTGTAACATCCCAAAATTTGAGTTTTGGAATGTTTAAAATCAAAATGAATCATTTGCAATTTCTCTAAGTAACCTGCTTAAATTGAATTTTCTAATACTTAGAAGATTTAATTTGATTAATCTATGCATCAAATTAAAGGTTTTCAGTTTTTATTGGGTTCCTTGTGCTTCAAGGAATTTTTCTCAGATTTTTGGAGATTTTTCTGAATTTATTTGCTATTTATTTGAATTTATTTGCATTCACTTGAATTTCGAATTTAAATAATTCGAAAACATTTTAATTCTTCAAAACCCTCTCGGCCGAATTTGTCCTGCCCAAACCCTATTCTTCCGCTCCGCCCATTCTCTCGCCTCGCCTGCCCGCCGCCTCACCAAGGCTTCACCGCCGACGGGCGACACGTGACGCCCGAGATGCACTCAAGATCGCGCCGGCCCCAAAACCCTAGCCGCCGCCACTGGAGTCCGTGGCCGCAGACGCCCCTGAGTATATTTAAAGCCGCCACCTCCCGCAGACGAGGTTCCCACTTGCCGAGTCCGCCGCCTCCTTCTCGATCGAGACGCCAAGACCGAGATCACCGTCAGCCGGGTTCTCGCCTCCCAACACCTTCTCCGCCGTCTTCCGCCTCTCCGGCTATCCTCGTCGCCGCTTGCGCCATCAACTCACCTCGAAGCCCTTCTTCCGGATCCGCCTACATCCCGTCGATCCGGTGCCTATTCCGCCGCGCCAGGTGTCGCGTCTTCCTGGCCCGGTGAAGTGAGCGCCGCTTCTCACCGCCGAAGCCTTCACGCTGTCTTGGTCGTCTGACGTCTGCCGACGATCCAGATCGTACACGCCTCACCTGGGCTTCGCCTCTGACCATCCGACGCTAACGGACGCGTGCGGATCTTGCCGCGGGTCGGTGCCCTCGCACCAGGTGTCGCTGCTGCCGCTATGCGTCAGTCAGGGTGCTGCTACAGCCACTCGCCTTCTAGCCGCCACGCGGTATGCCACTGCCGCTGGGTTCCGCCACATCACCCAATGTCACCTCGGTGCGCCTGTTCACCATGGACCTAGTCTCTCGACTCATGGGTCCCACATGTCACCGAAATTTTATTTTCTTTTCTGATTTTCCGAAAACCGAAAATCCCAGCCAATCACAAGCCGACACGTGTCACCCTTTCCGAAATTTTCTGATTTTCTCTCAATTAAATCTTCCAAGGCCCGCTTCCTTCGTCCAACTCCGATTGAGTGATTCAAATTTCTAAATTTTTGTAAAATCAAGCTCTACACTCCAGAGCCATTTATTTTCAATTTTGAGCATGTTTTTCTCTGTTTGGTATTTATTTGGTTTCGTTGCTTTATTTTCCCGTAGACGCTAACTCAAGGAGCGAATCGAGACTTCAAGACCAAGAATCGCACTTGAACAGCAAGGCAAGTCGAGACCTTTGATCATATTGAACCCATGTTTGCAAAAGTACTTTGTTTTATACAATTGCATGCTATTTGTGTAACAATGCTAGTTTATGGAGTAGCATTTACCCGCTTTTGAGTATGCCCTTTGATTATTGGAATGCCATGTATCCATTGTTACCCTTAAGTTGGGACATTATTAGTTGGACATAATCATAGTACCAAAGATTGGGTTATCGAAGCTATGCTTAGCCATGCTTAGTTGTCCGATGATTCATATCACCGTGAGCTAATGTTAATCTTGACTTAATGAGATATTGAATTGTGGTCATGGACCATCGTTGTAAAACTTGTTGTACCATGGCAGGTATGCCATTGGTTTTGGGTTGAACAAAATGTTTCTCGCAATTGATCGTGGCAAGAAAGGGGTGCTTGGCACATTGGGATGTGGTTGTTTTGCTCGAGACAATTTAAGGACTTAATCTTGCGCCATTGAATCGACCTAACTGCAACCACAAGTCCGTATGGGACGGACCTAGCTGATTAATTTGCAATGTCCAGACTTGATACCTTGTTAAGGTGTGGGTTGTGCATTGTAAAGGCTTTGTAGTGATCTCTCCGCCGACACACCAAAGGAAGTGTGTTCGACAGGGATGATCATGTCTTGTGGGTAAAGCCGCATAACCTCTCGCAGAGTGTAGCAAGGATCAATCAGGATCGTGGATAGCTTGATATGTTGATGTGAACGGGAGTTCATCGTTTTGTTGTCTCAAGCTATATTGTTGAATTGTGAAGTGCTTGTAAGATTGAGCATGGTTTAATTTCTACCATATATGCATGTATTGTATATTTGTGTGTGGATTGTTTCCCACGTGCCAATGTAAACTAAATAACTAGGAAGGCGCTTCGCGATATGTACTCCTCCGCCGCAATAATGACAGATCGTGTAGTATACTTGGTAGGAGTTGGTGATCATATCCGAGTTGCAAGGATCAGTCTGGATAGCTGATATGTTTACAGTGGCAGTGCTAATACTAACGATATATGCGACAACAAGACATCTTGGCGATGATATGTTGGGGACAACTTTGCAAAATAATATCTTGGCGATGATATGTTGGGGACAACGAGGAACAAGAGACATAGATTTTTCTGCGAAGAACCCTTCCTAAAAAATCCACTGACGCAGAAGAGAATTACTATCACGAGGATATATTTACAATGGAGTGCTTGCTTTTGCCATATACTCTGAGGTTATATTTATAGTAATATATAATAGACTCGTGTATAGCATGACTTAAAACAGAGTAGAAAACAAATTCGTATCGCCCTCAACTTCAACAATCTCTACCTTATGATGAATTCTTCTTATAGCCAAAATATAATGCAACTTCTCTGAAAACAAATCGCCAAAATATAATGTGACTCTTCTCGAAAGAAATCATTATGAACAACTTGTGCACCAAAAGTCCAACGGACTATTAAGTGATACCAACTAAGTTAAGTAAAAGCTCAAACTTAGCGGTTAGAACTGACTTTGTCAACATATCAACTAGATTATCATGATTACTTATCTTGCTAACTTTAATGTCACCATGAGCAATGACACATCGATTGTAATGATATCTGACAGCAATGTATTTTGTTCTCTCATGAAACATCTGATCCTTTGTAAGGTAAATAGCACTCATTTGTGAATACTTAACCATAGAAGGCGAGATTAGTCATGTATCTACTAACAGCACTCAATGATTGAGATAAGTCAGGGCGAGAACATACCATGTCATACATAAGTGAACCAATTGCATTGGCATAGAGAACTCTAGATATATATTCAATTTTGTCGGGGATTCAATAATTTCCGTAATGACCGTTATACCCCGGCAGCCAATTTCGGCCAACCATGCATGCCCTTGGATGATGTTCCCAAGGAGAATCCTCGGATGGTCGTGCCAGCGGGTTCGCCCGACCATGTAGGCTGAGCTCGCCTACGAGCATACCCATGCCCGTCTACGAGCATCCAAGCTCATCCATGAGCGTGCGCAAGAACCAGTCAGTGTTGGGTGAATCCACATAGATCGTGTTCACCCCACGACGGTTAAGTGGCGATAATTACACCATGATCTGGGGCCGTTATGCCCATGACGAAAACGTGGCTAAAATCAAGGTTGCGGTTACAGCCACGGTTAATGTAGTAAATTGCGCATTATTCGGCTGCAGTTAAACATTTTGTAAGCTATAAAAACCCCTCCGGTAGATCGGTAAAGGGACACGGCACAACACGCTAACAAGTACAAAAAGCTAGTAAGAAACAAGCGCACGAGCAAATAGCATACACACACAAACCTTTCTGTAAGAATCCAACTCATATAGTGAGATCACTGGAGTAGGGTTATTATCTCCGTTGTGAGAGGCCCGAACCAGTATAAATCCCTCTGTCTACTTTCCGGGTATCCGATCATCCTCATAGCATCCTTCGGACACAAACCCTTCACGAAAAAGGGGCAGTGTTGATCCCTCATTCAACAAGTAAGCTCGGCGAGGACCTGTTTCCCAAACATCAACAACTGGCGCAGTCCGTGGGGATCATCACTGGTAAGTTCCTTTCATGAAGAATCCCTGAAGATGCCTAATTCCCAGGATGCCCGAGACCTCTATGCCTTCGACGACGCCGAGGACAATGATATGTACTATGCTGATGAAGGCGTAGCCGGTGTTGCTGACCCCGAAGGTCACACCGAGCTCGGGAGTCTTTCCCTGGTGGCTGCAGCAGAGAGCAATTCCTTCATGCTATACCCTTACGGACGATGAGGAGTGTGATGAGCTCTATGATGGTTCGGACATTCCCAATCATTTTGAGCTCAATCACGAGACTACATCGCGAGGAGACACCATGATGTCACCTTCGCAATCCTCGCACTCCCGTGATGTTAACATGGCGGGAGGGGGAGAAGACCCTAAGATTGAATCCTCGGGAGCTACCTAACAAAACCGCTACGAAGCAGCTAGAAATCACTTGGAAGCATCCCTGAACAGGATCTTGGCGAGCATCCACCGTCGAGCTCGTAAAAAACTGAGCACCAGGGCTGAGACCTCAGCTCGTGAGATTTCTCGCGAGCATCGCACTCCAGAGCGCACACGAGATTGTCGGCCAAATTCGCCTCCTCTCGCTCCCTAGAGTGGGGAGCGATTGCAAGCTCTGGTGGCGGTCATGTGCGTCCTTTGGAATTTTTCCGAATAGGTGGATTTGGAAGCAATGGGCGCGGTTGTAGCTGAAGACTTGGAGAAGCTCGCCGTCGACATGAAGCTTTCAAAGTCACCTCGTGACAAGAAAACCAAGAGCGTTTCCCAAGAAGATCGACGTCACACCCCTGTTCGCTCCCATCATGGCGATTCTCGAAGTCTTGCTCGGGAGGGCCGTGGGAGGCATGATCGGTACCGTGAGGACTCTCGGTGCGATTCCCGTGCAACCTCACGAGGTCAAAGGTATGCCCATCTCAGTTACGGGCATACCGAGTATTCCACCTCAGATAGATCCCCGCCGCACCGACATCGAGAAGTTTTCTCTCGTCTTGGTCCGCGTGTCGAAAGCTAGTATTGTGATGATCGCCGTGATCACCGTGGCTAAAGAGACCACCATGACGCCCTGGCTTTAGGATGTCGGGCGTTTTCAGCGTCTCTTCGTAATGTCTCGTGGCCGAGCAAGTTCAAGCTTGGCCACATTGAGAGGTTCAATGGGACCCAGAATTCGAATGAGTTCCTCTCTATTTACACCACTGCGATCTTAGAGGCTAGAGGTGATGAGGGAGTTATGGCAAACTTCCTCCTAATAGTTCTCGATGGAGCTGCTCGGACTTGGCTCTTCAATCAGAAGAAAGAGTCAATTTGCTCTTGGAAACAACTCAGCGGAGCACTCAGAGCGAACTTCTAGAGCTGCTATACCCATCCGGGCAAAGAGCGTGATCTTGAGTGCTTGATCCAGATGGAAGGTGAGTCTTTGCGACAATTTGTTTAAAGATTCATTCAAGTGCGGAACTTGATCCCGAATGTTTCGAATGAGGAAATCGTCCAAGCTTTCAAGTTTGGGGTCCAAGGCATCCGCTTCACTCAGGATTTGGAAATCCATCCTGATCTAACAGCCAGTGAGCTGTTCCGCATGGCCAATTGGTATGCAAACACCGATGAGGCAGTCCAATGGAAGAAAATGTTGGACGAAGGCAAGCTTCCACCTCAACCCGGCCTAGAAGACTCCACAACCAAGAAGAATGCAAGCTCTGTGGAGAAAAAATTAAGAAGAAGAAGAGATCGTCTGCGCTGAACATGGTCATGGTTTGCCGAAAGCGACACCAACCGAAGCTCACATGACCTCGATGAGCCTTGAATTTCAGTGGAAAGGGTAGGGGGCGACCGCCTTTGCGCCGCAACGACCAAGGTCGCGTCAACCAAGGAATCCCCCCTGAATGACCGGTTCTGCCCACTCCATCAATCATATGGGCACAACCTTCGCAATTGCCGGACTTGGGCGTTTCACTTGGAACGGTTCTACAACGGCAAAGGTCCTATGCCTGCGCTTCCAAAGAAAGGTGAGAGCGGTAAGGGCAAGCAGCCCGCCAACGATAATGAAGATATGGGTTTTCAGGAACCCCGCAATCATATCGTGGTAATATTCGGGGCCTCATCAGCCTACAAATCCCGCAAGGATCTAAAGGAAGCAGCACGGGAGGTGCATCACGTCACCTAGGGCAAGCCCCCCGTGCAACAGCTCAAGTATTCCGAGCTGCCCATTACCTTCTCCAAGGATGATTGTCCCTGTCGACGATTCGGGAACTGGTCCCTCGCCGAGCTTACTTGTTGAATGAGGGATCAACCTAGGGCCCCTTTTCCGCGGGGGTTATAGCGTCCGAGGGCCTACCGAGCTTGGGTCGAGATGGTCGGGACAACACAACGAACAGCGGGTTTTTATCCTGGTTTGGGCCTCTCACGGGGGAGATAACAACCCTACGTCCAGTGGTTTCACTAACATCCAAAGTCGGATTACAGGGTGTTTGCTCGGGGGCACTAGGCCTTCCCTTTCTCTCCTTACTTCTTACAGGTGGGTTTGGTGCTCTTCTAATCTCTCTGGGGGGTACTGAGATGCTTCCGGAAACTAAGTGGTGAAGTGCCAAATTGAATCCCAGGGAAGCGGAACCCTGAATATTACATGCGATGGGGTATTTATAGACGGTTACAGCTTTACATCATTAATTACGGAGTGACGTGCCGCTACTATTCCTGGACGTGGGTGGAACTGTTTCCTTGCTTTTCGCCATACCGTGACGTGGGCGCAGTGGGCTTAGATCGTGGCCGCACAATCCTTCGAGCCATCAAGTGATTAATGCCACGTCGTCTTGGTGAAGCGTGCCCGGCTTTTTGGTTATGCCCAAGGTCCCTCTTCGACTTAGTGGCGTCGCCCGTCGAGCAAGCATGCTCGGGAGGCTTCGGCCGGTCTTGGGTAGGCCTCGCAGTCGGTCTTCCCGGGGATCTTCCTTGGGGACGTCGTCCAGGGGCGAGCATGGTCGCCCATAGGGTTTACCCAATCCCCGACAGCTAGCCCCCGAGGCTAAAGGGGAAGTTGCTCGAAGGGGCCTTCACCTTGAGCCTCCAGACTTATAGAAGGGATTGGGACCTTGCAGTGGAGAACTACTGCAACATCCGAGCATCGCTGCTCGGGAATAAAAATCTTGCAGCGGAGAACCACTGCATCATCCGAGCATTGCTGCTCGGGAATAAAAATCTTGTAGCGGAGAACCACTGCATCATCTGAGCATTGCTGCTCGGGATTAAAAATCTTGCAGCGGAGAACCATCCGAAGATCCGAGCATTCTTTGCTCGGGAATAAAAATCTTCGCAAATGAGAACTCTCAGAGCATCGAGCATTGCTGCTCGGGAATAAAAATCTTGTAGCGGAGAACTACTACAGCATCCGAGCATTGCTGCTCGGGAATAAAAATATTGCAGCGAAGAACTACTGCAGTATCCGAGCATTGCTGCTCGGGAACGAGCGTGTTCCGGCGGGACCGAGCGTCCTGCCCGGGACCCGACCAAAATGGGGCTTAGGAACGGAGGCGAAAGGTTGCGACGGTTCCTTCTTCGCGAAGCCTCACGGGTACGGTTCTGATAGTTTTTTGGAAACCGCGCCTTTATAGGACAGTTTCAAAAACTGCACCGCCGCGCGTCGACTCATGAACGGGCGAGGGCAGTTACTGGCCCGTTCGACTTCTCCGCCCATAAATACCAGGCAGGAACAGTCTCTCGAGGCTTCCCTCTTTTGCGACTCACCATCAAAACTTCACAGCCTCCCATTCTTCAGTCTTCCTCTTGCGCTTGCGCCCTTTCTCCAAATCTTCCTCATGGTGAAGTTCGGCCCAACCAAGATCACTAGGGAGAAGCTCCGGGTGCTCGAGGACTTTGGGTACCTTGACGCGGGCACCTGGCGGATGCCCATCGACGAAGGAGCTCCCGTGCCGAAGAACAACGAGATCATCACGTGCGAGCTCTACACCATCAACGGGCTTCGGACGCCTGAAAGTGAGTTTCTTGAATCAGTAAGAATGCGAAAAGTCGAGATCTAGATCCTAACTTGAACCCAAATTTTATTCTTGTCTTGACCATCTTCTCGCACCTTTGCGAGGGATTCGTGGGCATCCTGCCCACGGCGAGTCTCTTCTTTCATTTCTATTCCTTGTTTCGCACCGGTGCGGCTTCTCCCACCGGTTCTTTGTACTTCCGTTTGCGAGCCAACCGACCATACGAGTACCCCTTCTTTTCCCTCAAAGACTCGGTGGCGAGCTGGGCCGATTTTTGGTTTTATCTGAGGAAGGCGGAGGGAAGCTCTCTGCATTACACCGGAGCGGCGGCGCCCAGCGTCGAGACCGCGCGCCCACCCGTGGCAGCAGAGGAGGAGCAGGCCGTGATGGTGATCAGCGAGCTCACGAACATGGGGCTCACTGGTCGGGACATCGTCCGCGACTTCCTCAAGAACAGGGTGTCCCCTCTGAGGAGGAGGGAGCATCCTTTCTTCAAGATCTCCGGGTGGGACGATCTCACCCGAGAGGCATACTCTGGTAAGCTCTGTACTTCTTGAGCAAATTTTGCCTTGTATGCACTGTTTTACGCCCGTGCTGACCTTTTCTGTTGATCGGCGACAGCCCCGGGCTTCGACTGGTTGGAGAAGCGGGTCACCGAGATGTTCGCACCGAAGAACAAGGAGCTCGGCCTTGGCGCCAAGTCGAAAGAATGTGCTCGAGCGGAGCGAAGTGGTGAGTTCTTCTTTGATCCACGCTTGGGGGAAGGCGTCCCGAGCATCTTCTGATGCCTTTTATTTTTGGCAGGAGACGGTCACCCTTGATATAGCGGTGGCCGACCTTAAGCCCTTGACAGGTGGACAGGGAGTGCTTGTCCCCGCTGCTAAGGCCAAGAAGACGAGGGGCAAGAGGCAAGCACTGCCGCCGCCCCCGACCCGATCGACAAAGAGGCGGGCAGGCCTGACCACGAGTCCTCCTCGGCAGCACTTGGAGTATGCCGACAAGAAGGAGGTAAGCAGCCCACGCGCCTGGATGGAGGATTATTCTGCAAGGAAACCGGAGCTGATGGACCGCTTGCAACAGATTGCAGAGAAGGCGCGGTGCAAGGCGACGAAAAGAGGGCTTGTCGACGAGAAGGAGGTAAGCCGCTTGCACACCTGGGTGGAAAATTACAGCCAAGAGGACCTGAGGCAGCTTGAGAAGGAGGCGAGACTTACTGAGGAAATGGTGCAGGCCGAGCAAAAAGCGTTGAGGGAGGAGCTTGCCGAGCTTAAGGCCAAGCTCAAGCAAGTCACCGCAGCCTGGCGGGCTGTGGAGCTCGAGGAGGAGAAGGATGATGAAGACGATAATGAGGAGGAGGACGTGCCGCCCCTCATAACGAGGTGTGGGCCTCGAAAGAAAATGCCGGAGGCGGCCGACACGGAGAAGGTCGACCCCCTCCCGGCGAGGACCAGCCCTGCTGCGGAGAAGGGGGCTGAACCTGGGACTGCAGCAGCGGTTGACCCTACCGGGATGACGACGAGGAGCTCATGAAAGGTAATCCCCGAGCCCCACCCTTTCTCTTTTTTTTTGCTTTTTCTTTACCCGAGCTCACCCCACCTTGTTGGCGTGGGCGTGCTAGCTCCTGGGACCTTTCCGGACTGTGGGAGGGTAGCTGACGAGATCCTTGATCGTGTCTCAGAGAGGGAGCTCACCCTTGCCGCCGACCACGCGTGATGGGCAAGGCCGTCGACCTGGTGGTGGCGGACAAGCTCATCGACGGCACCGATCAGGGCGCCAAGGAGCTTCCCGCCCTAGAGGGACCAGTGCCCCAAGACGAGCTCCTGGCTCTTCCGAGCACGGAGGGTGCTCGGGCAGAGGAGGAAGAAGATCTCGTGATCTTAGGCGAAAAGGCTGCCCAAGAGAGCACGAGATCCCCAGGTGAACCGCTTTCCCGGGATAAGGACGAGGAGCCCCCGAGCGAACAACATGCTCAGGGGGAAACCGCACGCGCCCCGAGTGAACCACCTGCTTGGGCGAGCGCCACGCCGTCTCCGCGGACCGCATGCTCGGGCGGGCGCCACGCTGTCCCCGAGCGGACCACATGCTCAGGCGGACAGCGAGAAGACCCTGAGCGGGCTGGCCGCTTAGGAGGGAGGCGCGACGTCCCCGGGCGAACCACATGCCTAGGGGGATGAAGCGTCGTCTTCGGGCGATCTGCGCCCCTGGAAGGATCTTGAGGACGTCCCAACCGAACTCCTTTCTTGGGCGGAAGGCCGGGTCCCCGAGCTGACTTCGCCCGATAGGAGACTTGTGGCTCTTCGGGGGGCAGAAATCGCCAAGACCTTCCAAGGTGACCTCTGCGTGCGCCTTGGTCGTAAGCACACTTCCTTTTCTTGTTGGTAGTTTCTTCTTTTCGTGCCCTGGGGGAAAGTGCCTGAAACCTCTCTTCTCCTTGCTTTCTACAGGTTCTTCAAAAGACCATGGAGGATTTCAATTCCTCGACAGTTCCTCCGAGGTTGTCGCCAAGCAGAACACCGAATATGACGCCCGGATAACCGAGCTCGAGCGCGAATAGACGAACTTAAGGCCCGAGATAAGCTGATCTTGGAGAGGTGCCGCCAGGCTGAGAAGAATATCCACCAAACCGAGCAGGACGCCACGGCGAGCAAGGGGAGAATTTGCGAGCTCGAGCAGGAAAAACTGCACTCCCAAGTCCTTGCTACGAAGGTGACGGAGCTGGACTGGGCCGCGTAGGAGGCTTCCGAGCTTGCCGATCAAGGCAAGGAGGAGACAAATCAGCTCTGCCAAGAAGCCCGGGAAGGATAGGAAGCTCGGAGGAAGGTCATCGACCTCGAGGCCAAGATCGACGAGCTGAGGTAGAAACTCACCGCGGCGCTTAGAGGGACAAAGCCCGGGGCGTAGATAATTTTCTTTCTTCTTTCCTTTATTTTTTGATGATGCTTGACGATGTAAATAGGGCACACTTTTTCCCCCAAGGATTTTTGTCTTCTGTTTTGTCGCTTTTACATTCTTCTGGCTGTCTCCCTGCACACAATGAACACAGGGCGAGCAACGAAAGATAGGCTGATTGGAGCATAAGTTAGAACGGAGCATGGGCGATGTAAGCCCGAAAGCTAGATAAGTAAGAAGCTTGTTGCGAGCGACATGGACTTGAAATGATTACACGATCGTGAGCTAGGGCGAAGCACTTAACGATTATTTTGGCAAAAGCGTTAGTGCGTTAGCTCGTTACTACCAAGCCCGCTGCGAGTGAAGGTCGTGCACTTGAGTTGCGTGCACGAGCTCGTTCGCAGGAGAGTTAGGGAAATGCGCGTCACTCCACTGACCAGGTCACCAACTTCTCCGAGTTGCGAGCGTGGGCTAAGTCGGGAAAGGGAAACGCGCAAGGCCTCGACTCCCTTAGCGCATTGAGCACATGCCCCTAATTTGCGAGCATGGCCACTGGCGAGGAAGGGCGTGCGGTTGCTCGACAGAGTGGCGCGACGACCAAGCACGCCAGACCAGGCTAAGATTACGGGCCGACCAAGAGGGTGTCTGTGTGCGACCGTAAACATGCAGCGAAGAACTACTGCGGATCATAGTCGGCTTATGGAGACTGGAACCTCTGGTGGTGAGTCTTAGTGGCCGGGTGTTGGCTGGGGCACTCTGTGCGTTCGTGCGCACGCCGACCGAGCCTTAAAATAAGGACGCTTGGAGCGAACGTTCTGACCCGACGCCCTCGTCCCATCCCCAAGACCGTGAGGAAAAGTATGCCCTTGTGCGAGACTGAGTCGGCTTACCAACGGGCAGTGACCTTGAGAGTATTCATAAAATCTTGGGGGTAACAGACTTTGCACGGGCGAGGGAACCGAATTTTTTCTCAGGAAAAAAGACTGCTAGACGAGCGCAGGATAAAGAAGCAAGCATGGGTTTAGACAATGAACTTGCATAGCTGGTCGATGTTCCAGGAGCTCGTGAGCACCCGACCATCATCCATTGCCAGGCGGACAGCCCCTAGGCGTGCCACCGAGATGACCGTGAACGGACCTTCCCACTTGGGGGAGAGCTTGTTGGCCTTTGACGTGTCCTGAATTTGACATAGGACGAGGTCGCCAAATTGCAAGGTCCTGGGTTGAACCGACTTGTAGGGACCTGAATATGCAAATTCGGACCCTCTGTATATGCTGCACTAGTCTAGGATCGCGCTAGTGCACACAGGCTCAACATTAGTGAATATCACAATCATACGTAGCGAAAATAAGATAAAAGACATTATTTATTAAATATTACTAGTTGAATGACCTCATGGTCAATTTACTTAACAATGCCTCACAAGGCTGAACAACCAATTGAACTGTAGAGGAAATGAAGACATAGATAACCCCTCAGTATACCACAGGCAACTGACAAGGCTCGCACCCTAAACATTCGTCTCTTCAGGGTACACCTTCTTTAGCACTGGTGATGTTGTTGTAGGCAAGGGTGAGTACAAAAAGCACTCAACAAGTTGTGCACAGAATGCAATTCTAACATAACTATATGCAAGGCTTATTCCAAAGGAAGGCTAAGAGATTCATTTGCAGTAAAGCAACATTTATGAACAAGTACGGTATATAGATTTGAAAAGATAGTAAAACAAATAACAGTAATAGATAGATTCAGCATTTCTCAAATAAACCAAGTTTTCTCATCCTAAGTCAAGATTCAACTTCCATGGCGACCTACCATCCATCCCAAGTTTTCATTTTTCAAAAGTCTAAACCCTTGACTGTAATCCCCAAGCTTTGCTCAATACCTTGAGCACAGCTTATCTGAATAGATTGTACACTCTGCAGAGGTTATGCACTTTACCCATACGACATGATAATCTCTTTGTTGCCAAGCTATTAGCACACTTCCTTTGGTGTGCCGGCAGAGAATCATTACAAAGCCTTTACAATGCTCTGCCTTAACCCAATACTACCCACTGAGGTTTCAACACTGGTGGGACTAGTTACCACATCTAGGGCCCCCCTCTTGCGCCATCTGGGTTCATTAAAAAGGATGAACCACACCACCACGATAGTACTAAAGCTAAAGCATTGCAAATTAATCAGCTAGGCTGCCCCATAACAAACATGTGGTTGCATGATTGACTCAGGTCAAAGGCTCGCAAGGTGTCCTTAGGGTTGATCAAAGCAAGACATACACATACCCTCTGCCCATCGGGCCCACCCTGGAATACTGCCCTTGCCACTTGCTCCGATCCAAAATCATAACCACTCCAGTTGATTACCAAGCTTGACGTGCCATCAACAATTCAATATCGTTGCGTGATATCCATTGCCACCACAACTCAATCTCATCGTGTGACCACACATGACACACAAATTCAGAACATTGTTCCATATTCCATTAGTCAAGATTATTTATCAAAGATTCAAGTACATGTGATGACGTGGCATGGCTAAGCAATTCTAATTCAATCTAACCATCCATGTTGATTTCATTATTAACCAACTATAGCGAACCAACCTAGGGCAACAATAGATCATGGCATACAAATGACAAGGTAGGGTATAATTCAAAGGGCACATTAGCTAATCCCAAATTTATGTTGAAAACATTTATACACATAAAATAACATGCAATAAAGTAAAGCAAAATAGCAATTTTGCAAACATGGGTGCAACATGATCAAAGCACAACTTGCCTTAGGAAAACCCTTATTCATGCTCTGGACCTTGGTCTTGAGTTGATGAATCTTCCCGGATGCATCGCACAATTTATCGTCTACGCGAAACGAAAGAGAATAGCAAATAAATACCAAAACAGGGAACAAATGAACTAAAAAATTCAAACAAAAACTACCATTAGATAGATCTCAATTTTACAAATTTTTAGGAATTTGAATCACCTCAATCGGAGTTCGTATGAGGGAGAACGAGCCCTCGGAAGATTCAAAAATCTTAAAAACCTGAAAATTGGAAAATCAAATATTAACCGATTTATTTTTATAAAGGAAAATACGATTACTGCATCGGCTGATGTCAGCGCTTGACTTGGACCAATGCGAAGCCGACACATGGCCTCGGTCTAGATCAACCGCTCGAGGTCGTGCTCCTTGCCCGGGCGGGTGTAGTAGCTTTGGAAATTTGCCCGCAGCGCCTCGCAAAGTTGCCTCCACGAGCGGATCGATCCTTCCTTCTGATTGAAGAACCACGTCCTAGCGGAACCGTCGAGGATCGTGGGGAAGTAGTTGGCCATAACCCCTTCATCTCCTCCAGCCGCCAGAATGGTGGTGGAGTAAATCGAAAGGAATTCATCCGGATTCTGAGTCCCGTTGAATCGCTCGATGTGGTCGGGCTTGAACTTGCTCGGCCACGAAACGTCACGGAGGGATGCTGAAAAGGCCCGTCACCCGAATGCTAGGCTATCGTGGTGACCCCTCCGGGCGTGGCGACCATGATGGTTGGCGTCGCGGGGGTCCCTTGTGTGCGGTGTGAGACGAGAGAACACGTCCCCGAACCGGCGCGACGAAGGCAGCCCCGAGGTAGAACACTCGGTTAGTTCGTAAGCAGGCGGAGCGTGCCCTCGAATCCGCGAGGCCATCCGGGAACTGCTCCGAACGTCCTCGCGGTGCCAACCCTGCGTCCCGCAGCCATCCCGAGCAAGACTTCGGGAAACGCTGCGGCGGGAACGAGCAAGGGAGTGGCGCTTATGGTCCCGGGAAACACTCCGGGGCCCTTCTCCCCTAGGGGACCCTGGAAGCCCCATGTCGGCGGCGAGTTTTTCCAGATTTTCAGCCATGATTTCCCCCATGGCCTCCAGGCCCGCCTGGCCAGAGATGTTTTGGAAATTGCGCACGACCGTCGCCATGGCCCTCAGCCGCTCGGCGCTCTGGGGAGCGGCGGGGGGTTACCTGGGCCGACGATCGCGCACATGCTCCGAGGAGCGATGCTCGCGAGGATCTTCGCGAGCCGGGTCTTCAGTCCTGGTGTCCATCTTTTCGTGAGCTTGGCAGCGGATGGTCGCCAGAGTCTTGTCCAGAGATGGCTCTAAATGATCCCCGGCCGCCTCACGCTAACGACAACGAGCAGCCTCCGAGGACTCAACCTCGTGAACTTCTTCTCTCCCCGCCATGTTGACGTTGCGGGAATATTGGGACCGCGAAGGCGACATCATGGTATCCCCATGCGACGTGGTCTCATGGTTGCCCTTGGGACAATAAGGAGAGCCCAGACCGTCGCGGAGGTCATCAAATTCCTCCCCACTGGTGAGGGAATCATGATGCGAGCGGAGGAAACGCTCTCGCACTGCAGCCGCTGGGGAAAGACTTCCGGATTCGGTATGGCCTTCCGGATCAGCCACACCAACCACACCGTCGCCGGTGTAGTATATGTCGTCATCCTCCACGTCGTCGAAGATGCAAAGGTCTTGGTTATCTTGAGAATTCGGCATCCTCAGGGATTCCCCGCGAAAGGACTCAGTCGATCCCCACAAATGGTGCCAGCTGTCGACGATTCGGGAACCGGTCCCCCGCCAAGCTTACCTGTTGAATGAGGGATCAACCTAGGGCCCCTTTTCCGTGAGGGTTATAGCGTCCGAGGGCCTGCCGAGCTTGGGTCGAGATAGTCGGGACAACACAATGAACAGCGGGTTTTTATCCTGGTTTGGGCCTCTCACGGGGGAGATAACAACCCTACGTCCAGTGGTTTCACTAACATCAAAAGTCGGATTCTGAGGTGTTTGCTCGAAAGTCTTGGGCCTCCCTTTCTCTCCTTACTTCTTACAGGTGGGTTTGGTGCTCTTCTAATCTCTCTAGGGGGTACTGAGAGGCTTTCGAAAACTAAGTGGCGAAGTGCCGAATTGAATCCCGGGGAAGCAAAACCCTGAATATTACATGCGATGGGGTATTTATAGACGGTTACAACTTTACATCATTAATTACGGAGTGACGTGCCTCTACTTTTCTTGGACGTGGGTGGAACTGTTTTCTTGCTTTTCGCCATACCGCGACGTGGGCGCAGTGGGCTTAGATCGTGGCCGCACGGTCCTTCGAGCCGTCGAGTGATTAATGCCACGTCATCTTCATGAACCGTGCTCGGCTTTTTGGTTATGCCCAAGGTCCCTCTTCAGACTTGGTCACCGGTCGCCCGTCGGCGAGCATGCTCGGCGGGGAGCTTCGGCCAAGCACGGGGTAGGCCTGCAGGTCGGTCTTCCCGGAGATCTTCCTTGGGGACGTCGTCCAGGGGCGAGCATGGTCGCCATAGGGTTTACCCAATCCCCGACAATCCCCTTGGATTAAGCAAGCCTCAGAAGCTTTCGATGGTTGTAAATCCGACCATCAACAACACGACGGTGGGACGAGTGCTCATCGATGGCGAAAGTTCCCTTGATCTTATATCCGCCAAGGTCTTGGACGAGATGCAGGTCTCTCGGTCCAAGATCAAGAGCATAGCGGTCCCCTTTTATAGGATCATTCTGGGCACCTCGGCTAAACCTCTCGGCCAGGTCGTTCTGCCCATCAAGCTCGAAAGTCCGAGCAATTTTCGGACAGAGATGATCACCTTCGAGGTGGTCGATTTCAAGTCAGCCTACATTGCCATCCTCGACAGGCTGGCTCTCGCTAAGTTCATGGCCGCTACGCATCATGTTTTACTTGAAGGTTCTCGGTCCAAGCGGTGTAATCACCATAAGAGGGAATCAAAAGGCGGCCTTGAGCTGCGACGAGAAGTCGCTAGACATGGTCGGGCAATTGCCTCATCGTGGCCCCAACCAAGAGACGAAGAATTCCCGGCCAAAGGTTGCCCTCTAGCCCGGAGGAGAGACCAAGACGGTTCCGCTAAGCGATGCGGAGCCGACCAAGGTCATGCGTTTAGGATCTTCCTTAGATCCTAAATAGGAACTCGAGCTCATTACTTTCCTCCGGAAAAATACTGGTGTGTTCGCTTGGGAACCATCTGACATGCCCGGAGTCCCAAGGGAACTAATTTAGCACAGGCTAGCGGTTCAGCCTAACAAGGAACCAGTGCGACAAAAGCTCAGGTGCTTTCCCTGAAAAGCAAGATATCATCCGGGAAGAACTTAATAAGCTCCTCAAAGCCGGCTTCATTCGAGAGGTCAAGCATTCGAAATGGCTGGTGAATCCGGTCATTGTCAAGAAAAAGGAGGGCAAATGGCGCATGTGTGTCGACCACACGGGCTTGAACGCCGCCTGTCCCAAGGATAATTTCCCGCTACCTCGCATAGACCAGTTGGTCGACGCAACAATGGAGTCCCAGGTGATGAGCTTCTTAGATGCCTACTCGGGATATCACCAGATCAACATATCACCTGAAGATAAAAAGAAGACTTCCTTCATTACCCCGTTCGGCACGTTCTGCTACACGACCATGTCTTTCGGTCTCAGGAATGCTGGAGTAACCTTCCAACATCTCATGCAGAAAACTTTCCCAGATCAAATAGGTCGTAATCTGGTGGTCTATGTGGACGACATAGTGATCAAAAATAAGCTCACCTCAGGTCAAATCTTCGACCTTGAGGAAACCATTGGTAACCTCAATAAACATCAAATAAAGCTTAATCCAGAAAAATGTGTCTTCGGTGTGAGGGCGAGCAAAGTGCTTGGCTACATAGTTGGACCACAAGGCATTGGGGCAAACCCAGAAAAGATTGAAGCCATTGAAAATATGTGACCTCCCAGCTATGTAAAAGAGGTCCAAGTCTTGACCGGACGAATGGAGGCTCTAAGTCGTTTTATTTTCCGGTTAAGCGAGCATGGATTTCCTTTCTTCAAGGCACTCCGCAAGCATGATGGTTTCATCTAAACGGAAGAAGCGAACCGCTCTTTCGAAGAGCTGAAGTGGAACCTGTCCAGACCACCCATCCTAACCACGCCAAGGTCGGGGGAGATCTTGTTGTTATATTTAGCAGCTACCCCACAGGCAGTGAGCGCAGTACTAACGGTAGAAAGGGATGGGGTACAGCGACCAATTTATTACGTCAGCGAAGTATTGCATCAACCAAAGGAGCGTTACCCTGAGGTCCAGAAGCTTTTGTACTCGCTATTAATGGCCTCTAGGAAGCTGTGAAATTATTTTCAAGCCCACAAGATCATGGTCCCAACCAACTTTCCACTTAAGAAAATCTTAAGAAATCATGACGTTAGTGGCCGAATTGCAAAATGAGCCATGGAGCTTGCCGAGTTCGAGATTCAATTCTCAGCTCGCACGGCAATCAAGTCCCAGATCTTGGCAGACTTTGTAGCAGAGTGGATGAATCCGATGCCGCCAGCTACTGGGCTCGATAGATCTGTTGAAGATCGTTGGACCATGTATTTCGATGGGTCTCGTGACTACAAACGCTCAGGGGCTAGAGTTGTGCTAGTTTCTCCCTAGGGAGAGCAACTCCAGTTTGTCATTCAATTGCACTTTACCGTGACCAACAACGCGGCAGAGTATGAAGGCCTCTTGGCGAATTACGAGCATGCAAAGTGCTCAGAGTCCAGCGACTAACTGTAAAAGGTGATTCACAGTTGGTCGTCAATCAGGTCAACAAGGAGTATCAGTGCTTCGATAACTCAATGACACTTTACCTGGTTGAAGTGAGGAAGATGGAGAAGTATTTCAAGAATTTCGAAGTACTCTACATCCCAAGGAAGGACAATTCCCTAGCCGATCACCTGTCAAAGCTCGGTTCCTCTCAAGTTTCTGCTCCGGCAGGAGTGCTCGTCGAGCACTTATACAAGCCCTCCATTCCCTCTATAGAGGAGGCATCAGAGGCATGCGGTAACGTCTCTCTTCTCGAGCATGGTGCAAATTGGATGATGCCATTCATCTAGTATCTTGCACATGAGACACTGTTCGAGGAAGAAGCTGAGCGTTCCCGGCTTTGAAAGTGCATCTTGACCCCTTGAGGGTTTTGGTGATTACCGACGACACAATTGGAGAATACTGATGGTTTAAGTGAGAATTTATGCAGAGATCAAGAATATATCATTATGAGAAAGTGATTAGAGATCCCTATTATATTTAAAATTTATGAAGGCGGCATCAAGACTTAAGTTGTAATTTTTTCTATTTAATTGAGTCTAAAGATAGCCATACTATTAAGAGGAATACGACAGAAAAAATCGCTTCTAGGATATTCTTGTGCTCAAATGATGAAAATTGCACACCAAAAGGATTTAAATCACTGCATTTCCCTTGTTTGCATCTTTGCTAGCCGAGCAGGTCAGGTCAGATTCTCCGGATAGTTAGTTCAGAGTATCCGGGGTTTAGTCTAGACACTCCAGGTTAACCCCTTCGGTGAGGGCTGTTCGGAGTATTCGGGTCAGTTCGGAGTATCCGGGTTTTAGTCCGGACACTCCGGGTTGAGCCCTTCGGTAAGAGTTATTTCTTAACTAATCCAGACTATCCGGGTTATATGTCCGGATACTCCGGGTTGTGCGTAGCCTATCACAATGGTTGGATTTTGGAGCTCTCTATTTAAGCCATCACACCCCCACCTACCAGAGCTAGCTCCATTATTGCATCTATTTGGCTCTCAAGCTCTCACTCTCACACTCTCTTGAGCTCTAGCCTCCTTCTCCATTTGAATCTAGTGATTGATTTGAATCATTGGAGAGAAAGGAGTAGATTTGAGTGCTTTGAGCGTGCATCTCTCATTCTTGAGCACAAGTTCATCCTCCAAGAAGATTTCGCGACGCATTTGTTACTCTTGGAGTTTGAAGGACTCCTAGACGGCATGGAGTCACCGGGAGCCTCCAAATACTTGGTGTGGTGAGCCCCGGAAGTTTGTGAAGGCAAGTCTTGCCTCTGAAAGGAAAGACACAAGTAGTGAAGACCGGCGAGTGCTTTGTGCAACACCGGGAAGATAGTGGTCAAGAGGGACCCAGGCTTTGTGCCTCCTCAACGGAGACGTAGGATTCCCTTCAAGAATCCAAACTTTGGGTAAAAATCATTGTCTTCGTGTTCTTCTTTTTGCTCTTGCTAGGGTTTGTGGTCTTGGATATTTGGGAGCCCCGGTCTACTTCTCCACTGTGTTTGGCTCCAGATCTATACTTTCTCTAGGTACCTGGTAATGTTTAGATTCTTTGTGTTCAAGTAGTTTGATTAAAAGTTGAAGAGATTAAAAATCTCATCTCGAGGTGACCAACCCGGAGAATCCGCACCACTAACCCTGGATAGTCCAGAGATACCGGAGAAGTATCTGGATCAAAGCTCGGATAGTCCGGGCTGATACCCTCGGGAAATTTAATTCCGTTGCAAAAAATTTCTATTCACCTATTCACCCCCACTCTAGGCGACATCTCCGGTCCTTTCAATTGGTATCAGAGCCAAATCTCCGTAGTTTTGGCTTAACCGCTTGGAGAATTTGAGATGTCGAAAATAGAGAAGATTACCAAAAGCCGTAACCAAGCTAAGGCCATGGGTTCCGGTAAAGGGGTTGAGATACCTTATGAATATCCCACCCTCGGAGTCTCAAGCTCTTCACCTTATATCTCCGTGTCGTCCGGTAGAGCACCTCACTTCAATGGTACTCGCTATGCAACATGGAAACATAAAATGAAGATGTACTTGAGATCACTTCACCCTTGTATTTGGGAGATTGTTGAGACATGTTTTAAAGCCACGGATCCAAACAAGCTCACTCCCGAAGAGAAGAAGGCTCAACATTTCAACGACTTGGCAGTCAACGCCTTATTCAATGCATTAAGTGACTCCGAGTTCAATTGAGTTGATGGACTCGAAGATGCCAAAGCTATTTGGGGTCGACTTATGGTCACACATGAAGGCATATCAAGTGTTCATGAATCCAAGATTGAGCTCATCATTGGTGAGTTAAGTCGATTCACCTTGGAAGAAGGAGAGACCTACATGAAGATGTTTGATCGCTTGATGGTGTTGGTGAATCAAGCCAAGGGCTTTGGGTGTACCAATCTTACCGACAAGGCCATAGTCAAGATTATCCTTCGAGTGATCACCCCCACCAACCGCAATTTGGTACAACTCATCCGTGATCAGCCCAACTTCAACACACTTACTCCCCATGATGTAATTGGGAGGTTAATGATGGTGAAGGATCGAGATGGCGAACAGAGGGGGGGTGAATGGTCGCAAATAAATTTTCCCAAAATACTCCGACTAAAACCTCGAAAGGATCGCGCAAAGAAAATCGTGAAAAACCCGAAAAACTAGACAACTATGTGTACCCCTAGCATGCACGGATGAGTTCCATAGAATATGTGGGGATTTTTGAGTCACAATTCTGGTTGTCTAGTGTCCAAATCAAGAAGGAATCAAATCTACACTTGCTTTTAGAAAAAGGTCAATTCAAATCATAAAAGCCACTTTTAGAAAAGCAAGAGCAGAAATTCCAGAAATTATCTTCACTTTGAACAGGAGTTTGGTGGGTCTCTTCTGCTCAAGAAATTATGAGAAATTTTATTCCTGTGAGAAGATGAGTCGTAAAGAACTCTGCAAAATTTCACTTTAAAATACTATACAAAAAATTCATCAAAAATCAAAGAACACAGACAGTTAGAAACTTTGAGCAGAGAGTTTGGGGCTCGGTTTTCACCTCATGGCACCCAAAAGGTGCATCAAGTGAACTCCAAAATTTTTATACAGATGAATATAGGAGTCCCGCACAATCTCCAATAAGAATCATGCAAAAATTATTTTTTTATATTTTTCTAAAAATCAAACACTAGCTGCTGCGCGAAAAACAAGTTCTGGACAGAGTTGAAACTTGAAAGAAAATATGATCTCTACTCAATCAAAGAGTGCAAAAGAGATGTAAAACCATATGAACACACTCAAAACATCAAAGATCAGGATTTAGAAGGAGGGGAGGCAAATCCAAATTGCATGAATGTAGATTGCGGGAAAGTAAATGCGTAATATAAATGCTGAATTTAAATTGCGTAAAGTGAAGACATAATGTAAATGCGGAATTTAAATTCACAATAATGTAAAGAAATTTCTTTATATTTCTGGTGGGAAGGTTTACAAAGCCTCACTTCATGTGGGCAAAGCTCAAAGGAGCAACTCAAACTTTCAAGGGGAGGAGGCTACCCCTCCACCCATATTTATACTACTCTTGGGCCACCTACCACTCTTGGATGAGTCCCTCAACCCTAGAACACTCATCTAAGGGCTAGGATTAACCCACACACACAGCCATGCAAGGGCTAACCCAAAACCCACACACATACCGGGTTTTCTTGCATGGTTTTCAAAGCATACTACCTAGACCTGCTAACCTATCAACTAGACCGCAATCCGACGGTCCTCATTGATCCACGCGGCATCTAGCTAGCATCATCTCCTTTCCTTGTCTTCTTGACTTGCCCGGACTCCGTCTCTGATCATCTTCCGGCGATCTCCCGACAGTCTAGACCTTCGATGCTCCTCGCCTAGTCCCGGTCATCCACCGCCTCACCATGATCTAGCACCATCGCCCAGCAACCATCAAAGACAAGGAAAACCTTTCACATAGCAATGCCCACAAAGATATTTAATGATTATCCCAAAATCATTAATCGAACATAATTTCTCTCAACGGTCCGATGCTACCGCCCCAAGCGGGTAGCCCTAGGAAAAGCAGCCAACACTCAAATTGCTTCATTTTGAAGATCCAATTCAAATCAAACTCAATTTCAAACCAATCCAATATCAAATCTTGTCAATTACTCATCACACACAAGGATAGACCTCCACATGGTCTTTCAGATGGATGAGATGACGATCAAGGAGGCAGAAGTAGTGGAAGAGCTCTAAGTCAGGCAAGAAGAAGGGCATTGCCTTGAAAGCCGTCAAGGTGGTGCATGAAACGGAGGAAAGCACAAGTGATGATGAAGAGTCAAGTGGTCCCTTGACCAATGGGGATATGGCTTTGCTTGTGAGGAGATTCAACAAATTCCTCAAGAAGAAGGGCTACAAGCTTGGAAGCCATTCCAAAAGCTATGGAAACAAATCAAGAGGAAGGCATTCAATAAGAAAGTGCTATGAGTGTGGGGAACCCGACCACTTCATTGTTGAATGTCCTCCTTGCCTTGGTTAACCAGTTCGATGGCCTCCTGAGCAGACTTGCTTAGCTCATCCATCTTCCTCTCCAAGGCTTCAGAGTGTTGCTGCTCTTGCTCTAGCTTTAGCTCGAGCTCGAGGATCCACTCTTTATTCTCCATAGCGAAATCTTCAGCTTGGTACTGTATCTCCTGGTTCGAGACCTTAAGCTCAGCCAGTGCTTGCTCGAGCTATGCTATTTTAGCGTCTTGCTCGGCGATGTGCTTGGCCACGACTTCAGGAGGAATGGTCACCAAACGAAAGTCCACCATGGTTGCACGGAGCACCTCCAAGCCAGAAGGTTTTAGGTCTTGATCGCTACAAGAGAAGAAGGCTTTAAAAAGCAAGTGCCCTTACCCAGCGGAGGCGATCATCCAGGTTGTCCTGGAAGGTCTTGGAGACATCCTCCGACCGAAGGTCCGTGAGTTCTTCCACGGCAACCTCCGACTGGGAATGTTCATCCTCCTCCCGAGCATTCTCTTCTCTCGGGGGCTCCTTATCTTCCCCCTGAGCATGCTCTTTGCTCGGGGGCTTCGCGCCTCCTCCTGAGGAAGCTTTTCCTCTAGGGCATGAGGCTCTGTGACCTGTTGGTTGTGGGAGGCCTCAGCGGCGATGTCTTCAGACATCACAAGGTTGGCGATGAGGGCCAACTCCTTCTCCACTACATGGTCGAGGATTTCATCAGCCATCAACTCAAAGTCCCAAGGGCACCTACGAGCTATTACACCCACGTCGATAGAGTGGGGTTAGCTCGGACACACAAAAGCGAAACAAAAGGAAGAAGGGTGGAAGAATGGAAAAAGGGTTACCTTTGCTGAGCTTCTCATCGTTGTCCTCGGTTGCTCCGGCCTCTGCCGCAGAGGTTAAATTTGTGGAGGTTTGGGGCCCTACAATGCTATTGTTAGAATTATTCAGTACATTTCTCATATAATTTAGAGTATTATCATTAGAGCTGGCATTGTCAACAGTTACTGTGAAAACTTTTTCTATATCCCATTCCATCAAACATCTCTCTAAGGATTTCCCAATATCCTCCCCCTTATGACCCTTAACCAAGAAAAAACCAATGATTTTCTCATGTAGCTTCCAATCACTATCAATAAAATATGCTGTCACACACATGTAGTTCTATTGTGTGTTTGAAGTCCATGTGTCAGTTCTGAGGGAAACTCTTTCACAAGAATCCTTTAGAAATTGTTTCAGATTTGCTTTCTCATTATTACAAGTGCAAACACAGTCTTTAGTAGTTGTTCTTCTAGAAGGCATAGAGAAACGTGGACAAGCTTTAGACATGAATTTTTTAAAGCCTTCACGTTCAGAGAATGCAAAAGGAAGCTCATCTGTAATAATCATTTCAGCAAAAGACTCCCTAAGTGCTTCAGGATTAAACTTCCATATGGAAATGGCATAATGACTACTCTCCCCTGATTTACTTATACTTGCAAAGTACCTTGCTTAGCGTTTGTGTTCTTGTTAGGATTACGCTTGCAAATTCTCAAGTGAGAGTTTAAGGAGGATGTACCATTAGTTTTTGGATCATAGCGAAGCTCACGGCCGCAATGTTTGCACTTGGCCTTTAGGACATCTCTAACTTTGATCTTGCTAAAACTTTCCCACACATATGATCTTGGTGTCATTGTTTTTCTTTTCTTAACCTCTTGCTGCTGCGGCTGTTGTTCATCATTCTCTGTTTGTGCAGTCTCTGTCTCATCCATTTGGCTATCACGATTTCTAGGGTTTTCATCGGGCTCTACCATCTACAAATTGAACAACAGTGTAACACAATAGTTAGTGATTGAAAATAAATAAGTAATTGACCAAGCAAGCAAGCAATCGAACAATACGCTGCGGGATAGTTTGGTTGTGGTGGCCATTACTCCTCTTTCAAACCAGAAATCCAGTGGTTACCTGAAGGCATTGGTACGACATCAAAGCCAACTCAATGAAATGATCAGACATTTAGACTGATGAAAATAAGCTAGCAGCATACTTAAGGTCAAATAGAGACCTAATCGATTAGTTTCACATAACAGCGATACAAACATTGAATCCACAAACAAATTTGACATACTGACAATTTTTACAAACTGCAAAAATAGGTGCTGCTGCTGACAAAAAAAAGAAATAAAAATTAAGAATATGCAAACTGATTGATCAGAATCTGCATAACTATATCTCACTACATCTGAGACAACCAGTTGCTATATCATTAATGACCTAACCAGTCTAAACTGAGATCAACTAGTAGCTTTCCAAAGAGAGATCAGCAGTGATCAATGACTTCATTGTTGATAACAATGCTTTAGGAGGTCAACCAAGGAGAAATCCGGTCAATAGATTTCTTAAGATCTCAGTAATACATGTTGGCACAGTAATACAAATTTTTCATTTGATCACTTGAATGTTTGCTTTGACAGTCTTACTGCTGAACTGGAATTCCAGAACCAGCTGCAGACCGACAATCTTAACATATGTTGACCCCTAAATTAAATCTTAACATACGTTGCAGTCAAAATGGAAACTTTGCACCATTGCAACTCGGGATTGATAGTTACAAGGATTACAGATCTAGGATGTATGGGCAATAATACACTCCACGGCTACAGATCTAGGATGTGTGGGCAATAATATGCTCCACGGTTACATATCTACAATGTGTCATGTGTGGGCTATAAGAATCATGAACCAAGAAGTTAAATGTTAATTTTACATGCTCACCGGCTCACCGCGGGGTGGGGATTGGGGAAGAAGGTGCCAATGCAGGCACGTAGCAACGCTCAGCGCTCGCCCTTGTAACATCCTGAAATTTGGCCAAATTTTAAATTTTGGAGTTATTTGAATTTTTATGAATTAATCAACCTTTATTTGCATTTAATTGCATTTAATTGAATTTATCTAATTTTTAAGGGATTTATTGGATTTAATTGGAATTTATTTATATCATTTTCCTTGAGTAATTAAATATCAGAAAATATAATTATCAAAAATTAAAACTAATATTTTATTTAGGCTCAAAATGCTCTGAAATATTTTCTAGAATTTTTCTAGAATTTTTAGATATTTTAGTGCCCTAAACAATTACTTTGAATTTCTACATTTATTTTTATTGAAAAAGTCGAAAATTCCTTAGCTACGATGTTGGGCCGCCCAACACTGTGCTTCATGACAGAGGAAACCTAACACCGCCAGCTCAAGACCGTCCGATCTTGATCGGACGGCCGATGTTGGTCGCGCTGTCTCGGAGACGAATAGATCATGCACGCCGTCCGTAGATTGGGGCCGAGGATCTTGTCGAGATATTGCGCGTTGTCAAGAGGCATGTCAGGCGAATGAAGTACACCCCGAGCTCGGCACTTCCTTCCGCTCATTTCCCTCACCTCTCTCGCTCGACCATCCACCGTAGCTCTCGCACTTGCTCGCCAGTAGTTGCCTCTTCCCTCTCCTCACTTCTTCTTCGTCTTCCACCGTGCTCATGGTTCCCGCACCTTTGAGACCACCTCCAAGTACACCAAGCCAAAGCGCGTCCGTGTGGTCACTTCATTCCACCGGAGACTAGGAAGCGCCGTCGCCGTGTCGTCTTCTTCAACTCGACAACGAGCTCGCCGCTTCTCCTTCGGCCTTCTCCTTCGATGAAGCTCCGGCCGTCGAGATCTTCATCGGACGCTCGAGTAAAACCCACGTAGGCCTGTTAACGATGAACCGCTCGGGTAGTTCTTGCGCCGTCGATCCGAATCAACGGTCGAGAAATGCGTCGTATCGTGGCTTGATGGTTTGTCGCCGTGTGTAAACCGGTTGGTCTAGGTACTATTCACCGGGCCCTACGTCGATGGGTGGACCGCCGATCGTCTTTGGCGTCGGCGTGGCGTCATCGAGCCCACTGTCGATGGCGAGGCGGCGTGGCTCGCTCTGGTGCGACACGTGTCGAGCCGAGAGAAAATAGCCAGAAAATCGGTGGAAAATAGATGAATAATTCGGTTTATTCTTTTATGAATTTTCAGAATATTGTAAAGGCTGTAACTTTTGTGTTTTAACTTGGAATCAAGTGATTCTAGTGCCCAAAAATTTGTAAAAATGTGAACTATTTAATGGTGATTTTTATTTTATTTTTGGTGATGATCTTGCTGTCTGTATTGAGTGTTTATTGTATGCTTGCTTGTGTGCGCGTAGACTCCGAGTCACCGGGTTTCACCGAGGAAGAATTTGAAGACCCGTCATGAGAACCTCGACGAATCAGCTCCTCTTGAAGGCAAGTCATGCTTTGACCATATTGCCCTAGATTTTAAAAATGTATTTGATTCAATTTATGCATGCTATATTAATTAAAAATGATATTGCTTATTGTGGGAAATGTAGCTAAAATACCAATTGGATTATGCCACCTTATTAATGTCATTATATGCCTGAATACCTTGTCACCCTAGGATGTTTAAATTATGTTGGATGCTAATATGATGCCAACACGGGAGGCTAGACCGTGATTAGTCGCTAGCTTGCTCATATCGTTGAATGTCTTTCAAATAGCAAATGAATATTGACTAAACAACTATGGAACGCATTTTTGAAAAAGTGTGATTATGTCATGGATTAGGATAGTAACCTGTGCGGTGCTATTCGTGAATTGATGTGGATATTGGCATGTGTTGCAATAAAGCAAAAGTGGGGTGGGAATTGATTTGGACCAAGGCAAGTGGCAAGAAGGCTTCGTGCCAGGTGGGCCTATGTGGCAATGGGCTGTATGAATGGTTGAGAAGGCCGTGTGCCGAGTTGTTTAAATTGGATGTCTTGCCCGGGACAGTTAAGGACTTAACCTTGCGAGCCTTTGAACTGAGTTCCGTGTACAACCACTTGTCCGGAATGGGACGGACCTAGTTAAGTAGGTTTCTAACCTCTTTCCTTTGAAACCTCGGGGTGACAGTGCACATCAGTGCAACTGTAGGGGAAGCGTACCTGTGCTACGGCTTAGTACCCATTCAGCAGTATTTGCCTGTCTAAACTTCGCTCTGAGTGAGGAAGTGTTAGAAGGGAAATGTCGGAGGGTTCAACGGTTAAATGTTAGTCTCTGAAAGACTTTGTTGCAATCAATCGCTGTGTGGTGGCGGCATGTATCCTGTGGGTAAAGTATCAGACCTCTGCGAGTGTGTGTGTGAATCTATTGAATAGCCGTGTCATGATCTTGGACATTGCTCGGTGATTCTGATCAAGGGTTAGATTTTCAAAATAAAAATATGGGATGGGTGGTCTGTGCCAAAAAGGCATGTGAATGAAACTAGGGTTGTGTGCCAAAACTCTTGAAAAAGAATTGAAAAATTAATTATTAATAATCTGATTTTATTTGCTTTCAAGCTAATAGGATTACCTATTAAAAGAAATCTTGCTTTTGCAAAATAACCAATTAAGCCTTTCCTTTGGAATAAGCCATGCATGTAGTAATAGATCTGCATTGTGCATGACTTGTTGAGTATGTTGTATACTCACCCTTGCATCGACAAAAACCTCAGAAGAAGAAGAAGCCGTGCCAGCTTGGAATGAAGAGTTCGTCGAAGGCCAGGAGGATTAAGGGTTGAGCCACACTCAGTAGCCTGTGGCTAGGAGTGGTTTCGCTATCGTATTTTGCTTCCGCTGAATGAACTTGGTACTGATGATATTTATCGCCCTGCGTGGCGAATTATTGTAAGGCGACCATAAGGTCATGTAACTCGACTATATTATGCTTGAAGTACTTTATTATTATTTCCGCTGTGTATGATTGTGGTACTTCAACCTATTTATCCTGTGTGTACTAGCGTGATCCTGGACTAGTACGGCATACACAGAGTGTCCGAATCCGTGAAAATTTGGGGCACGACAGCCCCAGTGCTAGCTCAGCCACTCAGTCTACTCCCACCTCAGCCCTCGGGGGATGGTCACGAGGTCATGGTGACTTGGGCGTTGGGGGCCTTGGGGCCTAGGGGGTTCGGTGACTTGGACGCTAGGACGGGTGGATGGCGACGCTATGACGAGGGGCCACGGGGCCATGGCGGTAGGTGCCAACGCCGCTAGTTCAGCCGGTGGCGGCACCACTAGTGGGTGGTGGCGAACTGGCGATAGGGTTCGGGGTTCCGTCAGCGCCGAGTCTCCAGGATAGGGAAGGAATTAGGGATTCGGGGGCGACCGAATGGGGATTGGGGGTCGAGTACTCTTCTAATTGAGTCAGATGTGACTTTCGGTTTTTCGGTATTTTGGTTTCTAGTAGTTCAAAACCGAACCATGAATCGAAAACCAAACAGTACTAGAATAAAAATCGAATACAAAACCAAAAACCAAAAAATCAATTTTTTTCGTTTTTTTATTCGGTTTGGTTTTTCGGTTTCAATACAAAAATGTCCACCCCTATCTGGCATGACTTAGGCTTTATTTGGACTTAAAAGCAAGTTTCAGCTTCTAAAAAGCTAATAATTTTTTCTAAATAGTCCAGTTTTTAAGCGGTTTTTGGCATAATCTAGAAGCCATATATATACTAGCAAAAGACAAAAGTTGAAAACTAGATGGGACTTGCTTTTTGCAGCTTATTGTTAAGAGAAATTAGCTATTTATCGAACGATCTCTTATAAAAAAACAATAGCTATTTTTTAGCCTAGAAAACAAAAAAAACTATTTAGAAAAACTACAGCTCCCATAAATAAACCCTAATTGCACACCCGACCCAACCAAACCAAGCAGCATGGAGCCGCCTCCATAGACCCACCGCAACCATTCACCGTCGGCCCTGATGTACGACGTCATTGCTGAGATCCTCATCCTCCGCCTCCCTCCGGACGAGCCCTCGTGCCTTGTTCGAAACCTTTTTATTCCATTCAGAAAAGGATCCAAAACAAGGTTCTTCTGACCATGGACCAGTACATTAGCTTACTGTGGTCCAACCTGCATTGAGCCTACTATGGTCAACACCAGACCGTTACACTTGTGTCACACAAAGTCCATGAACCAGGGCATTATCCAACATAGCACACAAGACTGAAACCATAACACCCCATCAGATCCTACAAGCACTCCTACACAGCGCCACTGTTGTCATCTAGAGAAAAAAGCCTTCGTCTTCTCCACCACCAGCGCATCTTCAGCGGCGCCAAGATTTTCAATTCCCACCTAAAGATGATGTGATCTATGAAATGATTTGCAACTATGCATCCGTTCTCAGCATGTTTAGAACCTTTTAAAAAAAAATCTATATAATATTTCAAACTTTAATTGAAAGTTCATTCAGCATTTTAAACTGTAAAACTAGATATTTAACCCTCCAAACTTTGTAATTCGGCTCAAATAACACCCTAACTCGGTTTTGCCTAGTGGTATCTAAAATCTGACAATGTGTACAGTAAATTAGAGTACATTTTACAGTAACTTTGGTTTATTTCGTATTACCACTATTATACGGCCATCATGGGCCACGGTGTGGTTCAATAGTAAAATTTAAAGACGCGATCAATAAATTGGAGTGCGTTTGGTAGTAACTTTGTTCTGTTTCGTATTGTTGCTATCATACGACCATCATGTGCCACAGCGAGATTCAGCGATAAAATCTAACAACATGTCCAGTCAGTGGCGAAGTCAAGATAAAAATAGAGGTTAGGCTCAAAGAATTAGTCCAGATTGAGATAAACATATTAAATAATTTGCATTGTGTTTTTATCGGTTCGAGGGTTACTACTAGTACTTCATTATTTGAGAAATATCTGTGCAATATTCGCTTGTCAAACTTTTAAAAATCTTATGAACAAGTTAACACCAATAATTCAAACAAATCGTCTATTGTTTCTATTCAACCTATTGACACAATTATAATCGACAAAAAATCCATATATCAAAAGAAATGCTTACATTCCCTATTTGCTGTCAAGGTTAGCCCACTCAACCGGTTAAGCACTCGCCAACTCACACACCCTCGCCGGCTCCCTATTATCCACTTGACACCTTTGCCGTCCTCTTGCAATCACCGACTTCTCGCAACGTGTGTCAAGTGCCCCGACTTGGTTGGCTACCATATCCTCCCAAATGAGAGCTATCAAGCCATCCCTTCCTCTCTATGGTCTCTACGTGCGTCTAGAGTTTGAGTCTAGTTTTGCAGGCAAAAAGCGAACTTACCAATTTAGGCATACAACAAATAGTGGCCCCAAACTGCATGCTCTAGAAAGTAACTCATCACCTAATAAAACTTCTTCTTCCTCCAACCATGCCTGAGTGCGTGTGCATTTGCCACCGTTATGCAAAAAACTGAGCGTCAATGCAAAAGATGATACTTAGGATCTGGTGACCAGACAGTGGACACCATCCCAATGGAGCCCACCTATTGGTTCCGCTATCACACGGCTATTATGCACCATGGTGAGGTTCGGTGGTAAAATCTAACAACGTGCACTATAAGAAGGGGAAAAATTAAGTGGGCCACAAACCCACAATTTGAAATAACACCACAATTTAAGTTAAATTAAATTGGGCAAACCGTCAATTTAGTTCACGAATTTAACTCGATTTAAATTATTCAATTAAATTCATGGGTACCCATGAATTTAAGTTAAATAAATGAGTACCCATGAATTTAAGTTAAATTGTGGTACCCATGAATTTATTTGAATTTAATTTAAATTGAGTTCTTTGCCAAGCCCACAAATTTAACTTGGAACCTGAGTTAAATTCGTGCGCTAGGGAAACCCACGAATTTAACTGATTAAATTCGTGGGCTACATTGGCCCATGAATTTAATCTGTTAAATTCGTGGGCTATATTAGCCCACGAAGTTAATCTGTTAAATTCGTGGGCTCAAGAAACCCACGAATTTAATTGTTAAATTCGTGGGCTCAAGAAACCCATGAATTTATCTGGAGCGCCCAGATAAATTCGTGGGTTTTTAATGGCTCACGAATTTATCAGACATTTATACACAAATATATATATATATCCATATGCATCACACTCAATACATATATCGATATGCATCTCATTCAACACAACCATATCGATATATATCGATCACGCATCTCATTCAACACAACCATCTTCACATTCAATCTTATTCAATACATCACAATAAGTCCATCACAAGATTCAAGAGTATTACCAACAAGATTCAAGAATCAAACTCCACAATGAAGTTCAAGCGAACGAAGAATTAACAAACGAGACACCAAACCTATTACCTCTACTAAAAGACTGAAACCAACCTTTTAACTCTTTAAAACCGGCTTAAAACTAAGTCACCGAAATGTACAAAATTTCAGCATGACCTCTCTAGTAAATAGGACATCCACTCAGCAGACAAAAAAACATTTGCAGTTATAATATATATATCAATCTCTCAAACCAGAAGGAGACATTCTAGCAGATTCTTAGATAATCAATCACACATCCAATGGCAATTTGTAAACTACGCAATGACGTACAACACATTACAACCACAATAGATACAATCCACATTCCATCACAATAAGTCCATCACAATAAGTTGATCACAATCTATCCATCACAATCCAAATCCGACGACCAAGTCATAAAGTCCAACAGTAATACACCAATCGAGCTCACAATGGAATTCATGCCTCGGGTTGTTGGAGTTAATGGGCGCTACCACCACCATGCGTATTTGTTGAAGATGTCTTCTATGATGTAAATCGTTAATGCGTCTTTGGGCGTGACCGAAACACTGCAAGTTCAAGACTAACTTAGGTTGTGTTACAAGTAACATATCGTCAGTTTTTGCTAAATGTGCTAGAATCGAGTAAGTTTAGCAAGAGTCGCTCATTTTTCTCAATTTGATTAGGTTTGGCTCACAATTGACAAAATTCACTCCTTTCGCGAACTTAGCAAATATCGAAATGTTTTGTGCAAGACTTAAGCTATCACTACCAGAAAACCGAGATTTCGTGAGGACTAAAAACCGCCACAAAGCGCCAAAACCGTCATGAAAACAATTAGTGACATATCATCACACGCAATAACCCTCACGAATATGGCGCGAGAAATTCAATTTTATTTATGGCGGTGCATCTCACGAACATATTTAGTGGCGGTGCAAATCACACAATAACTCTCACGAACAATGGGCTCGCCAGATTGCACAAGAAATTTCGTGATGTGGATTGACTCACGGAAAATAATTAGTGATGGTGCTTAACCGCCACGAAATATTTTCATGAGGTTTAAAAGCCTCCACAAAATTTTTTCATGAGGGTTCGGAGGTCACCCATCCTATTACTACTCTCCTTGAGCACGCTTAACTTGAGCTCTTATGAGATCCATTACTCTAGTGGTGGTATCATAACATCGACATATAATATGTCTCTCCTCCTCTTAACCCCGTGAACTATATAATGTGATGGTTAAAATTAGAACTCACGAAAACTATAGCACCCTCATTTAAAACTATAACCCACATGAAAATTAAGTAATTTTCATGGCGGGGAACTACTTTCATGAGAGTTTATGAAAACCTTCACGAAAATAACTTCAATTCATGAGGGTTTATGCTCCACCTTCACGAAATGTATTTTTTATGAGGGTTTATACACCACCTTCACGAAATATTTTTGTTTCGTGGCGGTTTGTTTATAACTCTCACGAAAATATAGCACCTCACGAAATCTCGGTTTTTCGGTAGTGTATATTGCTAAATGTGCTAGAATCGACTTCGGTTTTGCACGAATAGGTCAATTTTCTCATGTTGACTAAGTTTGGCTCTGGTGATGAAATTACCTTGTTTATAAACTTAGCAACCAGAGATGAATTTGACAAGATTTAATCTATATTTGGCTAAATGTGGTAGAATCGACTCAGTTTTGCACGAATGCCTCAATTTGACTAGGGCTTAGATCACAATTGTCAATTTCCACACGTTTTGCATTCTTAGCAAACATTGGAATGATTTAAGCTAGATTTGCCTAAATGTGCTAGAATTGAATAATTGTTGCATAAATACCTCAATTTGCAGGATTTGACTAGTCTTGACTCACAAATGATAAAGTTAACTCAATTTGCAAACTTAGCAAACATTGAGATGATTTGTGCAAGGTTTAAGCAAGAGTTGCCTAAATGTCCTAAAATCGACTAAGTTTTGCACGTATAGCTGAATTTGCTCAAGTTGACTAAGTCTGGCTCAACTTTGATAGAATTAACCTTTATTTGCCTAAATGTGATATAATTGACTAAGTTTTGTGAAGGTAGCTTAATTTGCTAAATTTGACTTGGTTTGGCTCACACTTGACAAACTTAGCTCGTTTCGCAAACTTAGAATGTTTTTAACATCCATACCTGTGGTGTCGTCTGAGGTGGCTGCAGGGCCCACGGGTTGAAGTACATAGGCATTCCTTGGCCTAGCATAGGTGGTGGGTACATATAGAACGGGTTTGGAGGCTGGGAGCCCTGTAAGGCATAGACAGGTACATTATGCCACATATAAATCATTCGTTCAAATTTTGAATAATGAATTGAAACAATCCGTATTTACCTGTGGTGCCTCTCCTACAGAAGGTGGCTGCATCTGTGGAGTGAACATGTAGAAAGGACGAGGAGGCCGCTGGGAGCTCTGTGGATCATAGTTTGTGATATAAAGTATACAGAATAGAGTTTTTAAAAATAAAGAATGCATGAGAATTTCATATAACCTGAGGTGCATCTCCTAGGGGTGGTGCTTGCATCCCAGAATTAGGGTTTATGAAGGGCGCCGGGAGAGTTGAGCACCCTATGATGCTTCTCCTTGTGGTGGTGGCTGCATGTGCGGAGAAAACATGTAGAAAGGAGGTGGCTGGGAGCCCTATGATGTAATAGTCAAGTTTGTGAGAAACGTGATTTTACGAGCTAAGTGAATTAGAGAGTAATGAACTTAAGTATCTTTACAGGGTATAACAGAGGGTGAAACAACGCACGTTAGGTCAAGAGATTGTGACGATTCTTTGCATATAGATTGTTTGTTAGATTTTAATCACAAATGTACAATTGAGCGATTTGTTCAAAGTTCAGATCGTAACTGCAGATACATTTTCATGTATTTTGAGTCTTCTTGGTTTTTGCGAGCTTCCTCTCATGCTTGACGAGACTCTTCTCGCGCTTGATGAGTCTCCTCTCGCGCTTCACGAGCCTCCTCCTGCGCTTGTGCTTCCCGTGCGGACCTCGATGAGCGAGCACTCCCCTGTGAGGAAATCGAGCCTCGTGGAAGACGATCGCAATCCACAACTCCGTCCTCCATGGCCCACCTACAAACGATATATACTGAAATGTGACCATGCAATGTTTTTTTATTCATAGAGCGAAAACAATTAAAATCAATTTTATTAACGAACCTCCCATGCTTTAGGCCCCCTCCAGCGTGGTACAACGCTTCCACATCGACCAACGCGGCCCTCCAATCAAACTCCGGCCCATGACGTTGTGTCATTTGTTCTGCATATGACGCCTGCAAAACAGCATATTGGTGCTCCCGGATGTAAATTTGCACAAAACATATTGTGTCATTTATACCTACCATCCTCTCACTAGCCCTGTCGTCACACAAAACATCCGGGTTCTGTGGATCCTCACCTTGGTGCCCCCGGATGTAAACTTCCACAAAAGTGGGAGTACTCCCACTTTTAGCCTCCTATGGTGCAAAGTTAGAAACATAGTGACGAATTGACTAACAATTATAATACCGATACTTACCATGCGTTGCACTAGGCCAATGTATCCGTCTACGCCGTACTTGTGCTTCCCTGTAACATCCCAAATTTTTGTCTTTTTATTTAGTTAATAGTGTTTAATTGCAATTTATGCTTTTTGTGAATTTTCTGGATTTATTTGGATTTTCTGAGATTTAATTGAATTATTTTAAATTAAAGTATACTGTCTTTTGTTAAAAATTATTTATAAATAGATAATTTTAAAATAAAGTTTTGCCAAAAATATTTTATTTAAGTCCAGAATGTCTCAAAGTATTTTTGAGATTTTTCTTGGAATTTTTCTGGTATTTTTGTTGCCCTAAATAAATCAAAGTATTTTCTCTAATTATTTTAATTAGCAAAACCCTGAAAATCTGTTAGGAATAGTAACAGGCCAAAGCCCATTCTTCATGCACGCCTTGGTCCGAGTCTTTATTTAGCCCGTTCGCCCAAATTGCTGTTTTTCCGATGGGATTAATGCGCGCCGTCGGATCGTGATCCGAAGGCCGTCGTCAAGCCGCGCCGCCAAGGAAACCCTAACGCCTTCGTGCCGTCAGATGAGCATCGGACAGATGAGGTTTATCGGGGCGTACCAAAACCCTAGAGGATCTCGGCCGTTGAAATCGTCGATCGGTTCGGATCGTGCCACCGGAGTTCGGCCACGCTAGTTGATCGCCAATCGGACGGTGAGGGTCGCCGTCCGCGGCCGAACTTCGAACGCCGCCAGATGTCGGATATGGACACCGCCCGCCTTGGTATTAGGTTTTCGAGTTTTTGCACGCATGTCGAGGCTATAAATAGAGGGGTGCGGGGTCCCCGAGGATCACCACGAGCCGCCGCATCTTTTCGCCCAAGCGCCAACGCCCGAGGAGCTTTGGAGTTCATGTGCACGCTCGCCGGAGTCCGAGAGCTTTGCCGTGGAGTTTCCACCGTCGCTGGTGATTCTTCCACCGTTCCGAGGCCAGATCTGAGCACGTTGCGTCGAGACAAACCCGTTCTGCCACTTCTTCATCGCCGATGAATGCCGGAACGCCATCGAGGTGATCGTCATCCCCAAGTCCGGCGAAGTCCCTCCGCTGCACACCATCGCCAAGCTCGAAGCTTCACCGACCGTCTGATCGACCACCAACGCACCGGATTCGCCCACGTCGCTTCTGGAACCAGTAATCCGCTCGGGTAAGCTTCGGCCGTTCGATCATAGATGAGCAGTCATGATTGTGCTGCGTCGATTAGGTCAACAGTGCACCGCTCGGGTAAATGATGGTCGTCCGATCGTAGATGGACGCTGTGGATGAGGCCACGTGGTAGATTTGATAGTGTCCGTTAGATCGTTTCCGAGCGGTATAGATTTCATGCGATGTCGACACCATGGCTGTTCGGATCGGTGACGTCGGTGACTCAATAATCGGATTTTCCTTTACAAAAATAATTCGGAATATTATGGTTTTCCAATTTTCTGATTTTTAGAATTTGAATCTTCCGAGGGCTCGTTCTCCCTCATACGAACTCCGATTGAGGTGATTCAAATTTCTAAAAATTTGTGAAATGAGATCTATCAATGGTAGTACTTGTTTGATTTTTAGAGTTCATTTGTTCTCTGTTCTTGGTGTTTATTTGCTATTTCTTTTAGACTCGCGTAGGCGTTGAGCTATGTGAGGTTTGGAGGAGGAATTAGGAACTCAAGATCAAATTCCAGATCAAGACCAGGAGCTTAACCAAGGCAAGTTGTGCTTTGATCATGTTGAACCCATGTTTGCAAAATTGCTATTTTGTTTTACTTTATTGCATATTATTTCATGTGTACAAATGATTTCAACTTAAATTGGGATTTAGATATCATACCCTTTGAATTACACCCTACCTTGTTATTTGTATGCCATGACCTATTGTCACCATAGATTGGTTACTATAGTTGGTTAATAATAGAATCAACATGGGATGGTTGATCAGGTTAGATTGCTTAGCCATACCACGTCATCACATGTACATGAATCACCGATTATTAATCTTGACTAATGGAATATGGAACAAGGATATGAATTTGTGTGTCATGTGTGGTCACACAAAGAGATTGAGTTGTTGTGACGTGGAGGTCACGCGATGATGTTGATTTGTGGATAGCACGTGGTGCTTGGTAATCAACTGGGTTTGGTAATTACTTAGATTGAAGCAAGTGGCAAGGGCAAGTGTGCCAGGGTGGGCCCGATAGGTAGAGGGTATGTGCAAGTCTTGTTTTGATCAACCCTAAGGACTTAACCTTGCGAACCTTTGACCTGAGTCAATCATGCAACCACATGTCTGTTATGGGGCAGCCTAGCTGACTAATTTGCAATGTCTTAGCTTGAGTACTATCTTAGTGGTGTGAGTCCGGGTGTACGGAGGAAACTCACATGGCGCAAGAGGGGGGCCCTGTTATGGTGGTGTAACCCATCAGTATTGAAACTGTTGGTGTTTTGCCCTTGAGGCAGTCATATAGATGATTGTAACATGACTATGCTTATGAATAATAATATGATTATTGGTCCAATGAATGTATATCATTATATTGATCAGCAAGTATGTGACTTGTTTATGAAACTCTCTACTTATTGATATAATTCTATAAGTATCTCTGATCGGGTATCATCGTATAGGACAACGATGAATAGATCAGCACATGTATTGATCGATGATTATGTTTCATAGATCATAGGATATGGAGATATCATCAATACATTGTGAACTCATGATGAAGAACATGGGTTAGATAGACCCGCAATGGGACACTGCGAGAATGTTACATTCTTATGGGCCCTGGCTTTGGGTTTCGTCGTGTGGCTATATAAGGAGAGGAGAAGGGTGGGCATGCAGGTTCTTGTTCACGTCCAGAACCCTAGTCTCCACCTCTCAATGCCCTATTTGGCGACCACGGTGCTTGCACGCACGCACCTGGCGTTCCATCCGGGGCGTGTGGATTTGTTGTGGTGGCGCTGCTCTTTCTTGGGCGTGGCGAGGGCGATCCGGCGAGGATGATCCGCGTGAGGATGATCCACGGTGAGGGCGATCCACTACACCAGCGCTGAAGGATTCCATAGCTAGCGCGTCTAGTGGTAATCAATCTGTGATCCCTTTCTTGCGGTAGCTTTTCTGGTTATGCGGTAGAAATTTTAATTTGTGCTAGTGTAGCATACCGCGTTCCCCAACAGAAACCTTAGCGGGTAGTACTGGGTTAAGATGGTGCATCGTAAAGGCTTTGTTATGATCATTCGCCTGTGTGGTGCATGGTTGTATCGTGTGGGTAAAGTGCATAATCTCTGCAGAGTGTACAAACTATTGAGATAAATTTGTGCTCACGGTATTGAGCAATGCTAAAATTACTGATCAAGGGTTAGTTAATTAATTGGACAAGCTGGATGGGATGGCAGGATGCCATGTGGATAATGAAGTTGACTTAGAAGGAAACTTGGTTTACTTGAATCGTTGAATCTATTTACTATTATTATTTGTTTTACTGTCTTTCCAATCTATGTATGGTATGTGTTCATAAATGCTGCTTTAATGCAAATGAACCACTTAGCTTTTCGTTGGAATAAGCCTTGCATATAGCTATGGTAGGATTGCATTCTGTGCACAACTTGTTGAGTGCTTTTGTACTCACCCTTGCCATCAACAACAAACAACAGTGGAGGAATCATCGCCCGTGCTGGAGGAGAATTTTCAGGTGGACACGAGTCACTAGGCCAAGCCTTGTCAGTCGCCTGTGGTGTGCTGATGGGACATCTACATCTTTTGCTATTTTTCCACTGCATTCGTCTTAGTTTATTTCCAGTCTAGCCTGTGAGGCTGAATAATGTAAGTGATCATAAGATCATACACTAGCTATATTAAATAAATGAAGTCTTGTTATTCTTATCGTTGTGTATCACATGATGCTTACCGATGTTAAGCTGTGTGCACTAGCATTGATCCTGGGACTAGAGCGGTAAAACACAGTGGATTCGAATTGGTGAATTCGGGTCCTTACAGAGGTGGTATCAGAGCATATTGACTATAGGACTTGGCCCTAGTTAGCATGGTAGTGTCTTAGGAGTGTCCAAAACTATTTTCTAAAAGAAAAACCTAAATTGGATTAAAATAACACTCTTGACTCTTCTTGTTCTCCGCTTCTTGCCTTTGCTGAATTTTATTTTCTGAGTGGTTGTTTGAGAGTTAGCGACTTATCTACTTCTCTTTTGAATAGATGTGGAGGATTCACTCTTTTGGAGAGCGCACTGGAGGGTACGCCGCTGAACTATGGCATATAATGCAGCTACTCGGAGGTTTCAACAGGCCAATCTACCGGGGAACCACCATAGTGCGAGCGGACTTGACATTGCCTAGAGAGTTCAAATCACGGTCTTTGCTCGAGAGAGGGTGAGGGTGAGTCGTCCCATCCGCATCGCCGTCAGGAGGTCTACATTCGATGCTGGGATCCAAGAGACATCGCGTCTGGTGATGAGGCAGATTGCTCGTGCCTACTCCAGCGAATTAGAGGGCACTGTATTTCGTCACCATCCACGCCAAGATAACCGCTACGACCGGGAGCCGATAATGGAGGAGGATGCCACGATTACCCACCTAGCGAGATATGTCATTGCCCAGGAGGATGCTATCGACGAAACGGTTCAAGAGCTGCAAAACCCGCGACGAGGTCACAAAGGTGAAGACCCATCTGCGGAAGACTTGCGAGTATCTAGCTCACTCAATTCATAGGATCCAAGAGTTAGAAATGGCACTGTACAGACCTGAACTGGAGACAGTACTGGAGCTGCATGACCCAGACCCTGAAGAAGAGGAACCAGAGGAGATCGAGTCCGAGAAGGAGGAGCAGGAGGTGTATCCAGTTGTAGGACACTAGAACCGTTTTGCGCCGATGCCGCCACACCCGCTAGTGTACCCACCGGGAAGTTCCCGTAGGGGATGGCTTGAGGAGTGATAGACTTAGGGTTAAGTTGAGGCTTAAGTGTTGAGTCGCGTCAATAAGGTAGCCCTACCAATTGTAATAAATGTTAAGGTTGTGTGCTTAGTTTGGTTCTTAATGTTTGCTGAGTGTGCAGTATGTGTTGCATAGCCTTAGGCTTTTGTAAGCAACCATACCAAGTATAATTAATAAAGATATTAAAGTTTGGGTTTAACCTATTTCCCCGCCTTAGGAATTCTTGTATCTTATCTATGCTACTTCTACCTTTCCTAACCCATGAAGCAATCAAGCAGATGGTGAACACTCGTGGCAACAATGGAAAGTCAGGAAGTGGCCTTCGCTGGAATGACAGTTTCAATGAGGAAGTGCCACCATAGCTAGCACCGCCGGTGGACATGCAGAACTTGGGAGCATTCTTAGCAGCGCAGGCTCAGGTCATGCAAACAATGATTCAGCAGATGCAGAGTATGACCAGTCAAGCTGCAGGCAACATCAACGTGCAACAAGGCAACAATTGGCCGCGTTCTCACTCTAAGCTATCAGATTTCATGAGGACCCACCCTTCAACATTTTCAGGCAATGCTAACCCTTTGGAGGCCGATGATTGGTTGAGAACTATTGAGAAGAAGCTGCACATCATGCAGTGCGAAGGCAGTGAGAAGGTGTTATATGCCTCACACCAGCTAGAAGGAACTGCCGCAGAATGGTGGGAGAACTACTGCGCCGCACATAAAGCCCCACAGGAGATTACTTGGGAAGAGTTCTCAGCTGCTTTTCGCCAATATCATGTGCCAGAAGGAATGATGGACCTTAAGAAGGAAGAGTTCAGGGCATTGAAGCAAGGAGGCCAGTCAGTGGCAGAGTACTTGAACAAGTTCACTCAGTTGGCACGATATGCACCAGAAGATGAGGCTACAGATAAAGCCAAACAGTCTCGTTTCTTGAAAGATTTAAACTCTGGACTACAGGTGGGACTGATCACCCACAACTTCCCTAACTTTCAGGAGTTGGTTAATAAGGCCTTGATTCTTGAAGACAAGCGCAAGGAATTGGGTGAAGACCGCAAGCGTAGGATGGCTAGTCAAGCAGGACGGCCTAATCAGTTCAGATTAAGGATGTCACCCCAACAGTTCGCCAGGATTCAACCGCAGTTGCCGGGCAAGCCATTAACCCCATCATCTCGCCCGCTAACCAGAATTTCCAGAAGCCAACGCCAGGAGGCAATGCATCAGCAGGAAGTCAATAGTCTGTTGTCAAGAAATGTTACTCTTGCAATGAGCCAGGGCACTTTGCAATAAGTGTCCGAGGAAGGGAAATATTACTCCGGTTCATTTTAATTTGGGGACTACTCCAGCCAAAGCTCCCGTAATAGGAGGAAATCGAGTTCCAGTGCAGTCAGGAGCGTCACCTCAGACAACAATGCGTGGGAGGATCAATCATGTCACTGCAGATGAAGCCCAGGAAGCATCGAACGTCGTACGGGGTAAGTTCTTGGTTAACTTCGATTACCACTCTGATTTTATTTGATTCTGGAGCTTCGCATTCATTTGTTTCTCGGAGTTTTGCAATGAATAATGGATTTGCTGTTAAGAATCTTAAATGTGTGCTTTTAGTCCAAGTCCCAGGATCTGAACTTTGGTCTAGCTTTGGGTGTTTGGGAGTTAAGTTGCTTATGAATGGGATAGAGTTCCTAGCAAATCTTATCCTGTTAGATACCCAAACCTTGGATGTTATCTTAGGAATGGATTGGCTGTCCAAGCATAAGGCTGTTTTGGATTGTGGTCAAAGGATGGTATCTCTAGAAAGCCCTAGTGGCAAGAAAGTGGAAGTGTGTGCAACCGCAGTTCGTGAAGGTCGGTTAATGGTCAATAGTGTAAAGGCTGCTAATCTAGAAGATGTGCCAGTGGTTAGAGATTTTTCAGAAATATTCCCTGAAGATTTACCAAGCATGCCACCAGAGAGGGACATCGAGTTTGTTATTGAGTTAGTACAGGAACAGCGCCAATAGCAAAGAGGCTGTATCGGATGCCAATCGATGAGCTAGTGGAGATGAAGAAGCAGATTGAAGAATTGCTTGAGAAAGAGTTCATTCGACCAAGTTCTTCCCCGTGGGGAGTGCCAATCTTGTTCGTCAGAAAGAAGGATGGAAGTCTAAGGATGTGCATTGATTATCGAGCACTTAATGAAGTGACAGTCAAGAATAAGTACCCCTTGCCTCGGATTGATGATTTGTTTGATCAGTTAAGAGGAGCAGGAGTTTTCTCCAAGATAGATCTTCGATCAGGGTATCCTCAGCTAAGGATCCGAGCAGAAGATATTCCAAAGACTGCATTCTCTACCCGTTATGGACATTATGAGTTTACAGTCATGTCTTTTGGACTGACAAATGCCCCTGCATACTTCATGAACATGATGAATAAGGTATTCATGGAATATTTGGATAAATTTGTGGTTGTTTTTATAGATGATATCCTTGTGTACTCCAAGTCAGAAGAGGAGCACACAGAGCATTTGAGATTGGTTTTGGAGAAGTTGCGAGAACAGCAGTTGTATGCCAAATTCAGCAAGTGCGACTTTTGGAAAGAGAAGGTGGAATTCCTTGGCCATGTGATGACCACGAAAGGAGTCGCTGTGGATCCAAGTAAAGTGGAAGCTGTGTTGCATTGGGAGCAGCCGAAGATAGTTACCCAAATCCGTAGTTTTCTGGGAATGGCGGGATATTACCGTCGGTTGATAGAAGGATTTTCGACCATTGCAAAACCTCTTACACAATTGTTGAAGAAAGAAAAGAAGTTTGCATGAACTCCAGAGTGCGAAAAGAGTTTTCAGGAGCTAAAGAAGCGGTTAACATCTGCACCTGTATTAGTATTGCCAAATACGCAGAGCAGTTTTGACATTTATTGTGATGCCTCAAGGCAGGGTTTTGGTTGTGTGTTAATGCAGAATGGCAAGGTAGTGGCCTATGCGTCAAGGCAGTTGAGGCCGCATGAAGGGAATGACCCAACGCATGATTTGGAATTAGCTGCTGTAGTGCATGTTTTAAAAATATAGCGTCATTATCTCATTGGGAATAGATGTGAGATATATACGGATCATAAGAATTTGAAGTACATATTCACCCAGTCAGATATTAATATGAGGCAGAGAAGATGGCTAGAATTGATTAAGGATTATAATATTGGAATTCATTACCATCCTGGAAAAGCCAATGTGGTAGCTGACACCCTGAGTCGCAAAAGCCACAGTGTCAATGCGATGGTGGCAAGTGACCAACCGAAGTTGTGTGAAGAATTTCAGAGATTGAGATTGGAGGTTGTGCCGCAAGGATTTGTAGCTGCTTTGGAGGTAAAGCCAACCCTTGAGGATCAAATCAGAGATAGCCAGAGTAAAGATGAGAAAATCAGCAAGATCAAGTCCAAGAAAGAAGAGGGTTTAGCAGAGGATTTCTCCATGGATGAGCAAGGAACTCTGTGGTTTAAAGGTCGAATTTGTGTGCCAAGTGAGAAGGAGCTTAAGCAATTGATCCTTGAGGAAGCACACGATTCTAAGTATTCTATCCATCTAGGAAGTGCCAAGATGTATCAAGACCTTAAAAGAAGATTTTGGTGGTTGAGTATGAAGCGTGAAATAGCAGAGCATGTTGCATTGTGTGATGTGTGCCAAAGGGTAAAGGCGATGCACCAAAAGCCCGTAGGACTTTTGCAGCCATTAAAGATCCCAGAGTGGAAATGGGAGGAAATTGGAATGGATTTCATCACTGGGTTGCCCAAGACTCAGAGAGGTTATGATTCCATATGGGTCATCATTGATCGGTTGACCAAGGTTGCTCACTTCATTCCAGTGAAGACAACATATTCTAGGGATCGATTGGCTGAGTTATACATGTCAAGGATTGTATGTTTGCATGGTGTGCCTAAGAAAATTGTATCGGATTGAGGTATCCAATTTACCTCAAGATTTTGGGATAAACTGCATGAAGCGATGGAAACTCGACTGAATTTCAGCACTGCTTATCATCCGCAGACAGATGGCCAGACAGAAAGAGTTAATCAGATTCTAGAGGATATGTTGAGAGCTTGTGCAATATCTTATAGTACATCTTGGGATAAATGTTTGCCATATGCAGAGTTCAGTTATAACAATAGTTATCAAGCTAGTTTGCAAATGTCATCATATGAAGCCCTATATGGTTGTGCCTGCCGTACCCCGTTAAATTGGAATGAGACTGGGAGCGTTCAGTGTTTGGGCCTGAAATTCTCAGAGAAGCCGAAGGGCAAGTTGCCATGATCAGAGAAAGACTGAAAGCAGCGTAGTCAAGATAGAAGAGCTACGCTGACAATCAACGTCGTGATCTAAGCTTTGAGCCTAATGATTGTAACACCCCAATTTTTGCTTTTCTTGCATTTAAATGGTATTTTGAATTTTTGGGAATTTCTGGAATTTATTTGGAATTATTTGGATTTATTTTGAATTAAACCATTTATCAATTAATTAAATAATGGAAAAGTTAAAATAAAGTTTTGCTGAAAATATTTTATTTGAGTCACAAATGTCTTAAAATATTTTTGAGAATTTTTCCAGAATTTTTTCTGATATTTTTAATGCCTCAAATAAATTATTTTATTTTAGGAATTAATTTTATTCGGAAAAGGATTAAAATCGATGAACAAGATCTTGGGCGAAATCTTGTCGGCCCCTCCGGAAAAAACCCTAAGCGCCCGGCCGTTCGATCTTCATCCGACGGCCCACGATCGCGCCACGTCACCCAATCCTATTCTCCGGGGACTCATGCCGCCACGGACTCCTCATGAATTTTACAACAACACGGACGCCTAAGAGCCCCTATTTAAGCGCCGCCACCCTCCTGTGTTCCTCGGTTTGCGCCAAGACCCAACCAGACATACAGACGCCGCCGCCGCCTCGCCGCACGAGCTCGCCGAAGTCCCGAGACCATCCGCCGCGATTCTTTGACCCGCTCCGCCGTCGCCGTCCATCCTCCGCCGTCGCCCGTGCCACCGTCGGACTCAGCGCGTCGCGCTGCGTCGGGAGCATTACCGCACGTCGCCGGAGGACCACGGAAACGCCGCGCCGCACGTCGTCGTCTTCGTCTCCGGTCAAGCCAGCGCCATGCGCTTTCATCGCCGTCGCCCGAGCTCGTCGGCCGTCCGATCTCAATCGGCGACCGGTTTCGCCACGTCGTCCCATAAACGATAAACTTCATCTTCTAATCCTCGCCGTTAGATGTAGATCTAAGGGCGGCCGTGGTCTCACGTCGCTCCTCATCATGTGCATGAGGCGCCGACAAGGCGGACCCCGCGTCGGTCGCACCCGCGAGCGATCGGCACGCGTGTCGCCGACGACGCGGACCCACATGTCGATCGCCTTGTGTCTTTGTCACGCATGAGACGCCGACAAAGACGGGCCCACTTGCCACCGCGCGTGTGTGTGTGGCGTCACCGCCGACGTCATGGTGGGACCCACTTGTCGATGAGATAGCCGAGTCGAGATAGTCCGCGATGGCGTCATCTTGGCGTCGGCAAGAGGCCGGTCGGGGCTGGCGTCGGCAAGGCCGCGTGTCACTCTCTGGTGGCGACACGTGTCACGGATGACGCAATAATTAATTTTCGAAAAAGAAAATATTTATTTAATTCGGTATATTGATTTTAAATATATTTTGAAACTTCAAACGCTTATAACTTTTGCGTTTTAACTCCGATTCAGTGATTCCAATTTCTATAAATTTGTAAAATCAAGCTCTTTCTGTTTATGAATTTTATTTGAATTTTAGGCTTGAGTTGCTCTCTGTTTTATTTATTTATTGCTATTTATTTGCGTTCTGCGTGAGCGTTGAAGTGCGAAGGTTTCGAGGAGAAGTTCGACCGAGAGCAAGTTCAGAACCGAACCAGCACTTTTTGAAGGCAAGTTGTGTTTGATCATGTTGAACCTATTAGAGCAAATTATTTTGATTTAAACTATTGCATGCTAATTTGATAGAAATGACTTTGAATAAGTTTGGGATTAGTTAAATGCCTAGTTCTTTGTATGCCACCTTGTCATATATAATTGTAGGCCATGAATCCTTTGTCACCCTAGGTTATGAATTAATAGTTGGACATTAATAATTTGCCAACATGGGTTGAGTAGACCAAGTAGTGTGCTTAGCACGCCACGAGGACAATTCATGATTTTGGAACACAAAAGTAAATAATGACTTAATGAGATATGGAACACGTTTTGTGAATGAGACATGTGTTATTGAGTTGATGATGGCACGTGGTGCAATGGTAAAGAACCGGGGTGGGAAAATGATTTAGGCGGGGCAAATGGCAAGATTGTTTCGATGGGCCAAGAGTGGCAATCAGGCGGTCCTATTTGGTTTTATTGGACATGGACATTTGAGTTACACTTGGTTAGTCTTGCCTCGGTCAACTAAGGACTTAACCTTGCGAGCATTTGAACTGAGTCTCTCATACAGCCACAAGCTCCGTAATGGGACGGGCTTAGCTGAGTAAGCTGGGAAATCTATTCTTTGGTACTGTCGTGGTGGTGTGAGGCAGGAGAAGCGGAATGAGAACTCACATGGCGCAAGAGGGGGCCACAGGTGTGGTAACCAGTCCCTCCAGTGTTGAAACCCTAGCGGGCAGTATGGGTTTTGATGGAACTTTGGAAAGGCTTCGTTTACGGTTATTTGCCTTGGTGGTATTTGACTGTATCTTGTGGGTAAAGTGTATAACCTCTGCAGAGTGTACAACCTATTCGAATAGCCGTGCTCACGGTAATGAGCATCGCTCGGTGATTACGGTCAAGGGTTAGATTTTCATGAAAATGACTTGTTTATGGAAAATGCTTGGGTTGGTAATGATGAACTGGACTTAGGATGAAAAAAATGATTCTGATTGAGATGTTTGTGAAAGCTATTATTCCTACTCTTGTTTTATTGCTTTGCAATCTATTCTTGTTTACCTTGAATGTTGTGTCAGCTCATGAACCATAGCCTATCCTTTGTACTAAGCCATGCATGTAGAATATTAGAATTGCATTCTGTGCATGACTTGCTGAGTGCTCAAAGTACTCACCCCACAACAACACAACTTCAGTTGATGAAGAAGCAAACCCTACTCAGGAGGAGGAGTATCAGAGGAGCCGACAAACTAGGGAGCGAGCCGGTCGGTTACTGTGGCAAATTGGTTGGCGCCACGAGTTTATTTTATTTCATTGCATTTGAATATTTTAATAAGTCTTAGCCTGCAGGCGATCTTTGTAACTTGACCATAAGGTCGATCAACTAGTTTGAGTATTTAATCAAAGTACTTATTATTTCGTTGGTTATGGTGTGATATGTACCAATGTTGAGACTGTGTGCACTAGCGTGATCCTGGACTAGTGCTGAATACACAGAGGGTCCGGATTTGCAAATTCGGGTCCCGACAATGATTTTGTCTATCTCAGAGTCACTCCCCTTAAAGGTGTAAAAAGATTTCATGTCAAAGGGAAGCTTGCACCTAGGTTCGTTGGGCCTTTCAAAATATTGAGCCGTCGAGGAGAGGTTGCGTTTCAGTTGGAGTTACCGCAGTCATTAGCAGGAGTCCATGATGTGTTCCATGTGTCACAGCTTAAGAAATATCTCGGAGTGCCAGCGAAGCAGACGCCGTTAGAAGCAATCGAGTTGCAAGAGGACCTGACTTACAAGGAGCAGCCGATCAAGAATCTGGACGTAATGGAGCGTAGAACCAGAAACAAGTCTGTTCGCTTTTGCAGAGTTTAGTGGAGTAATTACTCAGAGAGCGAAGCAACCTAGGAGCGTGAACAGGACCTGAAGGCAGAATTTCCAAACCTATCCAGTTAGCCCTGAATCTCGGGGTCGAGATTCTAATAAGGGGAGGTTTGTAACATCCCAAATTTTTGGCTTTTTATTTAGTTAATAGTGTTTAATTGCAATTTATGCTTTTTGTGAATTTTCTAGATTTATTTGGATTTTCTGAGATTTAATTGAATTATTTTAAATTAAAGTATATTGTCTTTTGTTAAAAATTATTTATAAATAGATAATTTTAAAATAAAGTTTTGCCAAAAATATTTTATTTAAGTCCAGAATGTTTCAAAGTATTTTTGAGATTTTTCTTGAAATTTTTCTGGTATTTTTGTTGCCCTAAATAAATCAAAGTATTTTCTCTAATTATTTTAATAAGCAAAACCCTGAAAATCCGTTAGGAACAGTAACGGGCCAAAGCCCATTACTGTGCATACCCGTCCGAGTACTGTTTAGCCTGTTCGGCCCAGCCGGCCTGTTTTTCCGATGGGATTAACGCGCGCCGTCGGATCGTGATCCGAAGGCCGTCGTCAAGCCACGCCGCCAAGGAAACCCTAATGCCTTCGTGCCGTCAGATGAGCATCGGACGTACGAGGTTTATCGGGGCGTACCAAAACCCTAGAGGATCTCGGCCGTTGGAATCGTCGATCGGTTCGGATCGTGCCACGCCGGGAGTTCGCCTCAGCTGTTGTTCGCCAATCGGACGGCTGAGGGTTGTCGTGTCTGCGCCGAACTCGGACGCCGCCGCCGTATCGAATATGGACACCGCCACTGCCAGGTGTTAGGTTTCTGAGTTTTTGCGCGCATGTCGAGGCTATAAATAGAGGGGTGTGGGGTCCCCGAGGATCACCACGAGCCGCCGCATCTTTTCGCCCAAGCGCCGACGCCGAGGAGCTTTGGAGTTCACGTGCACGCTCGCCAGAGTCCGAGAGCTTTGCCGTGGAGTTTCGCCGTCGCCGGTGAATCTTCCGCCGTTCCGAGGCCAGATCCGAGCACGTTGCGTCGAGACGAACCCGTTCCGCCACTTCTTCGTCGCCGGTGAACGCGGAACGCCATCGAGGTGGTCGTCATCCCCAAGTCCGGTGAAGTCCCTCCGCTGCACACCATCGCCGAGCTCAAAGCTTCACCGATCGTCCGATCGACCACCAACGCACCGGATTCGCCCACGTCGCTTCTGGAACCAGTAATCCGCTCGGGTAAGCTTTGGCCGTTCGATCTTAGATGAGCAGTCATGATTGTGCCGCGTCGATTAGGTCAACAGTGCACCGCTCGGGTAAGTGATGGCCGTCCGATCGTAGATGGACGCTGTGGATGAGGCCACGTGGTAGATTAGATAGTGTCCGTTAGATCGTTTCCGAGCGGTATAGATTTCGCCACGTGTCAGCACCATGGCTGTTCAAATCAGGGCTGACGTCAGCTGACGCAATAATCGGATTTTCCTTTACAAAAATAATTCGGAATATTATGGTTTTTCCAATTTTCTGATTTTTAGGAATTTGAATCTTCCGAGGGCTCGTTCTCCCTCATACGAACTCCGATTGAGGTGATTCAAATTTCTAAAAATTTGTGAAATTGAGATCTATCTAATGGTAGTTCTTGTTTGATTTTTAGAGTTCATTTGTTCTCTGTTCTTGGTGTTTATTTGCTATTTCTTTTCGACTCGCGTAGACGTTGAACTGTGTGAGGTTTCGGAGGAGGAATTAGCAACTCAAGATCAAATTCCAGATCAAGACCAGGAGCTTAACCAAGGCAAGTTGTGCTTTGATCATGTTGAACCCATGTTTGCAAAATTGCTATTTTGTTTTACTTTATTGCATATTATTTCATGTGTACAAATGATTTCAACTTAAATTGGGATTTAGATATCATACCCTTTGAATTACACCCTACCTTGTTATTGTTGGTGTTATGCCCTTAAGGCAGTCATATAAATGATTGTAACATGACTATGCTTATGAATAATAATATGATTATTGGTCCAACAAATGTATATCATTATATTGATCAGCAAGTATGTGACTTCCTTATGAAACTCTCTACTTATTGATATAATTCTGTAAGTATCTCTGATCGGGTATCTATAATATTGCGAAGCCTCGCTCCAAAAATTTTGGGCCTTCCGCCGTCTGGCCCGAGGCCGTCTGGCAGTTAATCTCAGAGGTGGTTGGTCCATCTGGGATGATTAGGGCTAAAAGTTGTGGGTTTGGAGGGGTCTTTTGGGAATTTTTCCCCTCCACCTACTCCTCCACCTAACCTCTTTTTCCTGGTTTTTTTGTGTGGCTGTCGTTGCTCCAGCATCTGCGATTTTTCCCAGATTCTTACAGGTGGTCGGGGGCGTCTAAGGCCTGAGCTTCTCCCCTGCGCCTCTCCCAGTGCCTCTGCCGTTCCCAGCCGAAGCAACGAAGCAGCAAGCAAGCGCTTCCCCCTCAGCCGGCACTCCTCCCGGCCAGCTCCTCCCCGCTACCTCTAGTCCAGGCCGGCGCCTCTCCTCTCCCGGCCGGCGTGCCTTCTACGTCCACTCCTGGCCGAGCTCCCAGCTGTGTTTTTCCCCTGCGCCTCTCCTCTTCTGGCCGGCATCATCCTGCTGAGTTCCTGCCGAGCCCCTGCCGAACCAGGCCGCCCTCCCTCCTCGGCTCGGACAAGCAGCCTGACAAGTGAGGCAAGCAGCAAAGAACCGTGGCGCCTCCTTGAACACTCCCCACCCACTCCTTCCTCCATGGAAAAGAAAAGCTTTGAGGTATAAATTTGGGGGGGGGGAATTAGCTTGCCCATATGGTGTTTGAATGATTTGATTTTTGCATGCTTGTGATGTGTCCCAGTGATTCATGTGTACATGATTAAGTGCTGAGGTATTGATCCTTATGCTTGACTATCAGAAATGGATTCTTTAGTGGTTTGAGTGTATTGATGTTTTTGAAGCATAGGGTCAGAGAGTTGTGTATGCACGTGATGCTTGTATAGATGTGTAGACATGGTTATAGATTGCATATGCTTTTACTCATAGCTCTTGTGTGTTGTGGTTTAGCAAAAGTCTTTTTATTACTGCTAGCAATCCTACTCTTTGCTCCTTTGAATTAATGTTTAGTGCTTATAGAAATACTAGTAATGAGGTGCAATGGAAATGGTTCCATGTTAGGCTTGTATCGTGGTTTAAAATGTATGGGTAAGGCACATAAAAGGTTTAAGGTTTATTTATACCTTAGTAGTATGTTAATTGTGATCACTCCGGATTAAGCATGACACTATCTCGCTTTTGTTGTATGTTACTCTTGTAATTATTAAAATGGAAATTTGTTTACCAAAGTAGTGATTACATGACTAAAAGTCGAGTGAGAACAGTCATCTTGTTATTTCGACTTGTAGGATTCCATAAGTACCATAATATGCTTGTCATTGCATTACTCAAGTAAATCGCTACTAGACCTCTAGTTTCTAACCAAGGTTTAGGTATAGTTTGCAATGTGAATGTCATGAATAACTAACAGTGTATGTTATTAGATTAGTCTTCAGTCTTTACTCATAATAGAATCCCAAGTTGTTTGAAATGTTGATTAAACATATATATGTATATATATATAAGCTTCCATTAGTATGAGTGGTTAGTATTTATCTCTAGTGATTGATAAAAAAAAGTAGTAGGAGAAGATTAAAGGCAGAAGATGGTGGTCTTCTTGCTCCCATATCTAATCTACCCTTCTCTTTAACTTCGTTAGATGGCCGCCCAAACAGTGCTAGCTCAAGGAGAGAGTGTCTTCGAGGTGGTCTCGACCCCGCCTTGCCTCACGCGTCGATAAAGGCAAGTACATCAAGCTGTGTGTCTAATTGAGTTGTTCGTTGTTATTTATCTGTTCATAGCTAATTTCTATTGATTTTGGCAAGTATGAGTTATATTGGTGATCGTCCTTCGGACATGATTAGCTATTGGATTCGGTGGTTACTAGTAAGCCTTAATCTCGGTGAGTTCTTGTACCTTTGTTAATATTGCACTGAGTAGCGAGAATGGGGTACGGGGATACTTGTGGTTAATATACAAGAGATGTATTTAATTGTGCCTCGTCTAGGGAATTGAGTTGAGTATGTTGATTGAAATGTGTTTTTAGTTGAGTATGTTGATTGAAATGTGTATTTGTTGAGAATTATTGATTGAAATGTGTTTTAGTTGAGTGTGTTGATTGAAATGTGTTTTAGTTGAGAATTGATGAATGAAATGTGTTTTAGTTGAGAATTGATGATTGAAATGTGTTTTAGTTGAGAATTGATGTTGCATTCTTGCATTCATGATATGCATTCATAATGGAAGAGGCGACCCATTACGATCTGGGCCTCTGTGTTCATACGTAGTGAACATGAAAGTCCTACCCGTAGTCCCATTCATCGAGGTGAATGGGAGCGAGACGATAAGAGTAGGCACCTTCCATCTACGGGATGGAAGGGGCGTGAGGGTGCACACCGATGGGTGGGCACTTTCAGCGATCTTGAATGCGTGCATGGAAATGAGCATTCATGTGCATTGCATCTTTAATAATGAGTGTTGTGGTAAATGGGTGTCATATGGATGGTGATTATGGTAATTGAAGGTTGAGTCGTGGACTCAACCCAAAAAGGGGAGATTGAATTGAATTGATGAATTAGCGCATTTCTTTTCTTTGCTTTGCTAATTAGGTTATATGACTATCGTGGAGTGAAGATTGAATTATGGACTCGACTTAAATTGATGAAAATGGTTTGGGGTGTAAAAAGGGGTGGTTGAGTCGGGAGTCATTGTGATTTAGCATTAAGTAACGGTTCATGGAAGTTGATTGGCTTTATTATCAAGTTGATGGCTTAATGGTAGAAATCTTTGGTATGGTCAAGTTATTGCTTCAAATGGGTATAAATGCTTATTGTCCGTATATTGTTTTATTTGCATTACTTGCTCTTATGGTTAAGTTCTTGTTTTACTTACGATAAATTGAGTTTGTTATTCTCGTGTACTTTCTTTGAGTTTGAACTCACGCTTGTTATTTAATGTTTGTAGGTGTATTGCGGTGGCATTCAGGATTGGGGTAGCAAAGACCATCACATTTGCATCAAACCCTTTACTCGATTTGTAAAGTCCGGTTGTCTTGATTATGGTTGTAATATGTCATTAAATCGTGGTGTAGTCACTAAATTCAGTTGGATGTGTGATTGATTAACTAAGGACCTGCTAGAATGATATCATAGCGCAAATGCTTTCTGTCTGAGTGGATGTCCTACTGTCTAGAGAGGTCATGCCAAAATTTTCTGAATTTCAATGACTTATTTTTTAAGCTGGTTTAGAGAGTTTAAAGGTTGGTTTCAACCTTTTATTAGAGGTAAAAGGTTTAGTGACTCGTTCGTTAAGTTCTTAGGTCAATTGAACTTCTTGTTGAGTTTTTATTTCTTGGATCTTGTTGAGGTCACTCTGGACAAGAGTGGTTTCGGAGTGTTGTAAGTGTCATTTAGAGCCTTTTGGTAGCATTTGCGGTGCGTTGGGCATCGGGGTGTTACAGTATCATCGTATAGGACAACGATGAATAGATTAGCACATGTATTGATCGATGATTATGTTGCATAGATCATAGGATATGGAGATATCATCAATACATTGTGAACTCATGATGATGAACATGGGTTAGATAGACCCGCAATGGGACACTGCGAGAATGTTACATTCTTATGTGTCATCAGTGTATCTCATACATAGTGGATGTATGATCCTTAGACCTGAGATTGTCACATTCCCTACATGTGTAATAGTTTACCTTAGGGCCGCCAAACGCTATTTCCTAATCAGATAGTTATAAAGGTAGCTTTCATGTTTGCTATGAAACATGCAGAGGGAAGTGAGCAGTCAAGATGGAATTTGCCACTCCGGTGTAACGGAGATATATGTCTTGGCCACTCGTGTGATATGATTAAGGAAGTGCATGGCCATGCCATGATTGAGAAGTCAATCACAACTTATTAATATATCACGGATACGAGAGATGGATTGAACTGTCAAAGGATGACATATTTCTCGCCTTGAGTTCGATCTTCATATAGTTTGGCAAAGGGATTATGACATGAGTACTTTTGAAAGGTTCTATCTGATTTGATCATATACGTTTGGGAGTTGGCATGCTCTGCAAGAACCGCTACCGACTATTGGATTGAAAATGGGTTTTCCGAATCTATGTCCAAATGTACATGAACCTACAGGGTCACACACTTAACGGGCTGGGACGCATTAATTCGGATTGGATCCGTAATTAATGGACCTCGTGGGCTTAACGCGCTGATGGGCCCTGGCTTAGGGTTTCGTCGCGTGGCTATATAAGGAGAGGAGAAGGGTGGGCGTGCATGTTGTTGTTCACGTCCAAAACCCTAGCCTCCACCTCTTATTGCCCCTGCTGAGCGACACGATGCTTGCACGCCGACGCATGGCGTTCCATCCCGGGACGTGTGGACTTCTGTGGTGACGCTGCTGCTACTGCGGCGTGGCGAGGACGATCCGCGTGAGGACGATCCGCAGCGAGGACGATCCGCGTGAGGACGATCCACGGTGAGGACGATCCGCGTGAGGACGATCCACAGCGAGGGCGATCCGCGTGACGACGATCCACGGCAGGGCGATCCACTACACCAACGCGCGAAGGATTCGGCAACTGCGCGTCTAGTGGTAATCCAATCTGTGATCCCTTTCTTGCGAGTAGCTTTTCTGGATATGCGGTAAAAATTTTAATTTGTACTAGCGTAGCATACCGCGTTCCCCAACAGTTATTTGTATGCCATGACCTATTGTCACCTTAGATTGGTTACTATAGTTGGTTAATAATACAATCAACATGTCATGGTTAGATCGGGGTAGATTGCTTAGCCATGCCACGTCATCACATGTACATGAATCACCGATTATTAATCTTGACTAATGGAATATGGAACAAGGATATGAATTTGTGTGTCATGTGTGGTCACACAAAGAGATTGAGTTGTTGTGACAAGGAGGTCACGCGATGATGTTGATTTGTGGATAGCACGTGGTGCTTGGTAATCAACTGGGTTTGGTAATCACTTAGATTGAAGCAAGTGGCAAGGGCAAGTGTGCTAGGGTGGGCCCGATGGGCAGAGGGTATGTGCAAGTCTTGTTTTGATCAACCCTAAGGACTTAACCTTAGGAGCCTTTGACCTGAGTCAATCATGCAACCATATGTCTGTTATGGGGCAGCCTAGCTGACTAATTTGTAATGTCTTAGCTTGAGTACTATCTTGGTGGTGTGAGTCTGGGTGTACGGAGGAAACTCACATGGCGCAAGAGGGGGGCCCTGTTGTGGTGGTGTAACCCATTAGTGTTGAAACCTCAACGGGTAGTACTGGGTTAAGATGGTGCATCATAAAGGCTTTGTTATGATCATTTGCTTGTGTGGTGCATGGTTGTATCGTGTGGGTAAAGTGCATAATCTCTGCAGAGTGTACAAACTATTCGGATAGCCGTGCTCACGGTATTGAGTAATGCTCGGGAATTACAGTCAAGGGTTAGTTAATTAATTGGACAACTGGATGGGATGGCAGGATGCCATGTGGATAATGAAGTTGACTTAGAAGAAAACTTGGTTTACTTGAATCGTTGAATCTATTTACTATTATTATTTGTTTTACTGTCTTTCCAATCTATGTATGGTATGTGTTCATAAATGTTGCTTTACTGCAAATGAACCACTTAGCTTTTCGTTGGAATAAGCCTTGCATATAGCTATGGTAGGATTGCATTCTGTGCACAACTTGTTGAGTGCTTTTGTACTCACCATTGCCATCAACAACAAACAACAGTGGAGGAATTATCGCCCGTGCTGGAGGAGAATTTTCAGGTGGACACGAGTCACTAGGACAAGCCTTGTCAGTCGCCTGTGGTGTGCTGATGGGACATCTACGTCTTTTGCTATTTTTCCGCTGCATTCGTCTTAGTTTATTTCCAGTCTAGCCTGTGAGGCTGAATAATGTAAGTGATCATAAGATCATACACTAGCTATATTAAATAAATGAAGTCTTGTTATTCTTATCGTTGTGTATGATATGATGCTTACCGATGTTGAGCTATATGCACTAGCATTGATCCTGGGACTAGTGCGGTAAAACACAGTGGATTCGAATTAGTGAATTCGGGTCCTTACATTCCCCAATCTACTTCTTCTGTTCCCTCGATTTCTATTTGATTTTTCTTGAAAATCCTCCGATGCCTAGTACCGGCACATCCACCTCCAAGCCTCCATGTCCTTCATTATCCAATCGACCAAGCTCTAGAGATACTCTTGTTCTGTCAGGTGTATCCTCCTCGCCTCTGGTCCTCTTCTCATGTTCACCTTCTTCACCTTGTAAAAATTGACGACAGCTTGAATTCGTGAATTGGTGAATGAATCTCCGACAACCTTTTGTGCTGCCCTGTTGAAGACGCTTTTGGCCTTCTTCAAAGCGTTGTAATTGTCTTCGTTCTCAAGCCGGAACCTCTCCTGCATATAATCACACATTGTCAAATTGTATTTACATTTAAAGCAATACTCAAATAGAGTAAATACATAACGCAAACTCACCCAGAAGCCAGCCCACACTGCGCCCTGACATGTTTGGTTATCTTCGCATATACATAGACATTACAATGTCAAATATGGACATTAAATGATAATCCAATACTACGCATATACCTGATGGTACCCGAAGATGACCCGCCCTCTTCAACTGGCTCTAAGGTCGCCGCCAACTCTGCATCTGCCGCTACCTCAGCCTCGGCGTCTGCATCTGTATCTGTCGTCCCACCGCCACCACCCCCAACGACCTCCTCATCATCCACCTCGCCCATGTCCTCATCCTCACATCCCACCTGCCCCTCATCCTCAACCCCCACCTGCCCCTCGTCCTCCAGTGGCTGCTCCCGCGCCTGTTCTCATGCCTGCTCATCGAAGCACCTCTAGAGCTGCTCCTGCCGCTGTCTAATCTATGCAGCTCCAGCAAATATGGCGGTGCCGGCAGTCGAGTCCTGAGCATCAGAACCCCTGCTCCTCGACCTTTTGGAGGACGACCCGCTGAACTTGCCTTTAAGCTTGTCAACTTGATGCCTGAACATACTCATCTGTTCAAATTTGACAAGAGTTAGTATACAGGTTTACAAATAATTTTCAATAACTTGCAAAAATGAATGAGACAATAATAACTTGTAAAAAATGAAGGTGACAACAATAACTTGTACAAATGAACGAGGCAACAATAATCTTACAAAATATACATATCAAAAGTCGTCGGCGTCGGAATATGTTTCTGCGACTCATATTTCATTGAGACGTGCTTGAAGACGTGCAATCCTTACTGACTTTTGCGAGCGTTTCCGTGAAGTGCCTGGTTCATTTGTTATTACATTTGTGGCATCGGTAGGAAATGGATCGAGTCTTGCCCCATCGGAGACAAGGAAAGAATCCCCCATAGCTTCTTCTTGATATACATCACCCACTTCATCTTCTACGTTGCTTTCCACATACGAAACATCCCCAGGAGGATATACTTCAGGATTAACTTTAAATACAACCCCACCAAGCCTTCAAGTTATGGTGAGGATAGCTCAGGTAGTACACCTGCTCAACCTAATGTGCAAGCATAATGTTATTGATGTGGCCCTGAAGCCGCGAACTGTGCTTCACCTCCACCATCCCAAAGTCATCGACACGTGTGCCGTTGTGTGGATCGAACCAATGGCAATAAAAAAACACAACCTTCAGTTCTTTGGCACCCCCAAAGGTATACTCAATTATGTTTTGTACAACACCGTAGTAGTCTAATATATCACCGCTGGAATCGGATGACGTTGTGACTACTCCGCTGTTTGAAGTGGCCGCAAGTGGATCGGATGGCTAGCTTCTAATTTCGCTGTTCGAAAAAAACGAAACCCGTTCACATCATAGCGACTATAGCTCCTTGTCGTCACATCACCATGTGAGAGCTATCGGAGATCCTCAGGGACGGAGGTATCACGCATACACTATATAGCAATATGCATCACTATTAGTCTAATATTAAGTTACTACAACAATTCATTTTAAAAAAAATAAATAAATAGTCAAATTACATGTTGACGGAACCATTGCACGAAGCTTGGGCCACCTTTCAACCCATCACGACGTAGGTTATCCAATTGCTTAGTTGTGGGTTGTCGAGTTGACTTCTAATTTTCTTTATCAAACACTCTGCATCATTTATTCCCGGGTTAAAAAGGACACTACACTGAAATGTTGAAAACATAATTCAGAAAGTCACTTACTCAAAATATTTTTCAACTTCTACCATGTTAGTGAACATGTAAAGCTTGGCCAGGTTCCACTCCTCATACTCAACATGGTGTGTAGTGTATGACCCAACAGGTTGACCCTTGCATTGAAAAAGCTTAAGTTCGCACAACGATTCTTCTTCCGCAGCACGGTACCGATTCGTAGGGGCATTCACGTTGTGCTTGAGTGTGAAATACTTTGTTGAGAAGTTTGTGATCTCTTTACTTGCATAAGCCTCTGTGATACACCCCTCTACCCTTGCCTTGTTGCGCACTGTAGCTCTAAGCTTTTTCAACTCCCTTTCGACTATACATCCATCCGAATCAAGCAGACCTCCAACCATCGCTTCCAAGGCGGATGCACCAGCAGATGTTGCATCACATTCATAAACCCAGGTGGGAAAGTTTTTTCCAACTTGCATACAAGCAATGGAATTCCCTTCTCTAACTTCTACATCAACGTCTTCGAGATTTCCTTAGCGCATATCTGCCTATAGAAGTAACTGAGCTCGGCTAACATCCTCCATAACTCATTATCAAAATAGGCACGAAACATTACCGGAAGAAGTCTTTCCATGATAATATGGTAATCATGACTCTTTAGCCCATTTAGCTTACCGGTGCTGACATTTACAGCCCGTTTTATGTTAGATGTATAGCGATCAGGAAATTTTAGAGTTTTCAACCACCTCAAAATCTGTTTACGGTCTTCTGGCTTCACACAGTATGGAGCTCGTGGCCGGCTCTCATTTCCATTTAAACCAACTTTAACCTCGAGCCACGGCCTATCACAATGATCACCCATGTCTTTCTTAGCACTCACGTTATCCTTTGTTTTGTTGGTTACATCAAACACCATGCTTATGATGCTTTCTGCCACATTGCACTCTTGGTGCATCAAATCTATGTTATGCGGCAGAATCAAAGCTTTCGCATAAGGCAGCTCCCAAAGAAAAGAAATATGAGTCCAGTTGTGCTCCTTTTCATAACCAGTGAAACCCACTTCCGTAGATCGTACAAGCTGACTATGCCATTCAGCTATCTCCTCTCCTGTGAGTCACTTCGGCGGCCCTTTTTTAACATTCTTTCCTTTTCAAAATGCTTTGGCATCGTTCCTGAAAGGGTGCCTCACCGGAAGCCACCGTCAATGGCAATCGAAGAATGTGATCTTTTTACTGTGCGTGAGCCTGAATACATCAGAGTCAGCCATACAAATTGGACAACACAGGTGACCATGAACACACCAGCTAGCCCAAATGGCATATGCCAACAAATCATGGACCGACCACAGGTATGCGGCTCGTAAGGTAAATTCTCTACCAGCAACGCTGTCGTATGCCTTTTCCCCTCGCCACAACTTTTTCAGCTCGTCAATTAAGGGCCGCATGAACACATTGAGATCCTTCCCTAGATGCTTAGGACCTGGAATGACAAGAGAAAGGAATATGAACCCCTCTTTCAAGCAAATCTCAGGTGAAAGATTGTATGGCATGATGAAGACCGGCCAACAAGAGTAGGGGCTAGCGCTTGTGCTGAAAGGTGTGAAACCGTCCGTGGACAAACCAAGACGGACACTCCTAGGGTCACTTGCAAATGCAAGATCGAATTGGTCTAATGCCTGCCATGCCTCGCCATCAGACGGATGCACCATCATATCCGGGTCTTGGTCCTCACGTTTACCTTCTTTGTGCCACTGCATATGTTTCGCTGTTTCTTTTGACATGTACAGCCGTTTAAGCCTATCCGTGATCGGCATGTTCCGAAGCTATTTAGTCGCAACCTTTGTAGTCATTGATACCCTTTCCTCATCTACCACCTCAACGAATCTACACTTACCGCAATGCATACAATGAGTATCCTCGTCATGATCCTTCCAGAACAGCATGCAATTATTCTCGCACACATCAATCTTCTGGTAATTCATCCCGAGGCCGGCCATCAACTTTTTCGATTGGTACAAATCCTTTGGCATCTTGTGGTTAGGCGGAAGGACATCATTCATAAGTTCAAGCAAAGCGTTGAAGCATTTGTTCGAAAAGTTGAACTTCGACTTCATCGACATAAGCCGTGTAACCGCCTGCAGGACGGTCACATTGGTCAAGTCATGCAGCTTCTCATCCGAGGCGTCAAGTAGCCTATAGAATTCCTTAACCTCCTCCGGCTGTGACCCCTCCCCCGAGTTAAATTCAATCCCCGCTAAGATCATCCAAAGATCTCTTCCATCCGGTCGTGATCCTCCCCATGGTCCGACTCAATGGCACGCCATGCACCTCTCCATGACGGTGCCACACCAAATAGTTAGGATGAACCCGTTTTTGCAAATGTGATCTTGCACTATATCCTTGTTTGTAGTAGCATGTTATTCTCGCAGAGGGTACACGGGCAATACACATATTCAGCTCCTCCAGTGAATGCTTGCTTCAAGAAAGCATCTGTGATCTGCCCCCATTCCCTTGAGTGCCCCCCATCACTCCTCCATCCGTTATACATCGCCCTTCGATCATCACCCATTCTCAAAGCTAAACAAATGAAACGATGTCAACGTACGACCGTGGCTTAGGTGACAAATATGGATGCAAGTGGGAAGCATTATGGGTTAGTTTCACATTGCCCGCATTGACTGCACACATTTATGTGGGATATTGCGGTAATCCGCAAAAGACTTATAAGAACAATGCGGCGTCATAAAACACTCGCAAAATCTTCTAATTCTCTTTTAAAGTAAATTAGAACATATAAAAATAGATAAGACAAAGGATCAATTTAAGACAATCGCCATGTATAAATGTGTACTGAGAGAAGAGCTAAAGTGAACTTTATCCATCACATTACAAGGTGGAGAGAATCCAAGGTTATGCATAATATAAATACAAAACATTCTAATCCAATCTGGTTGACTAGAATCTGGAGAACATGGTAGAACTAAATTGTACCAGCTTAAAACTGTTTATAATCCATAAAAAATTGTACCAGCTTTTGGAATCAGTTATCTCAAAGACTCAAAACAACTAGAAATGTGCTTTCAAGCCAACAATAACAAGGCTTGGCCAACATTAGACCAGCGGATATATATGGGCAGAAGCATTTTACTTTGCTATGCTTATATGTTTCTTGATCAAGTACAAGATCACTATAACCTGTGAAAGAGTACAATTAACAAAGAATAAATAGATCATAATTCATAAGGATACAGGAAAAGAATGCTATTGGGACGGATGCCAGCAGTTGCTAACACATTGCATGCTATGGAGCAGTAGTTAGACCTAGACATGCTCATACCTAGCATGTATAGAACAAATTCATTACTTCAGGACCAAATTAATAAAAATTCAGTTGAAATTTTCTATTAAAATCCATGTTAGGCCAACTTAGATTTTTGTTAGAAAGATTTTGTTTCATTATCAAAATGGAGATGGACTAAGAACAATCTATGCTTACACCAGTATATTGTTGTAGAACTGGAGAATAATTATCAAGTGCGATGTAGATTTTTGCAAGAATATCTGTTAAGGCCTCAACCTCATCACCAAGTAAATCCACCGTAAAATTGAGAAATTGCAGCACAGCACATAACTCTCTTTTTCCTCCCTTTGTAGGGTACCATCTAGCATCTAGGTTGTATGCCTTGTTGCGTTTTTGCGAGCTAAGCGGTATATTTGGATACAAAGTGAAGCTTTAAAGCATAATTCACAAACACATTACCTCGAGCTCACTTTTTGAAGATTAGAGCCCCTGTCTCGAGATATCTCCTTGAATCTCAATGCCTTCTTTCTTAAAAATTGCATTCTTTCACAAGGTGTTTACACTTGTTCTTGTAATAAACTAAACTGTCAAACAAAGGGACGCGGATAAATTATAGTGATTGGGCGGGGCGGGGCGAGGGCGCGAACACGGCAACAGCAAGGCAGTGAGGAGGAGGCGAACGCTGTGGGCGGGCGAGGTGGGTGAGAGGAGCGAAGAGAGAGACGCCTGGGGTTAACCCTCTGTTAAATTGTGGGCAAGGCGTGCCCACAAATTTAATTAAATTCGTGGGCAAGGCGTGCTACGAATTTAATTAAATTCATGAGAGTATAAAAAATCGATTTAATGTAAATATATAAATTCGTGAGTTTTTTTTTGGCCCACGAATTTAAGTAAATATGTGGGTATTTTTATAAATCGACGAATTTAAATATATAAATTTGTGGGTGTTTTTTTGGCCCACGAATTTAATTAAATACGTGGGTTTTTTTATAAACCGACGAATTTAAATATATAAATTCGTGGGTTTTTTTTGCACACGAATTTAAAAAACCCATGAATTTTTCACTGTTTCTTGTAGTGTTGTATAGTAAATTATAATGCATTTGACAATAACTTTTGTCCGTTTCATATTGCCGCTATCACATGGTCATTATATGCCATGATGAGTTTCGATGCTAAAACCAAACAACGTACTCTGTAAAATAGAATGTATTTTCTTACTGCTACTTGTTAAGTCCGCACGCGGCATGCCTATATAAAATCCATGGATCTACCACTGGTTAAGGCCCGATGTGTATTTCCTCAATCGTGGTCGTTGATTTTTGGTGCACATATCCTTTAGCCCCGTTTAAAATACAGGAATTTCTCATAAATTTCACAGCACACATTTCAATTCTTACATGGATTGAAAAAATTCTCGTGTTGTAAATAGTGCCTTAGGCTTTGTTTTGGTCATGGGGATTGCGCACATGAAACATTTCACGTGTTTCAATTAGGGGTGAAAATGGGTTGGCTATTTCCCACCCAATCTGGGACCGAATCTAGTCAGGACTAGATTTGACTATCTGGTCGGATCCAAGATGGGATCTAGATACTTTAATCTGGATCTGGGTTTGGATACGGAGCATCCCATATCCAGTAAATACAGGACGAGATCCAGATATCAGGATATTTCCTATCATATTTCTGGATTTTTCCTATTCTAATATTTGGATTGGATAGATGGATCGGACATTCGGATTTTTCCTATTCGGATATCAACAAGGCCCAGCTCATTTCATCACTTTTTTCATAAGCACCCATTTATATTGATAATTAGTTTGTTCTATTTATCCTAAAGTAGCATATTCTTTCTATGACGTCTATTGAGTTTGATTGATATATAACTTGCTATTATGGTTATGTACTCATATGGTTTAATTCAACATATATTACTCTATATACGTGTGCATTATCGGTATATCTTTATCTATTTTTGACATGAATCTATCATATATCTTCCCTATATCCATATCCCAAATAACCGAATTTGTATCCTTATCTGGCTAGCCCATATCGGGTTTCGAATTCGAGGAAAAAATATGGATTAGAATACGAAAAGAGCAATATCTGCCCATATCTGACCTGTTTTCACCCCTAGTTTCAATTGGGTGTGCATGAACAAGAAGCGGGACAAAGCGTGTTCTTGACCGGATGGGTGGCAAGTTTGAAATTTTGTTTTAGGATCCAATCTCAGAGATGGTCGAAATCCAAAATTTCGATGAAATCTCAGTATTTTGGATGAAATCTAAACAAAATTCAAAACCAAATTTGAAATATGGTATTTTTTTAGGACTGGAAAACCTAAATTTTAGCCTTGTTGTACCCCTACAAAATGGTCTCCAGTGGTTTTGAAATCTGGTATTTTTAGGATGGGAAAACCAAAATTTCAGTTGAAATCACTGAAATTTCGATGAAATTAACCAAAATTTCAGAAATCATCGAAAATTCGATGAAATTGACCAAAATTTCAGCCTAGTTGGACCTCTAGAAATGGTCTCCAGAGGCTACAAAAATTTCCTGACGTGAAGTTGACCTTGCCGAGTTGGTCCCAGAACTATTTGAATCATGTGAGCTCTTGGGTTCGAATCCCACTCTCAACAAGCTAACATTAGAGTTTTTGATGTTGGTCCAAAAAATGCAATTGCCAAGAGTCAATCCCCGAACTTCTAGCATGCCAAGTGAGCACTCTACCAACTCAGCTACATCCCATGTTGTGATATTATATATAATAATATTGATGAGTATACAAACGTCCTACTATATAAAAAAATTTAGTTGCCAGGAGTCAAACCTGGGTCACTCGGTTGAAATCCAACCATCCTAACCAACTAGTTGATGTGTGCTCCGGTTCTAAAAGTATCAAATCTGGTCTATTTTTATAGAAATTTCGGTCCAAAAATCAAAATCTCAGAAATTTCTAAAATTACTGTAGCAATTTAATTTCGGTCCAATTGATAGCAGGCAGACGAGTAACGGATGGCTGTGGCCCTTGTACTAGCCATATTCAGACTAGCAGCGAAGCATCAAGGAAGCCTCTTAGTTAATGTCTGGTGCATCCCAAGTCAAACAAGACTCACGCAAAGGGTCTTACGAAAACTAGCATCCAGGCCTCGAGGAAGCCTCCTTTGTTTAATGCATGTCTGGTGCGTCCCAATGCAAGTCAACAAGACTCATAGTAAGGGTCTCACGAAGGGACCGTACTCGGACCACACGGTATGCTAGGAGATCAACGGGTACGATGCAAGTATGGTATGACTTTGGCATGAATTTTTTATATTTTTTTGATAAATATTATAAAAAATTTGATAGCAGAAGTGAAGTAAGAAGAACTGTCTTAACAATGCAATAAGCATGAGGTGATTCGAGCGCTTCAAACGTGTGGGAGAAACTAAAAGACAAGACGTCTAGTTCGCCTTCCGAAATATTCAGTAGGTCCCAATAGAATCTATAAGTAGATATCAATAACTATCTCTACACGTCTTTTGTGGTGAATAAATTAAATTTAGTTTTTTTCTTAATATTTGTGTCCATTGTTTTGTCCTATACGTCTCTAACTCCTTTTCTTTTCTCCCAGTAGTGCAAATCTCTATACGAGATTTATCTTCTTTGTTCTTGAGATTATGGGGGTGTTTAGGACAGTTCCAGCTCCACCAAAATCTGTGGAGTTGGTGGAGTAGGGTATTTTTAGCTCCAGAAATTTATAGAGCTAGAGTTGTGACTACATTAAGAGTGTTTAGATAGATCATCATGTTTACATTTTAGACTAAAAATATAAACTTAATTTACTTTATTTTAGCTTATAAATTTCAGATTTGAGCTAGAACTGGGAGCTGGAGCTCTCCCAAATAGGACCTATATATGCATGCTCGTATCATATCTTACAAAACTCTAATTCAATACAAAGCTGCTACACATAAGAGAGGTATCAAAGTGTAAAAGGTAAAATTTCTATTTATATATGACAGTTTCTTTGCTAATATTCATGATCCCAATTAAGCTCCAACTCTCCACCAGGTAAGGGTTCCCTGCACCCTATCAGCAACAGCAAAAACGAGCGAGTAGTTGACAAATTTTTCTAGCTACATATATGCTCTCCCTTTATTTCATTCGTGCATGCTAATACGTAATCCTGTTACTTCTTTTCTTTCCTGTTGCAGATTAATTTCTATGAAGTATTAGGGCCATCATGGCAGAGATTATTGGTTCTGCTGTCGCTGGAGAAGCAGTGAACAGAATCGCATCGAGCCTCATCGGCGACAACGAGGCGAAAGCGAAATCGGACGGAAGGGACAACATGGAGAGGCTGGAGATGGCGCACATCAAGATGGAGGCCGCGCTGGAGTTGTCCAACAGATGGCAGATCACCCACGTGCCGATGCTACGGTGGCGGAGCAAGCTGAAGCGTGCCGCTCGGGAGTGCGACGACACACTGCGCCGGTGCAAGCAGCGCGCCCTGGAAGACGAAGAGATCAGGCAGGGGGTGAGCCAGTCCTCGTTCCCCAAACGGATCGCCCATGCGGCTAAGTCATTCATCTCATCTTTCATCGGCGGTAGCAGCGATGAATCAAGCAGTAGTAGCTCTGCTAATGTCCAAAGATTCGAGAGATTTGCAGACGGCGCAAACGAATTCCTAAAGCTCGTCGAGTTCGGCGGGAAGCCGCGGCAATACATGTTCTTCAACCCTATGATTGGCCAACTTCTTACAGGAAAGGCACTAAAGTATTACGCGTTACAAGGAAGCAAGTTCTACACACTATGTATGCGGCCCATGAGCTTTGCCGATCGTGGAGTAGAGGCAATGGTAGGGTTTTTTTTCCAAGACTTCAAGGCGCCTACCAAGGGTTTCAGTCTAGGATTCATGCTGCGACTCTCTGAAAGTACAGACATATTTGGGGTCATAATCAAATGCATGCAGTCAGTCACGCCTCACTTCAAGTTTGCAGCTGAAGGTGTCAGGAGGGAGCTCATCCAGCTGCCTACCCAAGATTTTTCCTGGGTGCCGCTTTCTCCGTACGGCAACAGTGAGTACTGGATCGATATTCACAATACTCTAACCCAATGGTATCGCCCAAACCCTCTCTGTTGCAACGAGCATGAGCATGATCTGATCAGTTCTTCCAGCACCTGCAGCAAGGATGCAACTGCATCATCGCCAACGCTTTCTAGTGTGTTCCCAGAGCAGGTTATGGTGGTGCTTCTGAAGTGCCACATCTCAATGTCCGATCAGCACAGAAACCATCAGAATTCATCCGCTGAACCTGGAAGAGGAATCACAAGATCTCTGAATCCAGATATGCCTCCTCTGAAGCTGGGAGCTCTGTTCATCCCCCACGACTCCCCGGAGGACATAGGGCCTTCAGCTGAAAGCTATGCTCTGGAGGTGATCGATGAAAAGGAGCAGGAAATGATTCACACCAATGCATGCCTGCAATACCTGGATGAGAAGTTGCTACCGAAGGCGATAGATCAGCTGTATAATAACACTGAATCCAGGATGTATCAGATGTGCCTGAAGTCCAGGCATGGCACTGCGCACTTCAGCGTGGAGAAGACGAGCTCACAGGAGCAGAGTGCACGTATATGTAAAAGCAAAAGCACTAGACGTGCTCCTCGGAATATAAGGGTAGTTCAGCAAAAAGACAACACGACGGAGCTATGCCAATGCAGGCAGGTGTGCAGAGACCTGCTTAAGCTGCAAGAATCAATCAGGTCGTGGACTGCACGTAATTGTTGAGAATAATCTTGTGCCAGATGTTCATAGTTTTCTCTGTTCGGAGGTTTTTGATTCGTCAGTCTGGTGCGTCGGTTTGCTCTCAGGATTTGGTATTGCCGGATGAGGGTACGAAGAGTTTTGAAGCATGGTTTTTTCAGAGTCCGAGTAGTTTTGGAGTTTGCCGAGTCTGTTTTAGTGCCGGATATCAAATAGTAGATAATCACGGTAGAAGTCTTAAAGTTGAGTTAAGAGTCCAATTAGCTTGTGCAATCCGGATTGTGATTTGTAACCGTATTCAGTTCAAGGTTATGTAATCTCTAACTATATAAGTAAGACAGAAGAAAACCGAAAAGCTGCGGAAAGGATTTTGCAGCACAAATACTCTGAATAAGTTCATTGCTGTATCTTTGCTTTGCCGGTTGTTGTTTTGTCTGTTGCACGTTGTGTTCCTGTCTTGTATACTATAGAGCCTGAAGACAAAGGAAGCAAGGAAGTTCGTTCGACTTCATCCGAGCTGTATTCCGGCTACGCAGCACAGACATCCGATAATACGCAGTATTGTTTAGGCTTCTTCAGAAAAGGAATTCATACAACCTGAAGGAGGCTGTCTCAACATTTGGTATCAGAGCCTGTAGATGATCGGCACTGACGTCGCAATGTCCGGGTGAGGTTCGTCACAGACATCACCACCATTGAGGGGCCACAGAGGAGCTGATGGCAATGGCAGCAGCGATATGGTCCAACGGGTGGTGAGGGAAGCCGAGGGTAGCGTTGTCTATCCCAAGTTGTCGCGGATAAATTATAGTGACTGGGCTCTTCTCATGAGGGTAAATTTTGGGCACAAGGCTTATGGGAGGCTATCGAACCTGGAGATGCCAAGTACTGCAACGATCAGATGGCTTTGGCTGCAATTCTTCACGCTGCCCTGCAAGAGATGTTGGCAACCTTGGTAGTGAAGGATACGGTGCAGCAAGCGTGGGAGGCCATCAAGACGATGCGGATGGGCGCAGAACGCGTCCGCGAAGCAAATGCGCAAAGATTGCGCACGGAGTTTGAATCAATCACGTTTAAGGAAATCTATTGATGATTTCTCAATGAGGATCATGGGTCTCGCCAACAATCTTCGTGTTCTTGGTGACTCACTTGATGAAGAGCAAGTAGTAAAGAAGTTTCTTCTTGTCGTGCCAGCGAACTTTACTCAAGTAGCGATTTTCAATAGAGATGCTACTTTATACAAAGAGCATGTCGATTGAGGAACTCACCGGGCATCTGAGATCGGTGGAGGAGTGCTATCGGCTTGGAGATGCTGCCGGTGCAAGCTCTGGGAGCCGTCTGCTACTCACCGAAGAAGAGTGGTTGGCACGTACAAAGAAGAAGGAGCAAGCCGCAGGTTCTGCTGGTGGTGAGAGAGCTCACATCAGCGATAATAGACGTCGCGGTGGCAAGCAATATAGCCGTGGGCGTGGAGATCGTGGCCACAACGAAAAGAGGGAAGCCGAACCAACAAATAGGAGATTTGATAAATCAAAAGTCAAGTGTTTCAATTGCGACACGTACAGCCACTTCGCGAAGGAGTGTGTAGGCCTCGGCAAGAGCGCCGGCAAGGGCAGCAGGAGGCGAACTTGGTGTAGACTCAAGAGGGGCATCCTGCTCTTCTCCTGGCCATGTCACAACTGGACTGCGGCAAGAACAAATGCAGCAGCAATAAACAAAGTTGCAGATCGGGATGCAGCAAGGCATGACGCAACCAGTCTTCATGCAGAAGACGGCAGCACAGGAAGCTGTGTTTTTGAATGAGGAAAAAGTGATTCCAGTAGAAGCGAATGAAGGTATTTGGTACCTCGACTCCAGCGCGAGCAACCACATGACAGGTTGCAGAGAAGTTTTCACATCTCTTGATGAAACTGTGAAAGGAGTTGTGAAATTCGGTGATGGGTCTGTTGTCAATATTTGCGGGAAGAGAGTAGTGCTGTTACGTTGTAACAATGAAGAGCACAGAGCACTTTCAGAAGTGTATTTTATACCACGCTTGCATTCCAATATAATTAGTATTGGTCAACTAGAAGATGGTGGCTGCAGGATTATTATCGAAGATGGGGTTTTGTGCGTATTTGATCGTGATAGATCACTACTTGCACGTGTGCAGCGATCGAGGAACAGGCTGTATTCTTTGAAGCTTAACCTTGTGACGCCCGTTTGCTTGCTTACAAAAGCAAAAGACTGAGCATGGCTTTGGCATGAGCGCTATAGCCATCTAAATTTCCAAGCGCGACCTTGGTCTCAAGAAGATGGTGGAAGGTGCTCCTCTCATTGAACATGTTGAACAGTTTTGTGAAGGTTGTGCGCTTGGCAAGCAGCACCGGACTCCGTTTCCAAAAAGCGTCTATGTATTGTGCGGTGAGTGGATTACAGTTGGTTCATGGCAATCTTTGTGGACCAATCTCCCCAACGATGCTAGCTGGAAACCAATATTTCTTGTTGATAGTTGATGATTATAGCAGGTATATATGGGTTGAGATGATGAGATCCAAAGATGAAGCTTTTGGATTCTTCAAGAAGATTAAAGCAATGGCTGAAAACGAACGAGATGTCAAGCTGAAGGCATTCCATTCTGATCGAGGGGGTGAATTCAATTCTTTTGAGTTCAAGAGATATTGCGATGAACTCGGGATTAGGAGATATACAACTGCGCCCTACTCCCCGCAGCAAAACGGAGTTGTCAAGCAATGCAACCTAATGGTTATGGAGATGACTCGTAGTTTGCTAATGAACAGAAGTGTGCCAAGCGTGTTTTGGGGTGAAGCAGTGAAGATGGCGGTGCACATTTTAAATTGCGCACCAACTCGGAGTCTCGACGGCATTACCCCGTATGAAGCCTAGTATAAGAAAAATGCATTGCGCACATGAAGATAACAAGGTCCCAAAGTGCATTACTTCCACATTTTTTGTTTCTCATCTCCAGAAACTTCTGGATGCATTGCGCACATGAAGATAACAAGGTCACGGTTGTCAAAGCTCTCAGATAGATCAATGCCTACTATCTTCCTTGGCTACGAGGAAGGATCTAAGGCCTACAAGGTATATGACCCTAATACACAGAAGCTGTACATTACTTGTGATGTGCAATTTGAAGAAGAGAAGGAGTGGAACTGGGAGGCCAATACAGCAAGAACCAGTATAGATGACGTTGATAAGTTTGTTGTTGCATATGCTGATGATGTTTTGTAGGTTGTAGCATCGGCTGGTGGTGATGCTTCTACGCCAACAGCCAACGAGGGAGTTGAAGTCGAGGCGCGAGAAGGGGCGTTTCCCTTCCCATCGCATGCAACACAGCAGTTGCCAGTTTCCTCTTTGCCGTATACGCCGGTCGGAGCTTCACGTGAGGACAGGCAAGAAGACGCAGAGCATGCAGTCCGCATCCTCTCCGATAGAAAATTCATGCAACTCTGATGGTCGGCCTCTGAGGTATCGGTCTCTTTCAGAAATTTACAGCGCAACTCAACCAGTAAATATTGAAGACTTGCACACCGTGTTTGAAGAAGATGTAGAACTGAGCCATTTAAGCAGCATGTGCCTTATTGCTGCCGAAGAGCCTTCTAGTGTTGAACGTGCGCTAGGAGATGCGCCTTGAAGGACTGCAATGGAAGCCGAGTTGCAGTCAATACGTGACAATGAAATTTGGTCATTTGCTGAACTTCCTACAGGTCACAAAGCCATTGGGCTAAAGTGGGTTTTCAAGGTAAAGAAAGCTCCAGATGGCAGCATTATTAAGCACAAAGCGCATCTTGTCACGAAAGGCTATGCGCAGCGACAAGGGTTAGATTTTGATGAAGTATTCGCACCGGTGGCATCGCATGGTGGCTGGCAATTGCATCATATGGATGTAAAATCAGCGTTCTTGAATGGAGATCTTGCCGAAGAAGTATATGTTGAACAACCACCGGGCTTTGTCAATAAGAAGCGCAAGCACAAGGTGTCGAAGCTTTGCAAGGCTTTATATGGATTACAGCAGGCTCCGTGAGCATGGAATTCTAAGTTGGATGCTACTTTGATTGCACTCGATTTTGAGCGAAGCCCTTTGGAGCACGCCATGTACAAAAGGGTGAAGAATGGCTCAATTCTTTTAGTCAGTGTGTATGTCGATGACTTGATTGTTATAGGATCTAGATCGATGATATCGCCGATTTCAAGTTCAAATGGGGAAGATGCTTAGCATGAGCGATCTTGGTCTTCTCAGCTATTATCTTGGAATTGAAGTCAAGCAAACTGCCGGTAAGATTACCTTGTGCCAAAGTAGCTATGCAAACAACTGTAGATGCCACCAAATATCGAAGCATTGTTGAAAGCCTTCATTATTTGGTAAATACAAGGTTAGATATTGCTTATGACGTGGGCATTGTTAGTCGATACATGGAAGCTCCAACGACTCAACACATGGCAGCCATAAAGCATATACTTAGGTATGTTAGTGGAACAATTGACTACGGTTGTTGTTACCGGAAGCATGGCATGGTGGATCCAAAGTTGATTGGGTTTAGCGACAGCGACCTTGCCGGCGACGTTGATGATCGCAAGAGTACGATGGGCATGGTGTTTTTCCTTGGTGAAAACCTAATCAGCTGAGTTTCATAAAAGCAAAAGATAGTTGCTCTTTCATCATGTGAGGCGGAGTACATTGCAGTAGCCTCCGCGACTTGTCAAGACATGTGGTTGAGCCGCTTGATTGGATCTTTGTAAGGCCAAGAGCCACAAAAGTTCAAGTTGTTTGTGGACAACAAATCGGCTATTGCGCTGGGCAAAATCCAATCTATCATGATTGTAGCAAACATATTGACACATGTTATCACTTTATTCGTAAGTGTGTCAAAGATGGAGAAGTTGAATTGGAGCATGTTACTACTGAAAAGCAGATTGCGGATGTGCTAACAAAATCACTTGGTCAAACAAGATTTTTGGAACTGAGGGAGAAGTTGGGCATTAGAATTGTCAAAGCAGACCTGGCTTGTCCGGTTAGACGAGTTCTAATCGGGAAGCACAAGATTAGGGGGTGATTTGTTGAGAATAATCTTGTGTTAGATGTTCAGAGTTTTCTCTATTCGGAGGTTTTTGATTTGTCAATTTGGTGCGTTGGTTTGCTCTCAGGATTTGGTATTGCCGGATGAGGGTAAGAAGAGTTCTGAAGCATGGTTTTTTCAGAGTCTGAGTAGTTTTGGAGTTTGCCAAGCCTGTTTTACTGCCGCATATCAAATAGTAGATAATCATGGTAGAAGTCTTAAAGTTTGAGTTAGAGTCCAATTAGCTTGTGCAATCCGGATTGTGATTTGTAACCGTATTCAGTACAAGGTTCTGTAATCTCTAACTATATAAGTAAGATAGAAGAAAACCGAAAAGCTACAGGAAGGATTTTGCAACACCAATACTCTGAATAAGTTCAGAGCTATGTCTTTGCTTTGCCGGTTGTTGTTTTGTCTGCTGCACATGTCTTGCAGAGTATAGAGCCTAAAGACAAAGGAAGCAAGGAAGTTTGTTCGACTTCACCTGGGCTGTATTCCGGCTACGCAGCACAGACGTCCGACAATACACAGTATTGTTTAGGCTTCTTCAGAAAAGGAATTCATACAACCTGAAGGAGGCTGTCTCGACAGTAATTAATTTCGCTCGATCGGAGATTTATGGTTAGCTTTATATGTTTATAGTTTGTGAAGTGCTCGTAAGATTGAGCATGGCTTAATTTCTACATATATGCATGTATTGTATATTTGTGTGTGCATTGTTTCCACGTACCAATGTAAAATAAAAGAAAATATCCACACACACCCCACCCCCTGGAAAAAATAAAATAAATAAATAAATCCGTGATATGTACTCCTTCCGAATAATGACAGATATACTTGATAGGAACTGGTGATCACCGAATAGTACAGATGTACGGTGGCAACGGGTCATACTACTAGTGGACAACAAGACATATCAGGGATGATATGTTGTGGACAACTAGATGCAAAATAATATGTGAAAACAGGGAACAAGAGAAACAGATTTTTACGTAGAAAATCTTTTCGAAAAAATAGCATGGACGCACGAAGGCAATGACTATATAAATATATGTTTGCAATGGAGGGCTTACTCTTGCCCTAGGCTATAGGGTTATATTTATAGTGGTACATAGTAGACTCTGTGTATGGCAAGACTTGAAATGGAGTAGGAAACGATTTCGTATAACCCTCAACTTTAACAATCTGCACCTTGAGACGAATTCCTCTTGTAGCCGAAATATAACGCGACTCTCCTCAAAACAAATTATCATGAACAACTTGTACACCAAAAGTTCAAAGGACTATTAAGTGATACCAACTAAGTCTGAATAAAACTCAAACTTAGCAGTTAGAACTGGCTTTGCAAACATATCAGCTAGATTATTATGAATACTTATCTTGCTGACTTTAATATCACCTTGAGTAATGACACCTCGAATTATTAACTTTTGTGCGTGGTGTTGGCACGGTAGAACTGAAGCTCACTTCAGGAAAGACTGTCCGCTTGAGAAACATGCAGCATGTGCCAACAATAAATAAGAACCTTGTCAGTGGTTCCCTATTATGTCGAGATGGTTATAAGCTAGTATTTGAGTCTAATAAAGTTGTAATGTCCAAGTTTGGAAACTTTGTTGGAAAAGGTTATGAGAGCGGAGGTCATTTCCGCTTAAGTGTACTAGAGTCTTGTTTAAATTTAAATGTTGCTACTCAAGTTAATAATTGTGAATCAATGTTTGGCATTCTCGTTTATGTCATATTGGTTATGATACCATTGCTCGAATGTCCAGATTTGAAATAATTCCAAAATGTGATATTGTCAAAGGATCAAAGTGCCAATCTTGCGTGCAAGCAAAACAACCTCGGAAACCCTTTAAGGGGTTAGAGGAAGAAAGGAATTTGGCACCATTAGATCTCATTCATTCTGACCTGTGTGAGATGAATGGATTGTTGACAAAAGGAGGCAAAAGATATTTTCTAACTTTCATAGACGATGCAACACGTTATTGCTATGTGTATTTGCTGAAAACAAAGGATGAAGTTTTAAACTACTTCAAAATTTATAAGGTCGAGGTTGAGAACCAACTAGAAAAGAAAATTAAAAGGCTAAGGTCGTAGTGGAGGAGAGTATATCTCTCGAGAATTCTCCCAATATTGTCTTTGAGCATGGTATAATCCATGAAGTGACACCACCATACTCACCTCAATCTAATGTGGTGGCTGAGAGGAAAAACCGAACACTAACAGACTTGGTGAATGCCATATTGGAGAGTGCCGGTATGCCTAAGTTATGGTGGGGGGAAGCTATCTTAACAGCAAACTTTGTCCTCAACAGAGTAATTACTAAAAGAAGTGAGATTACTCCGTATAAGGGATGGAAGGGGAGAAAACCAAATGTCAATTTTCTGCGCACATGGGGGTGTTTGGCAAAAGTCAATATACCATTGCAGAAAAAGAGAAAGCTTGGACCTAAAACAGTTGATTGCATTTTTCTGGGTTATGCACATAACAGTACGGCCTATAGATTTTTAGTAGTAAAATCAGATTCCCCTGAGATTATTGCTAACACAATAATGGAATCTAGAGATGCTTCTTTCTTTGAGAATATTTATCCTATGAAAGCAGTAGAATTTAATGAAATTTCTAAAACTTCTGATCCTCCATCTTCCTCTGAATTACCAAATATTGTTGAACCAGCGTGTGATATCCCTGAGGAGGATAACAATATTGTCACAAATGAGGCTACTCGCAGGAGCAAAAGACAAAGGGTTGAGAAAACCTTTGGTGATGACTTTATTGTATACCTTGTGGATGATGTGCCAAAAACTCTTTTCGAGGCTTATGCATCACCGATCACGAGTATTGGAAAGAGGTCGTCCAGAAGCGAGATGGATTCCATCATGGCTAATGGAACATGGGAGATCATTGAACTTCCTCTTTGGATGCAAACCCGGTTGGATGTAAGTGGATCTTTAAAAAGAAAATAAGGCCTGATGGTCTGTTTGATAAGTATAAGGCAAGACTTGTAGCCAAGGGTTATACCGAGAAAGAAGGAGAGGATTATTTTGATACTTATTCTCCTGTTGCGGATTAACCACCATTAGAGTGCTCATTGCATTAGCAGCTTCCTATGGTCTATACATCCATCAAATGGATGTAAAGACAGCTTTCATAATGGAGAGTTGGAGGAAGAAATCTATATGGAGCAACCAGATGGTTATGCGATTCTTTGAGCGAGGAAAATAAAGTGTGCAAATTATTAAAATCCTTGTATGGCTTAAAGCAAGCATCTAAACAATGGCACAAAAGTTTGATAAAACTTTGACATCTGCTGGTTTCTTTGTGAATGAGGCGGATAAATGTGTTTATTACCGCTATGGTGGGGGTCAAGGAGTAATCTTGTGTTTGTATGTTGATGACATACTTATTTTTGGGACCAACACTGCTATCATTGACGAGGTCAAGTCTTTCTTATCTAGTTGTTTTGATATGAAAGACATGGGTGAGGCAGATGTAATTCTAAATATTAAATTGATCAGAACTGAGAATGGGATTACTTTGAGTCAGTCCCATTATGCAGAAAAATTATTGAGCCGCTTCGGCTTTGAGAACTGCAAAATAGCCCCAACTCCTTATGATGCAAGTGTAAAACTTCGAAAAAATAATGGATTAGGGAAAGATCAATTAAGATATTCACAAATAATTGGGTCCCTTATGTATTTAGCTGGTGCAACGAGACCTGACATCTCATTTGCTGTGAGCAAATTAAGCCGGTTTACATCGAATCCGGGAGATGATCATTGGGAGGCTCTTGAGAGAGTGTTGCACTATCTGAGAGGTACCACCTCTTATGGAATTCACTATACTGGATACCCTCCGGTATTAGAAGGGTATAGTGATTCAAATTGGATCTCTGATGCAGATGAGATCAAAGCTACTAGTGGCTATGTGTTTACATTAGCGGGTCTTTAGCGATTTCATGGAGGTCATGTAAGCAGACTATATTGACGCGTCAACCATGGAAGCCGAGCTTGTAGCACTAGACACGACCCTTTGTTGAGGCTGAATGGCTAAGAAAGCTTCGTTGGACTTGCCATTGGTTGAGAAACCAATCCGGCGATCCTAATGTCTCGCGATAACCAAACAGTGTTGATCAAGGTTATGAGTGCTAAGGATAATATGAAGTCCTCGGACATGTGAAGCGTGAAACCATCTGTCGAAAAAATTGAGATGCTCGGGAGTGATAGGCATCAATTATATACGCCTTGAGAAAAATCTGGCGGACCCTTTTACAAAGGGCTAACAAAAATGCAATTTCTATTATGTCGAAGGACATGGGAATGAGGCCCATTTGAGTTACTTCACAATTGTAACCCATCCTTTTAATCGGAGATCCCGTGACTTAGGTAATGGGAAAAACAAGTTGTGGTTGTAACAAGAGAGTACACTAAATCTACCCATGTTCTAAGTACTCTCAAGCGTATGGAAGGTGGTTAAAAACCTTAATGTATTCTAGTGTCCTAATGAGAGGAAAAGGTATCGACCCTCTGAGGATACCTAAAATGAATACACCTACTTGAGCCTAACTGTGAGGTCGCAGTTCACGAGAAAGGGGCATTCTCTAGAAAGCTCATGAGAAGATTAGGGAGCATGACCATTTAACGCTCCGTTGAGGTGAAGTTCTTTGGCAGCCAAGTATCAGTTAAGATTTCGGGTTAAATCTAACCACACAAAGCTGTGAATTCAAGGCTTAGTCCATTCATTAGCTGTGGGAGGATGGATCTCGTAATTCTAGGTGAAAGTTCAACCAGTATGGGACTTACACAAAACACCGATATATTAAACGAAGATTCACCTGATGATTAAACTTTTGAGTCTTTGTATGCCTTCGGCATTGGTGGGGATTGTTAGAAATGAGGCCCATGTGGCCCATTTATCTCTAATGCCAAAGCTACAAAAATTAATACCATATTGCTAGTTAAGAGAGAGAAAGCCAATTTAAAGCGAGAGCTCCCACCATGCCTTGTAATGAGGCATATGGAGGGTGAGGAGCACGGCTAAAGTCACACGCCGCTGCTGCATGTAGTATTTCAATTACGCGTTTTTCGCGTGTTTTTCCGGCGTGATTTGTGACTTGCGACGTCGCGAGTCGCCGTGCTGTGGATTAAATTCCTGGCACGTTTAAACCCTTTTATTTTTCGGTTTCTCTCCATTATGGCGTCAATTTCAATTGAAACAGTCCGTTTGATGACAGCAGTTACTAGCGCTCCATGATGGCGTCAGTTTCAATTGAAATGCACGCTTGAATGGCTGCGATTACTAGCATATAATGGTGCTGTAACGGTCAATTTATTGACAGTTACTGGTGCGAGGCTATAAAATCTAGAGACGTCCAGACAGATGTGACTTTTTGTCTCTTGCGCTCGCGTTCATCCACTGTGTTGCGTCTTCGTGCTGCTTGTTCTTCACCGACCTTCCTTTCGGCGTGCACCGCGAGGCAAGGTGAGCGGGATCTCCGAACCGTTGCCGCTGCGAGAACTGCACGGGCGGCAATAAGGTTTCGGCAAGCGCAAGCTACGCGCGAGCTCTTCTTCCTTACGGGCGTTGGGCGCGATCCACGACGTCGACTACTTCCTCTACTGACGGTCGCTCTCTTGCTACTGCTTCCTTTTCATCATCAATCCCATTGTAAGAATTCTCTGTTCGTCTCATACATGAAATTTCTGGATCTATTTTTCAGTAGCATGTGGTGCCTATTGTCTTTAATCATTTTGGAAATTAGTTTAATATTCAAATCTGAAACAATAATAATACCTAGATTTTCAACAGATAAAGAGTCATTGCAGATGGATTTCCAACTGTCTGTGAAAAAACTCATCACAGACAATTCCAAATTAGAATTGTCTGTGAACCGAAACCGTCTGTGATGATGCCCTCATCACAGATGGTGCCGCAGTGCAACCGTCTGTGATTTGTACCTTTTCACAGACGATTCTTATTTAGAACCGTCTGTGATGTTGATTTTTAATTTTTTAATAAATTTTAATTTATTTCCTAGCCTCTGGAATTGCTAGCCATGCTTTCTAAAACAAAAGACAGTACACAGCATCACCAACATATTATTATGACATAAATTTAAAAAATGTGTACTAATCACATGTTACACAACATACAGCGTATCCATTTCATAGATCAACTCAGATCGCACATTACAACATATGTACAGTGCATTCATTTCTAAAATCAACTCTCATATATACTAACCAACTGGATTTAGAAGTACAAATGACAAATTCACAGCATAAGATTCACAAATTAATCTGAATGCACGATAAGTAACAAATTCACAATTCATCGGTTAAACCCTGAGTAGCATCTGCCCTTTAGATTTAAGACCTCACGCATCAAAAGTTTTTTCCTGGGGTCATAATCAAGTGCATGCAGTCAGTCACGCCTCACTTCAAGTTCGCAGCTGAAGGTGTCAGCAGGGAGCTCATCCAGCTACCTACCCAAGATTTTTCCTGGGTATCGCAAACTGCCTACGGTGATAGTGAGTACTGGATCGATGTTCACAATATTCTAACCCAATGGTATCTCCCAGACCCGCTCTGTTGCAACGAGCATGAGCATGATCTGATCAGTTCTTCCAGCACCTGCAGCAACGATGCAACTGCATCATCACCAACACTTTCTAGTGTGTTCCCTGAGCAGGTTCTGGCGGTGCTTCTGAAGTGCCACATCACGTTGTCCGATCAGCACAGAAACCATCAGAATTCATCCGCTGAACCTGGAAGAGGAATCACAAGATCTCTGAATCCGGATATACGTCCTCTGAAGCTGGGAGCTTTGTTCATCCCCCACAACTCCCCGGAGGACATAGGGCCTGCAGCTGAAAGCTATGCTCTAGAGGTGATCGATGAAAAGGAGCAGGAAATGATTCACACCAATGCATGTCTGCAAGACCTGGATGAGAAGTTGCTGCCGAAGGCAATAGATCACCTGAGTAATAACACTGAAGCCAGGATATATCAGATGTGCCTGAAGTCCATGCATGGCACTGCGCACTTCTGCGTGGAGAAGACGAGCCCACAGGAGCAGAGACAGAGTGCACGTATATGTGAAAGGAAAAGCACTAGAAGTGCTCCTCGGAATAGAAGGGTAGTTCAGCAACAAAACAACAGGATGGAGCTATGGAAGCAGATGTCCAGATACCTTGTTAAGGTGTGGGTTGTGCGCGCATCTGACAAGTTGCAAGGATCAATCAGGTCGTGGACAGCTTGATATGTTTACAGTTTGTGAAGTGCTTGTAAGATTGAGCATGGTTTAATTTCTGCATATATGCATGTATTGTATATTTGTGTATGGATTGTTTCCACGTACCAATGTAAACTAAATAACTTCGCGATATGTACTCCTCCGAATAATGACAGATCGTGTAGTATACTTGGTAGGAGTTGGTGATCACAGAACAGTACAGATGTACGGTGGTAACGTGTAATACTAACGGTCGACAACAAGACATCTTGGAGATGATATGTTGGGGACAACTTTTGCAAAATAATATGCAGAAAACGAGGAACAAGAGACATAGATTTTTATGCGAAGAACCCTTCCGGAAAAAATCCACGGACGCAGGAAGAGAATTACTATACGAGGATATATTTACAATGGAGTGCTTGCTTTTGCCATATGCTACAGGGTTATATTTATAGTAATATATAATAGTCTCCGTGTATAGCATGACTTAAAACGGAGTTGAAAACAAATTCGTATCGCCCTCAACTTCAACAATCTCTACCTTATGATGAATTATTCTTATAGCCAAAATATAATGCAACTCTTCTCAAAACAAATCGCCAAAATATAATGTGACTCTTCTCAAAAGAAATCATTATGAACAACTTGTGCACCAAAAGTCCAACGGACTATTAAGTGATACCAACTAAGTTAAGCAAAAGCTCAAACTTAGCGGTTAGAACTGACTTTATCAACATATCAACTAGATTATCATGATTACTTATTGTAACATCCCAAAATGTTAATAAAGTAAAAATATATATTTTGAATTTGAAAGTATTTATTTCTGAGTTTCTTGGCATCATTGGTTTTTAATTGAATTTCCTTGGAGTTTTATATTGTATGAAAATCCAACAAATAGAATTAAAGAATGGAGATCATCCAAACATTATCCGAATCCAAGAAGATTACCATAATACCCTCAGAGTGATATTTACCTCTGGTAAAAATTCTAGGAACTGATCATGAGATATAACACTTTTAAAAGTTCAAAAGCAGAGGCATTGAAAATCTGTGAATCAATATGTCAGAATTTATATAACATAAATATACAATATTTTAATTTGAAATTTTATGGGACCATAGATACCTTAAATAGAATTGGTATAAAAAGCTTTACAAATAAATAATACCATTTGAATCTTTAAATAAATCAAAAAGTGAAATGGAATTTCTGGACAGTTGATAGTGTCAGAATTTTCATTAATTAACCGTAAGGTAATTTAGTCTCAAACTTGTACAGAAGATTACCAACTCCCAGTAGACCTCAGTCAAAAGGTTTCATAACTTTTCCATTTGATTGATAGCCCAACCAATGCAAGTTCTAGCTGACCAGATGAAGCTCATCTCTTCACTCCTGTTCCCTCCCACTGCCATATGGGTCCCAGTCGCAGCCACTCATTTCCTGTGCCATGGGACACGTCCCCAAATCCAGAACCTTCCACCGATGCCAGAGCAAGCCCAAGTCTCATACTTCAGGATGTCACGCCACGATCGCTCCCATCATTCTCCTCGTTGCTCTTTTCCGATAGCGCTAGAACTCCATCCCTTTTCGCCATTACCGAAACCACGAGTTCAAAGCCGGAGTCGATTCGAGAGAATGAGCAATCCATTTCCAAATTCCTTCTAGATACACCATCTATATTCCCTAGTGATCAAATCCCTGCAAAAACATTTAGCATCTTCCAAGCAAAATCGTGCTGCTGTCGTGCGCCTTTCTTCCCCATGGCCGGTCACCGGTGGCGGCTCAGATCGGAGTTTCTCCCTTCAGGTAAACCTCGAAAATGGACTCCTTGTGACTCCCTGATGCTCACAATGCTACCGATTCAATCCCTAATCCTCCTGTTTGTCTTCTTCATCTGGTCACCGCCATGGCCTCCACCCGAGCTCGGCTGCGCCCCTGTCTGCTTCTTCTCCGGCCGGATCGGTTCCACTCCCAGACTCACCTCGCCGAGTTCTTCCTCCTGGTGTGGCCACCTTCGCCGGATCATTGCCGGAGCACCGTCGCCGGCCAGCCCTAGTTCCTTCCTCTGTTCTGTCTCTCTGTCGATCGGGGTCCAGTGGTCAGCCAGCGCAAGAAAGTCTTCAGTTCAAGGTGAAAGGCGCCTCTCAGCTGCGAAAACGTATTTCCATTCTTTAGGCATTTACCAATGGGCCGAATCTGCAATCCTGAATATCTTCTGAGAGATAGTTTCAATCCCAGTGAAACAAAGTTGTAAATCCATCTAAAGTCAAGAAGAGTCTAAATGTACAAGAATACTTAATTTCTGAACTGCAGAGATATTAAATATTTGAACTAAGTAATGCATTGCATTGTGACCATTAATAAACCTTAGTATGATCATTAGTAAGAATAGTAGAAGAATACCTCACAAAACAATAAGCTAATTTATATGAAGTTCCTGGAAACAGCAAGGACCCATGTATGTAAAAATATATAAAGTAAGATTTAATTTGCATGTTCTTAATGAAAGAAAATGTTCATGATAACAATAAGTAAATAGGTAATCTATTGCAATTAAAGCTAAAATAATGCCAAACCAACTTTAAAACATTTCTAGGATGGTATTCTGTTAATGCCTGAAAAATGAATCCAGAATCATGTATAGGTTAGTTGGAAATTAAGATTGAAACTTGGCCGATTTAAGGTTTCAAATATGATCATGTAGGCTATTTCAGCAATAGATAAAATAACTCGTTTAAATACCAAAATTAGTAAAACTAGTGTAGAAACACTGTACAAAGTTTATACTACCATATTCTGTAAAAAGAATCTTATTCCATTAAGGTTTGCATATTAATCCAAATAGCTTAAAACCCTTACGCGTTAATCTTTCATTTCCCCTTTCTTGCCGATTTTGAATACTATAGTCTTTAAGTATAGCATAAACCATTTTAGCGATAAGATTATAGTCTCGCCCAAAATCCTAAAACTTAAGGAACTAGTTTAGTAGTGCTCTTCAAAGTGTAGCCTACCCTATTACGGAAAGATAATCTCATTTCACCATGATTTACATATTAATCTTGATAGCTTAATAACCCTAAGTAATCACATTACTTTAGACCGTAATATGACTGAATAAACTTTAGGTATAAACGAGAAATCAATGATTAAGACATTTGTATCACCAGAACCTTCTTAAATATCATGTAAAATAGGCCAACAGCCTGAATCAATAGATTTAACTTACGTAAAACTAATTCTAAGCGAAATCAATCAAAGATAAAGAACTATTTAGTCATAATCTAATATGATCATTTAAGCATTTTCATTAACTCGCAAAGTAGCTCGTCTAAATGAGAATTTTATAAGGGATAGTGCAGAAATGATATATAGGTTATGAACTACTATATTCAAGGAAAATATTTTAGTTACAAACTGCTCTTCAGTTAGTTTTCACTAGTACAATGACCTTAGGTGATAATTGTTCACTGCACGTTTTCAATTCGATTTCCTGTAATGTAAACCTTGATACCATATTAGCTTTTTCAACAATGAATATAAGGTATCTGCCAAAGCCTAAAATTTATGGAATTATCTTAGGATTGTTATACAAAGTATAAATCATCCTATTGTGAAGAAATAACCATATTTCATCATGTTTTGCATACAAATCCTAATAGCCAAATAACCTTAAGTGTTAAGTTTTCTGAACTTTATAATATGAATCGGTAAGAATGAAGAAATCTGTATATTAGATATTTGAATCACCGAAATCTTCCTAAAAACCTTGAATGTGTAACTAATAACCTATCTTAGGGGATCTAGCCTATAGGATATGCTTTTTCATGCGAAGTTAATTAATGGATTAAATGCTATTCATTCATATCATTCAACAAAGTGACTAATGAACTAATTTTCACTAATCTAAATAATTTTTGCATCTTGTAATTGAAGTTATAATTATAAAATTCATAAAACAAGGATAGTTGATCCATAAAGGAAATCATGCTTTATTCTTTCTGCAAGATGTTAGCTTTTTGCGCGCTTAATCAACTAAAACACGCAATATGAAATAATTTAATCCAACTCTTGGTTGTTCCTGTTTTCTGCAATGATTCTTTATTTGGATTTTATGTCTATCTTCTTTTGCCCCTTATTAAAGTTTGGTATTTGCCTTATTTTCCGTTGAGCGACGTGTAGAACCCGACGTTGCTGTTTTCGTCGTCATCTTCGTCAATCGCAACCTTGTCTTCACCGTAAGAAATGATTAAGCAAGGCAAGCACCCTTTGACCATATTGATCCCAATATTTTATATTCCTTTTGTTCATCAAATTGTTTCATGCATGTGTTTATTTGATATAAATCTGCTATTTTGTGGTATTGGTAGATATACCTGTTGTCACATGAATCTCCTTGATGATTATGGAAATGTGAACCTTGATAACCACAGAATAGGGCTAGACATCTCTTAATATCATCTTGGGTATATACGATCATATTAACCTGCTTAGCCATGCTTTAGTATTTGAGGAGCAGATGATCATGATTAAAATTATTTTTGAAATGTTTTATATGGAACCTGAATGGTCCTTTTTGGGAAAATGGTTGCTGGTACTTTGATTAAAAACCCAAAATAAAACTATGCTGTGATGCGGGCGATTATTGGTAATAGCCGGATGTGCGAAAGGAATTGCACGTAGTATAGGGTGGAGTATCGCCCGTGTCGGATTAAGGACCGAGCAATGGGACGCTATTGATCCGAGATTTCCGTGCAACCATGAGGGCTATTTATGGGGTAGCCTTAGCCTATTAAGTTATTTAGACATGGCTTTGCTCATTGGTAGGCGGGAGCTAGTACAGGCATTCGGTCAGTTTGCTTGGAATGGTTTCCACCCATGCAACGGTGTACGCCCTGCCATGTTTAGAAACGTTGTGTTGGGTGTGAATGTGGATCCACAACTTGTGTGTGTGTTTCTAGTTCTATGGCGGGGGTTAACGTCCCGAGCTGGATCAAAGTCACATCTGAATAATGTAACGGCTATGTATGATCTCCTTGCTAGCCACCTAAGGAAGTGCGTCGAGCAAAAAGGTTGATCATTCCTTGTGGGTAAAGTTGTACACCTCTGCAGAGTTTAAATCTAATCGATTAGCCGCGCCCGCGGTCATGGGCACTTGGTGAAGTCATTCCAATGTTAGATGTTTTATTATTTTAAAAAGGGTTGGTATCATTTTGTTTTGCAACTGTGCTTTATGTCAAAGGGCCGACATTGATGGATTTCAGGATTTGTTAATTCGTCGCTCACGTCGTGGAGGACTTTGAGTGTTACTATGCTTTACTTATTTGTTATCAATTAATCTTGCTCTTATAAATTCCGTTTGCAAATAACTTGATTTACAAATGAAATTCGCTTTATGCAAATTAACTATAGAAGCCTTTCCTTTGAAATGGCCTGCATGTATTATAGGTTTTGCTCAAGTCTTGCGGAGTACGAAAGTACTCACCCTTGCTTAATTATTATTTTAGGTGGATGAGTTAGCGAGGCTTCGAGTCTCTTTTAAATGCAGAGTTGCGGATCTTCTTCGACATGTTCTATCTGGAGTTTATACCTTGTCAGTTGCCTGCGGGTCGGATGGGCAAGCTACAAGATATTGCTTCTTTGCTGCTAATCTCTTTATTTGTAAGCTTCTCTTTATATATTAGTTTCCGCTGTAATTATTTGTGGTGTGGTTGTGATTCCAATTGTTGTAAACATGTGAGTGCTAGCTACTGATCCAGGGAATAGCACGGCAATCATATGGAGGTTCCTGTTCATCAGAACGGGGTCTCACACTTATCTTGCTAACTTTAATGTCACCATGAGCAATGACACATCGATTGTAATGATATCTGACAGCAATGTACTTTGTTCTCTCATGAAACATCTGATCCTTTGTAAGGTAAATAGCACTCTGACTGTGAATACTTAACCAGTAATAGACGGATTAGTCATGTATCTACTAACAGCACTCAATGATTGAGATAAGTCAGGGCGAGAACATACCATGTCATACATAAGTGAACCAATTGCATTGGCATATAGAACTCTAGATATATATTCAATTTTGTCGGGGATTGGATAATTTCCGTAATGACCGTTATACCCCAACAGCCAATTTCGGCCAACCATGCATGCCCTTGGATGATGTTCCCAAGGAGAATCCTCGGATGGTCGTGCCAGCGGGTTCGCCCGACCATGTAGGCCTGAGCTCACCTACGAGCATACCCATGCCCGTCTATGAGCATCCAAGCTCGTCCACAAGCGTGCACAAGAACCAGTCAGTGCTGGGGGAATCCACGCAGATCGTGTTCACCCCATGACGGTTAAGAGGCGATAATTACACCATGATCTGGGGCCGTTATGCCCATGACGAAAACGTGGCTAAAATCAAGGTTGTGGTTACAGCCACGGTTAATGTAGTAAATTGCGCATTATTCGACTGCAGTTAAACATTTTGTAAGCTATAAAAAACCCTCCGGTAGATCGGTAAAGGGACACGGCACAACACGCCAACAAGCACAAAAAGCTAGTAATAAACAAGCGCACGAGCAAATAGCATACACACACAAACCTTTCTGTAAGAATCCAACTCACATAGTGAGATCACTGGAGTAGGGTTATTATCTCCGTTGTGAGAGGCTCGAACCAGTATAAATCCCTTTGTCTACTTTCCGGGTATCCGATCATCCTCATAGCATCCTTCGGACGCAAACCCTTCACGAAAAAGGGGCAGTGTTGATCCCTCATTCAACAAGTAAGCTCGGCGAGGACCTGTTTCCCAAACGTCAACAACTGGCGCAGTCCGTGGGGATCGTCACTGGTAAGTTCCTTTCGTAAAGAATCCCTGAAGATGCCTAATTCCCAGGATGCCCAAGACCTCTGTGCCTTCAACGACGCCGAGGACGATGATATGTACTATGCCGATGAAGGTGTAGCCGGTGTTGTTGACCCCGAAGGTCACACCGAGCCTGGGAGTCTTTCCCTGGTGGCTGCAGCATGAGAGCAATTCCTTCATGCTCAGCATGATACCCTTATGGATGATGAGGAGTGTGATGAGCTCTATGATGGTCTGGACATTCCCGATCATTTTGAGCTCAATCACGAGACTGCATCGCGAGGAGACGCCATGATGTCACCTTAACAATCCTCGCACTCCCGTGATGTTAACATGGCGGGAGGGGGAGAAGACCCTAAGATTGAATCCACGGGAGCTACCTAACAAAACCGCTACGAAGCAGCTAGAAATCACCTGGAAGCATCCCTGAACAGGATCTTGGCGAGCATCTGCCGTCGAGCTCGTGAAAAACTGAGCACCAGGGCTGAGACCTCAGCTCGTGAGATTTCCCGCGAGCATCACACACCAGAGTGCACACGAGATTGTTGACCAAATTCGCCTTGTCTCGCTCCTTAGAGCGGGGAGCGATTGCAAGCTCTGGCGGCGGTCATGTGCGTCCTTTGGAATTTTTCCGAACAAGTGGATTTGGAAGCAATGGGCGCGGTTGTAGCTGAAGACTTGGAGAAGCTCGCCGTCGACATGAAGCTTTCAAAGTCACCTCGTGACAAGAAAACCAGGAGCGTTTCCCTAGAAGATCGATGTCACACCCCTGTTCGCTCCCGTCATGGCGATTCTCGAAGTCTTGCTCGGGAGGGCCGTGGGAGGCATAATCGGTACTATGAGGACTCTCGGAGCGATTCCTGAGCGACCTCACGAGGTCAAAGGTATGCCCATCTCAGTTATGGGCATACCGAGTATTCCACCTCAGATAGATCCCCGCTGCGCCAACATCGAGAAGTTTCCTCTTGTCTTGGTCCGCGCTGTTGGAAGCTAGTATTGTGATGATCGCCGTGATCACCGTGGCTAAAGAGACCACTATGACGCCCTGGCTTTCGGATGTCGGGCATTTTTAGCGTCTCTTCGCAATGTCTCGTGGCCGAGCAAGTTCAAGCTTGGCCACATTGAGAGGTTCAATGGGACCCAGAATCCGGATGAGTTCCTCTCTATTTACACCACTGCGATCTTAGAGGCTATAGGTGATGAGGGAGTTATGGCAAACTTCCTCCCAATAGTTCTTGATGGAGCTGCTCGGACTTGGCTCTTCAATCAGAAGAAAGAGTCAATTCGCTCTTGGAAACAACTCAGCGGAGCACTCAGAGCGAACTTCCAGAGCTGCTATACCCATCCGGGCAAAGAGCGTGATCTTGAGCGCTTGATCCAAATGGAAGGTGAGTCTTTGCGACAATTTGTTCAAAGATTCATTCAAGTGCGGAACTTGATCCCGAATGTTTTGAGCGAGGCAATCGTCCGAGCTTTCAAGTTTGGGGTCCAAGACATCCGCTTCACTCAGGATTTGGAAATCCATCCTGATCTAATGGCTAGTGAGCTGTTCCGCATGGCCAATCGGTATGCAAACGCTGATGAGGCAGTCCAATGGAAGAAAATGTTGGACGAAGGCAAGCTTCCACCTCAACCCGGCCTAGAAGACTCCACAAGCAAGAACAACACAAGCTCCGTGGAGAAAAAATTAAGAAGAAGAAGAAGAGATCATCTGCTTACGAACATGGTCATGGTCGCGGCGGCACTAGTATAAGCTCACTGACCTCGGCGTAGAGAATTTCAGCGGGGAGGGGCGACCACCTTTGCGCCGCAATGACCAAGGTCGTGGCGACCAAGGCATCTCGCTGAATGACCGGTTCTGCCCACTCCATCAATCATATGGGCACGACCTTCGCAATTGCCAGACTTGGGCATTCCACTTGGAACGGTTCTACAACGGCAAAGGTCCTATGCCTACGCTTCCAAAGAATGGTGAGAGCAGTAAGGGCAAGCAGCCCGCCAACAATAATGAAGATATGGGTTTTTAGGAGCCCCGCAATCATATCGCGGTAATATTCGGGGCTCATCAGCCTACAAATCCCGCAGGGATCTAAAGGAAGCAGCACGGGAGGTGCATCACGTCGCCCAGGGCAAGCCCCCCGTGCAACAGCTCAAGTATTCCAAGCTGCCCATTACCTTCTCCAAGGATGATTATCCCTATCGATGATTCGGGAACCGTCCCTCGCCAAGCTTACTAGTTGAATGAGGGATCAACCTAGGGCCCCTTTTCCGCGAGGGTTATAGCGTCCGAGAGCCTACCGAGCTTGGGTTGAGATGGTCGGGACAACACAATGAACAACGGGTTTTTATCCTGGTTCGGGCCTCTCACGGGGGAGATGACAACCATACGTCCAGTGGTTTCACTAACATCCAAAGTCGGATTACAGGGTGTTTGCTCGGGGCACTGGGCCTCCCCTTTCAATCCTTACTTCTTGCAGGTGGGTTTGGTGCTCTTCTAATCTCTCTGGGGGGTACTGAGAGGCTTCCAGAAACTAAGTGGCGAAGTGCCGAATTGAATCCCGGGGAAACGGAACCCTGAATATTACATGCGATGGGGTATTTCTAGACGGTTACAGCTTTACATCATTAATTACGGAGTGACGTGCCGCTACTGTTCCTGGACGTGGGTGGAACTGTTTCCTTGCTTTTCGCCATACCGCGACGTGGGCGCAGTGGGCTTAGATCGTGGCTGCACAGTCCTTCGAGCCGTCGAGTGATTAATTCCATATCATCTTCGTGAACCGTGCTCGCTTTTTGGTTATGCCCGAGGTCCCTCTTCAGACTTGGTCGCCGATTGCCCCGTCCCGAGCGAGCATGCTCGGGGGGGTTGCTCGGCCGGGCGCGAGGTAGGCCTGCAGGTCGGTCTTCCCGGGGATGTTCCTTGGGGACGTCGTCTAGGGGCGAGCATGGTCGCCCATAGGGTTTACCCAATCCCCGACAGCTAGCCCCCGAGGCTAAAGGGGAAGTTGCTCGAAGGGGCCTTCACCTTGAGCCTCTAGACTTATAGAAGGGATTGGGACCTTGCAGCGGAGAACTACTGCAGCATCCGAGCATCGCTGCTCGGGAATAAAAATCTTGCAGCGGAGAACCACTGAGCATCCGAGCATTGCTACTCCGGAATAAAAATCTTACAGCAGAGAACCACTGCAGCATCCGTGCATTGCTGCTCGGGAATAAAATCTTGCAGCGGAGAACCACTGCAGTATCTGAGCATTGCTGCTCGGGAATAAAAATCTTGCAGCGGAGAACTACTGTAGCATCCGAGCATTGCTGGTCGGGAATAAAAATCTTACAGCGGAGAACTACTGCAGCATCCGAGCATTGCTGCTCGGGAATAAAAATCTTGCAGCGGAGAACTACTGCAGCATCCGAGCATTGCTTCTTGGGAATAAATATATTGCAGTGGAGAACTACTGCAGCATCCGAGCATTGCTGCTCGGGAATGAGCGTGTTCCGGCGGGACCGAGCGTCCTGCCCGGGACCCGACCGAAATGGGGCTTAGGAACGGAGGCGAAAGGTCGCGATGATTCCTTCTTCGCGAAGCCTCACAGGTATGGTTCTGACAGTTTTTTGGAAACCACACCTTTATAGGACAATTTCAAAAACCGCACCGCAGCGCGTCGACTCATGAACGGGCGAGGGCAGTTACTGACCCGTTCGACTTCTCTGCCCATAAATACCAGGAGGGAACAGTCTCTCGAGGCTTCCCTCTTTTGCGACTCGCCATCAAAACTTCACAGCGTCCCATTCTTCAGTCTTCCTCTCGCGCTTGCGCCCTTTCTCCAAATCTTCCTCATGGCAAAGTTCGGCCCGACCAAGATCACTAGAGAGAAGCTTCGGGCGCTCGAGGACTTTGGGTACCTTGACGTGGGCACCTGGTAGATGCCCATCGGCGAAGGAGCTCCCGTGCCGAAGAACAACGAGATCGTCACGTGCGAGCTCTACACCATCAACGGGCTTCGGACGCCCGAAAGTGAGTTTCTTGAATCCATACTCGCGCAATGCGAGTGCGAGATTACCAACTTGAACCCCAATTCTATTCTTGTCTTGACCATCTTCTCGCACATTTGCGAGGGATTCGTGGGTGTCCTGCCCACGGCGAGTCTCTTCTTTCATTTCTATTCCTTGTTTCGCACCGGTGCGGCTTCTCCCACCGGTTCTTTGTACTTCCGTTTGCGAGCCAATCGACCATACGAGTACCCCTTCTTTTCCCTTAAAGACTCGGTGGCGAGCTGGGCCGATTTTTGGTTTTATCTGAGGAAGGTGGAGGGAAGCTCTCTGCGCTACACCGGAGCGGCGGCGGCGCCGCGGCCGAGAGATCACATGCCTTGCCCGTGGCGGCAGAGGAGGAGCGGGCCCTGATGGTGATCAGTGAGCTCACGAACATGGGGCTCACTGGTCGGGACATCGTCCATGACTTCCTCAAGAACAGGGTGTCCCCTCTGAGGAAGAGGGAGCATCCTTTCTTCAAGATTTTCGGGTGGGACAATCTCACACGAGAGGAAAACTCTGGTAAGCTCTGTACTTCTTGAGCAATTTTTGCCTTGTATGCGCCGTTTTACGCCCGTGCTGACCTTTTCTGTTGATCGGCGACAGCCCCGGGCTTCAACTGGTTGGAGAAGCGGGTCACCGAGATGTTCGGCACCCCGAAGGGCAAGGAGCTCGAGCGCGGGCGGCAAGTCCCGAAGAATGTGCTCGAGCGGAGCAAAGTGGTGAGTTCTTCTTTGATCCACACTCGGGGGAAGGCGTCCCGAGCATCTTCTGACGCGTTTTATTTTTGGCAGGAGACGATCGTCCTTGACATAGCGGTGGCCGACCTTAAGCCCTTGACAGGCGGATAGGGAGTGCTTGTCCCCGCCGCCAAGGCCAAGAAGACGAGGGGCAAGAGGCAAGCACCGTCGCGCCCCTCGGATCGACGAAGAGGCGGGCAGGCCCGACCACGAGTCCTCCTTGGCAGCACTTGTAGTATGCCGACAAGAAGGAGCTAAGCAGCCCGCGCGCTTGGATGAAGGATTATTCTACAAGGAAATCAGAGCTGATGGCCCGCTTGCAACAGATTGCAGAGAAGGCGCGGCGCGAGGCGACGAAAAGGGGTTTCTTGACAAGAAGGAGGTAAGCCGCTTGCACGCCTGGGTGGAAAATTACGGCCAAGAGGACCTGAGGCAGCTTGCGGAGGAGGCGAGACTTACTGAGGAAATGGTGCAGGCCAAGCAAAAGGCGTTAAGGGAGGAGGTTGCCGAGCTTAAGGCCAAGCTCAAGCAACTCACTGTAGCCCGGCGGGTTGCGGAGCTCGAGGAGGAGGATAATGAAGACGACGATAAGGAGGAGGATGTGCCGCCCCTCATAACGAGGCGCAGGCCTCGAAAGGAAATGCTGGAGGCCACCGACACGGAGAAGGTCGACCCCCTCCGGCGGATCACCTGCCCATGGAGAAGGGGCTGAACACAGGGCTCATGGCGATGGCCGACCCTACCGGAGATGACGAAGAGGAGCTCGTGAAAGGTAATCCCCGAGCCCCGCCCTTTCTCTTTTTTTTGCTTTTGCTTTACTCAAGCTGACCCCACCTTGTTGGCATGGGCGTGCCAGCTCCTGGGACCTTTCCGGACTGTAGGAGGGTAGCTGACGAGATCCTTGATAGTGTCTCAGAGAGGGAGCTTGCCCTTGCCGCCGACCGCGTGATGGGCGAGGCCGTCGACCTGGTGGTGGCGGACGAGCTCATCGACGGCACCAATCAGGTGCCAAGGAGCTTCCCGCCCTAGAGGGACCAGTGCCCCAAGGCGAGCTCCTGGCTCTTCTGAGCACGGAGGGTGCTCGGGCAAAGGAGGAGGAAGATCTCGTGATCTTGGGCGAAAAGGCTGCCCAAGAGAGCACGAGATCCCCGGAGCGAACCGCTTGCCCGGGACAAGGACGAGGAGCCCCCGAGCGAACAACATGCTCGGGGGGAAACCACACGCTCCCCGAGCGAACCACCTGCTTGGGCGAGAGCCACGCCATCTCCGAGCGGACCGCATGCTCGGGCGGGCTCCACGCTATCCCCGAGAGGGCCACATGCTCAGGCGGACAACGAGAAGACCCTGAGCAGGCCGGCCGCTCAAGAGGGAGGCGCGACGTCCCTGGGCAAACCACATGCCCAGGGGGATGAAGCATCATCTTCGGGCGATCTGCGAACCACATGCCCAAGGATTTTTGTCTTCTGTTCTGTCGCTTTTACATTCTTCTAGCTGTCTCCCTGCACACAACGAACACAGGGCGAGCAACGAAAGATAGGCTGATTGGAGCATAAGTTAGAATGGAGCATGGGAGATGTAAGCCCGAAAGCTAGATAAGTAAGAAGCTTGTTGTGAGCGACATTGACTTGAAATGATTACACGATCGTGAGCTAGGGCAAAGCACTTAACGATTATTTTGGCAAAAGCGTTAGTGTGTTAGCTCGTTACTACCAAGCCCCGCTACGAGTGAAGGTCATGCACCTGAGTTGCGTGCACGAGCTCATTCGCAGGAGAGTTAGGGAAATGCGCGTCGCTCCACCGACCAGGTCACCAACTTCTCCGAGTTGCAAGCGTGGGCTAAGTCGGGAGAGGGAAACGTGCAAGGCCTCGACTCCCTTAGCGCATTGAGCACATGCCCCTAATTTGCGAGCATGGCCACCGGAGAGGAAGGGCGTGCGGTTGCTCGACAGAGTGGCGCGACGACCAAGCACGCGCAGACCGGGCTAAGATTACGGGCCAACCAAGAGGGTGTCTGTGTGCAACCGTAAACATGCAGCAAAGAACTACTACGGAACATAGTCGGCTTATGGAGACTGGAACCTCTGGTGGCGAGTCTTAGTGGCCGGGTGTTGGCCGGGGCACTCTGTGCGTTCATGCGCACGCCGACCGAACCTTAAAATAGGGACGCTTGGAGCGAACGTTTTGACCCGACGCGCTCGTCCCATCCCCAAGACCGTGAGGAAAAGTATGGGATTAATTCCTTATTTGCCATTGCAATTTGGGGAAGTTTCAAAATGTGTCAATGACATGTGGGACCAGGGCCCACATGTCATTGACACAATGAGTGGCAAATAAGGGATGAGGTAAACTTTTAGTGGCATATGAGGATTTTACCCAAAAGTATGCCCTTGTGCGAGACTGAGTCGGCTTACCAATGGGTAGTGACCTTGAGAGTATTCACAAAATCTTGGGGGTAACAGACTTTGCGCGGGCGAGGGAACCGAATTTTTTCTCAATAAAAAAGACTGCTAGACGAGCGCAGGATAAAGAAGCAAGCATGGGTTTAGACAATGAACTTGCGTAGCTGGTCAATGTTCCAGGAGCTCATGAGCACCCAACTGTCGTCCATTGCCAGGCGGACAGCCCCCGGGCATGCCACCGAGATGACCGTGAACGGACCTTCCCACTTGGGGGAGAGCTTGTTGGCCTTTGACGTGTCCTGAATTCGACGTAGGACGAGGTCGCCAAATTGCAAGGTCTTGGGTCGAACCAACTAGGCCACATGCCGACGGAGAGCCTGCTGGTAGACGGTAGATCGCAGTAATGCTCTTTCGTGCGTTTCCTCAGCGAGGTCGAGGTCGAGGAGACGCTCGAGCTCTTAGTCGACGCTGTCAACCAGGTGCACCCTTTGGGATCCCAGCACAATTTCTGCGGGTAGGATGGCCTCTCAATCGTAGATGAGCTAGAAAGGCGTCTCCCGTGGCTTCGGCTCGCGATGGTGTGGATGCACCCGGAGGATGTAAGGAAGCTCGTCCACCCATGACCCGCCATGCCAAGTGAGGTCTTTGAAGACCCTTTTCTTGACTCTTTGAAGGACTTGGCCGTTTGCTCGCTCGGCCGCTCCGTTGCTCTGTGGATAAGCCACGGAGGCGAAGCAGACCTTTGTCCCGATGTCTTCACAGTAGGCCTGGAATAGCTCACTAGTGAACTGAGAGTCGTTATCCATGATGAGGTGATTGGGGACTCCGAAACGCGTCACCACGTTGCTGCGGAAAAACTTCTTGGCTGCTTGAGCTGAAATGGTTGATACCGGCTCGACCTTGATCCACTTGGAGAATGTAATGACCCGAATTTACCAATTCGGATCCACCGTGTATGCCGCACTATTCCCAGGATCAGCGCTAGTGCACACGGCTTAACATCGGTAAGCATCACATCATACACAACGATAATAACAATAAGACTTCATTTATTTAACATAACTAGTGTATGATCTTATGGTCACTTACATTTATTCGGCCTCATAGGGCAAGACTAAGATAAAATAAGACAAATGCAGCGGAAAATCGTAGAAGACATAGTGACTCATCATTACACCACAGGCGACTGACAAGGCTTGGCCTAGTGACTCGCATCCACCTGGAAATCCTCCTCCAACACGGGCGATGACTCCTCCACTGTTGTATGTGTTTGTAGGCAAGGGTGAGTATACAACATACTCAACAAGTTGTGCCTGAGAATGCAATTCTATCATAGCTATATGCAAGGCTTATTCCAAAGGAAAGGCTAAGTAGTTCATAAGCGATATAGCGAGATTTTCAAACGTAAACAATATGTAGATTAAAAAGACAGTAAAACAAATAACAACAATAAGTAGATTCCAATATTCTTAAATCAACCCAAGTGTTTATCCTAAATCAAGTTCCATTTTGCACATGACATCCTCGCCATCCATCCCAAGTTTCCATTTTGCAAAAGTCTAACCCTTGATAATCCCGAGCTTTGCTCAATACCGTGAACACGGCTATCCTAATAGATTGTACACTCTGCGAGAGGTTATGCACTTTACCCACACGATACAACCAGGCACCTTATAGGTGAATGATTATAACAAAGCCTTTACAATGCATCCTCTTAACCCAGTGCTACCCGCTAAGGTTTCAACACTGAAGGGCTACACCGCCACAACAGGGCCCCCTCTTGCGCCATGTGAGTTTCCCCGTACACGGACTCACACCACCATGATAGCACTTAAGTTAAGCATTTGCAAATTAGTCGACTAGGCGCCCCATATGAGCGATGTGGTCGCATGATTGACTCAGTCAAAAGCTTGTAAGGTTAAGTCCTTAACTCGGCCGAGGCAAGACTAACGAGAGATAATCTCAAATATCCAAAACCAATAAAAACCAAATCGACCGCCAGCTTGCCACTCTTGGCCCACGAAACAATCTTGCCACTTGCCCCGCCTAAATCATTTTTCCCACCCCGCTGATTACCAAACACCACGTGCTCTTCACAAATCAACATCGTTATGTGACTCATTGTCACAACAACTCAATCTCTTTGTGCGACCACACATGGCCCATAAATTATCATCATAGTTCCATATTCCATTAGTCAAGATTAATAAACAATATTCCATGAGCATGTGATGGCGTGGCATGGCTAAGCATCTCTAATTCTGGTCTAACCACCCATGTTGATTTTCTATTTAACCAACTATAATTAACCAACCTAGGGTGACAAGTGGATCATGGCATACAACTAGCAAGGTAGGGTATAATTCAAAGATGCGATAGCTAGTCCCAAATTTAGGTTGAAATCCTTTATACACATAAAATAACATGTGATAAGGTAAATCAAAATAGCATGCAATCTAATTCATGGGTGCAACATGATCAAAGCACAACTTGCCTTCGTTAATCTCCTGGTCTTGGTCTAGAAACTGTTCTTGAGTTGGTGACTCCTCCTCCGAAGCGTCGCACAATTCAACGTCTACACGAATCGAGAGAGAAAGCAAATAAAAACCAAAACCAAAGAACAAACAAACTCAAAAATTCAAACAAAGGCTACCATTAGGAAGATCTCAATTTTACAAATTTTTAGGAATTTGAATCACTCAAATCCGAGTTAAAACGCAAAAGATATAGCCGTTTGAAGTTTCAAATAATTCTGAAATTAGCAAATCAACTTTTCCCAAATTATTTTTATTAAGAAAATCTGGATTTTCCGTCGGCTGACACGTGTCTCGGTGGAGTTCATGTCTCTGACAGCTGGGCCCACGTTGTCAGCGTGTGTGCACACGCTGCGGCCGACTCAGCGCCAACACAACGCCAGCTCAGCGCCAACTCAACAATTTCGCCCACGTGGCGCCACGTGTTAGCGTATTAACACCCACCTCAGCCGGCGACGTGGATCAATCTCGTGCGTGCGATGAAGATCCATCGGTTAGTATTTCTCCCGAGCGGCAATGGCAGTGCGGCGACTAACAACCACCGGAGTTGAAGACGATGATCTTGGCGACGGCGCTCCGGTGCTTCCCGGCGAAGAAGAGGCAGCTACTCCAACGCGGCGCAAGTCGACGAACTCGAATCCGCAATCCTCTCAGCACAAGAGGTACTCGACGACGAGAAAACGCGGCGGAACTCTCTCGGCAACCTCCTCGGACTCCGGCGAGCGTCTGTGGCTTCTACGGTGGCTCTCCGGCGACAAGGCGGCAGGGGAACTACGCGGCGAAGTGAGGCGAGTTTCGGAGGGGCTCGGGACCTCTTTTTATACCCGGTGGGGTGCGCTAAACAAGGAAATGCGCTCTTTCATCCATAACGTGCCTTGTTCGTCCAGCTTGAATACTTTTGCTTGCCCTTCCTCCATTTGGGCTTTGATTCGCTTGATCTTCTCATCATCCTTCTGACCTTCTCTAATCTGGTCTTCCAAGATAGGCTTCACCTCTAAAGCGGCTACAAATTCTTCCGGAACAACTTCCAATTTCAATCTCTGAAGATCCTTGCACAATTCTCCCTGGCTTTCTCCCACTATCATATTTAGACTATGACCTTTCCGACTCAAGGCATCAGCCACTACATTGGCTTTGCCGGGATGATAATGGATACCCATGTTGTAATCCTTGATCAGCTCCAACCACCTTCTTTGTCTCATGTTCAGGTCAGATTGAGTGAAAATGTATTTGAGGCTTTTATGGTCCGTATACACTTCACATCTATTGCCAATAAGATAGTGACGCCATATCTTCAGGGCATGCACTATGGCTGCTAATTCTAGATCATGTGTCGGGTAGTTCCCTTCATGTGGCCTTAATTGCCTCGATGCATAGGCTACTACCTTTCCGTTTTGCATCAACACGCATCCAAGCACTTGGCGTGATGCATCGCAGTAAATATCAAAACTTTGGTGCACATCTGGTTGAACTAACACTGGCGCTGATGTCAGTCGTTTCTTCAATTCTTGAAAACTCTTCTCACATTCCGGTGTCCAAACAAACTTCTTCTCTTTCTTTAGCAATTGTGTAATTGGCCTAGCAATTGTCGAGAATCCTTCTATAAATCGGCGGTAATAACCAGCCATTCCAAGAAAACTACGGATCTGTGAAACCGTCTTCGGTGGTTCCCAATGCAGTACTGCTTCTACCTTTCTTGGGTCCACAGCAATTCCCTCGGCGGTCATTACATGCCCTAGGAATTCTACCTTGCTCTTCCAGAAGTCGCATTTACTGAATTTTGCATATAGCTGTTACTCCCTTAACTTCTCTAACACTAGTCTCAAATGTTGGGCGTGCTCTTCATCCATCCTTGAATAAACCAGAATGTCGTCTATGAACACGACCACAAATTTATCTAAATATTCCATGAATACTTTATTCATCAAGTTCATAAAGTAGGCAGGTGCATTTGTCAGTCCAAACGACATAACAGTGAACTCATAGTGTCCATATCTTGAAGAAAATGCAGTCTTGGGTATGTCCTCTGTCTTGATTTTCAACTGGTGGTATCCTGACCTAAGGTCAATCTTGGAGAATACTCCTGCTCCTCTTAATTGATCAAAAAGATCATCTATCCGGGGTAACGGGTATTTATTCTTTATCGTTACTTCGTTAAGCGCACGATAATCTACACACATCCGAAAACTCCCATCCTTCTTCTTAACGAACAGAACCGGTGCTCCCCAAGGTGACGAGCTCGGTCTAATGAATCCTTTTTCCAATAACTCCTCAATCTGCTTCTTCATCTCAACCAACTCTTCGGTGGACATCCGATATGGTCTCTTTGCTATTGGTGCTGTTCTAGGCACTAAATCAATTACAAACTCTATGTCTCTGTCTGGTGGCATTCCTGGTAATTCCTCGGGAAAAATATCCGGGTATTCACTGACCACTGGTACATCTCTTATACTGATGGTCTCCAGATTGTTTACTAACATCTGTCCTTCTCGAACTGCCACTGCTTGAAATTCCACTTTTCTACCATCAGGGCTCTCAATAGACACAACTCTTCGCCCGCAGTCTAATACGGCCTTATGCTTAGTCAACCAATCCATTCCCAGGATAACATCCAGGGTTTGGGGATCTAATATAATAAGGTTCGCTAGGAACTCTACCATTTTTATTAATAACCTAATCCCAGAACAACCGACCTTAGAGCGGAGTTCTGATCCAGGGGATTGAACTAGAAGTGTACTTTTTAGGTTAACAATATCCAATTCATTTGTTACAACAAAATCTCGAGAAACGAACGAATGTGAAGCTCCGGAATCGAATAACACTGTAGCTGGCACTGAATTGACAAGGAACTTACCGAGCACGACGTCTGTAGCATTCTGGACCTCGTCTGCGGAGATATGGTTAATTCTGCCTCGCGTAAATTCCTGCGGTGTGGCTCCAGCTTGGGCGGGTCCTCGGCTTCCTCCCTGGGTAGGAGTTTTAGCAGGTGTGTTACCTAAGTTGAAGCGCACTGGCGTTACACCTCCCTTCTTTGGGCACACATTGGCGAAATGCCCAGTCTCGTTACAAGCTATGTGGCGTTCCCGACATCTGCTGATTTCCTCGTTCGATTAGCGATTCTGACCGGGTGCGAGGGTTTGTCTGTTGGTCTTGGCATTGGCGGCGGTGTCGACATCGCTTCCTGCTGGAATCGGTGAGCTAACTTTGGGGTATCATTCTCATTTTCTGCTGACCTTGGCGTCCTCCTTACTGAGCCATGCGACGCTTGCGGTTATCATCAAGCTCCTTGCACTTGTCTTCCAGTATAAGTGCCTTATTAACCAACTCTTGGAAATCGGGAAAGTGTGGGTAATCAATCCCACTGTAAACCGATGTTAAGCCCCTTCATGAAACAGGATTGCTGGCCTTATCGGTCGCTCGTCTTACGGGCGTGGCGTGCAAGTTAGTGAATTTATTCAGATAATCGACCACTATCTGGCCTCCTTGCTTGAGCTCTGAATTCCTCCTTTTTCAACTCCATGAAACCCTCGGCACATGGTATTGACAAAAGCTACGGTGAATTCTTCCCAAGTAATTTCTGTGGGTTTTCTGCGATCTGCGAATAGTTTTCCCACCATTCGTGGCGGTTCCTCAAAATTTGGTGAGGCGTAAAGCACCCTCTCATTTCCATCACTTTCGAGTTATATCGCGCTCCTCTCTATGGTTCTCAACCAATCATCTGCCTCTAATGGGCTAGCATTGCCTGAGAAAGTAGGCGGACGTGTCCTCATAAATTCGGACAATCTTGAGTAACGACGTGGCCCATTGTTCACAGCTTGATTATTGGCAGCTGCTTGGGTGTTGATCTATTGTACGGTTGCCATCATCGTCTACATTAACTGCGTTTGTGCTGCGAGAAGAGCTCCCAGATTCTGCATGTCAACCGCGGTCTTTGCTGGTGGTGGTGTAACGCTTGCTCTGTTGCCTCCGGGCGTGAACCACTGCCTCCGGCTCCGATGTTGCGAGTATTCACCATCTGTTGATTGCTTCGACGGTTTAGAGATGAGAGGGAAGGAATAGGTAAGTAGAAGAACGTATAGGGGGAAACATGTGTAACTTAAAACCCTTTAAACATTAAAGCATAGATAGTAGATAGGTATGGTTTCTTACATAGTCTAAGGACTATGCAACCATAATAACAGTCACAAACATCACATCAAATAGTTCATTACAACATCGCACATCTAAGCTCGAAATTTAAAGACGCGACTCCAAAACAGGTGAGTCTCGACACAAAAGCTGACTACTACGACTCTGAAAGAGCTCACTCCTCAAGCCAACCCGGCTGCGGCTCGCCGATCACGTACACAAAGGTGAGTGGCATCGGGCAAACCGATCCCCATGCCCTCCCACCGGTGCTCTTTGGGGCACCACTTGTCAGCTGGTCTCTTCTTGGCGCCTTGGCTTCTCCGGCTCCTCCTCGTCCTCGTCGTCGAGCTCCATGACGTCCTCCAGTTCCGCCTGACCGTAGAGAGCCTCCTCTAGCTCGGCGATCCTCTGCACAGCGTGCTCTCTTGTCTCTCGCAGGGCCACCTCGGTCTCCTCCAAGACGCGGTACACAGCCTGCAGCTCCGTAGTCATAGCGTCCATGACCTCCTCTTGAGCCGCGGCAAACCGGCCCAGATGCACAACGGCAGCGTCGTCCTCCAGCTCCAAGCGCGCCTGGAGGGGTCCTCCCGCGTGCGGGTGCACACGGAAAGCAGTGTCCCATAGCTCAAAGCCGTAGTCCCTGCTAACCTGACGCAGTGCTACCCGGGCACACTCCTGTATGCCCGCCTTGTAGCTGGCTCGCTTCACCGCGAGGTGGAGCGGACGGCTAACACGCGCGTGCTCCCGCGCGTACAAAGTGAGGGTCGTCTCCCAGCCGCGGTTGATCCCGTTGACCATCAAGGTGCGGGATCGGTAGAGAGGGCGGTCGAAGCCTCCCAGCACCTGGAGCATCCTCCAAAGCTCTGCTGCGTAGCCACCGTGATGCTCGCCGAAAGAGTGAACCATCCGCATCTGCCAAAGCAACGCGTCAGTACTAAGATTTTTAAAAGAACACAAAAATAATAGCAAAATACAGCATAGATATGAAGTAAGGAAGAAGGGATGAGTCAAGATTTCATTAATTATTCTTGCCCAAGTTTTATTCTTTAGAAATTACTTTTTATTCCTCTAAGACGGCCAATCTAACTAGGGTTAAGTCCTACAGTCAGTATGGCTCTGATTCCAACCCTGTCGGGACCCGAATCTGCAAATCCGGACCCTCTGTGTATTCTGTACTAGTCCAGGATCACGCTAGTATACACAGGATAAACATGTTGAAGTACCACAATCATACACAGTGGAATTTATAATAAAGTACTTCAAACATGAATATAAACGAGTTACAAGACCTTATGGTCACCTTACAATAATTAAGCCACGCAGGAGCGATAAATATCATAGTAGCACAAGTTCAATAAGCGGAAGCAAAAATGCGATAATGAGACCCTTGTAGCCACGAACAACCAAGCGAGGCTTAATCCTAATCCTCCGGCCTTGGTGAACTCCTCGTCCCAAGCCGCATGCGGCTTCTTCTTGAGGTTTTGTCGATGCAAGGGTGAGTATACAACATACTCAACAAGTCATGCACAATGCAGTTCTATTACTACATGCATGGCTTAATCCAAAGGAAAGGCTTAAATGGTTATTTTGCATAAAGTAGCATTTCTTTTTAGCAGGTAATCATATTAGATTAAAAGCGGTAAAACCAATATTATTAGTAATTAATTTATCAATCCTTTTTCCAGAGGTTGGCACACAGCCCTAGTTTGATTCATCAGCTTTTGGCACACAGCCACCCCTTTCCACGTTTTTAATTTGTGAAAATCTAACCCTTGAATGTAATCATCGAGCATTGTCCAATACGGCGAACGCGGCTATTCGAATAGATTTAACACACACACTCTGCAGAGGCAGTACACTTTACCCACGGATCTGATCGCTCACCACACAGTGATTGATTGCAACAAAGTCTTTGAGAGACTAACACTTAACCAATGATCCTATCGATGTTGCCTTTCTAACACTTCCCTCACACGAAGCCAAAGTTTAGAACAGCGAATCTGATTGGATGGGTACCAAGCCGTAGACGTACGCTCCCCATCTGTTACACTCTTGTGTAACTATACGCCCCGAGTATCAAAGGAAAGATATTAGAAACCTACTAAACTAGGTCCGTCCCATTAGGACAAGTGGTTGTCTGAGAAACTTCAGTTCAAAGGCTGCAAGGTGAAGTCCTTAATCGCACTCGCAAGACTTCCGTTTTATACTTCTCGGCACACAGCCTTTACAATAACAATACATCCCGTTGCCACACAGGCCCACCTGGCACGAAGCCTTCTTGCCACTTGCCCCGGTCCAAATCCTTTCCCATCCCAAGTTTGCATTTATGCAACACATGCCAATGCCCACTTCATTGCATGAGTAGAACCACACAGGTCGCTACCCCCAATTCCATCTCATGACATCATCGCATTATTCCAAAATGCGTTTCATAATTGTTTAGTCAATATTCTTTGCAAATTTGAAAGTCATTCCACGTACATAAGCACACTAAGCAGCTAATCACGGTCTAGCCTCCTGTGTTGGCTTTATAATAGCAACCAACTCTAATTAATATCTTAAGTTGACAAGGATTGCAGAGCATACAGTTAATATTACAAGGTGGTATTAACAAGGTAGGGTATTATCTAAACTACCCAAGATTTATCAATGTCATTTTCTTAATGAATATAGCATGCATAGTTTAAATGGAAATACATTTTAAAAGTCTAGGGGCAATATGGTCAAAGCATGACTTGCCTTCGAAAAGTAGTTGGTCCTGGTCTGAGATCTGCGACGGGTCTTCGAATCCTTCCCCGGCGACTTCCGGCAACTCGGAGTCTATTCGTACCAAGCAACATATAATAAATACACAATACAGATAGCAAGATAAATTTTAAAAATAAAATAAATTTTACTATTAAATAGTTCACATTTTTACAAATTTTTAGGGACTGGAATCACCCAAATCCGAGTTAAAACGCAAAAGTTATAGCATTTGCAAGTTTCTGAAATTCAAATAAAGAAATAACCGAATTAAATGATTTATTTTTCCACTGGAAAATCCGGCTAAATCCTCGGCTTGACACATGTCGGCACCAGGGACTGCCACGTTGCTCTCGGTCACTGACAAGTGGGTCCTCGGATGACGTCATGCTGACGTCAGCACACCCGGTGGTCACCCACTGACAAGTGGGCTCGATGAATAGTGTTCGGCCCACACGTCAGCAGATGACATGCAGCGCACAACCATCGCTCCGCACGACACAAATTTTTCGGTCGTTGGATTCAAATCCAACAGTTGGTATACGGCAACGGCTGCGCCCCCTCACGGCCACGTGGCACTATGGTGGCGGTAGGATTGAGGATCTACGGCTGCGGTTACCCGGAGAGTTTACTATTCACCGCACTTACGTGGACACACCGGCGCGGTCGGATGCCGATCTAACGGCGATGGCTATCCGAGTGGTTCCCTATTCACAAGCCTACGTGGCCACCCCAGAACCGCACGATTAAGATCCAACGGCCATTTTCTACCGATATCGTCTCAGCTCGATTCAATAGGGATACACATGGCTTTACCTTGGTCGTTCGATGAAAATCCTACGGCTACCGTTACCCGGGGAGTTTACCATTCAATAGCCTGCATGGATGCATCGGAGCGGTTCAACTGGAGTCGATCCGGTCTAGCGCTACAGAGAAGGAGACGTGGCGTTACCTGAGCCGAGCGATGGAGATCCGACGGTGGTGGAAGCTCGGGGCAGATGGCGGTGGCGCAGCAGCTCCCGAAGACCGGAGACGAGGAAGACGACCAGCTCGGTGGCGCTACGAAGCTTCTCCGGCATGAAGAAGTGGCCCGCTGGACGCGGCTTGGCACGGGGAACTCGGAGAAGGTCTTGGTTGCGACAGGGAGCAGCGGACGGCGGTAGAAGACAATGAGGAATCGAGAAGAGGAGAGTAGCTACTACGGCGAGCTCTCACGTGGGCTACGGCGTACGGCAGGACACGAGAGAATGGGCAAAATGAGCGGGTGAGTGAGCTGCATGCAGTGGACTATATCCCACGCTCGGACATGCCTTGGAGAACGCGCAATATCCCTGACAAGATCCACGGCGACCCTCTGGCGGCGTCGGTGCCTGATCGCGCCCTCCCGAGACTGCTCAGTCACATCCCGCCATTCGATCGCGATCCAACGGCGCTGATTGAATAACGGTTCGGCGATATGGCGCCATGTGGCGAGATCCCTGACGGTCACTTACTGGGATCCAACGACCCACGCGCCAAGAACGACGCGGCTCATCCACGACCGCTCGATCGGAATCGCACGACTTGGAATCCGCGGCGTTAGGGTTTTCCCGACGCGAGCACAGTGTTGGGCTCGGCCCGACACTGTAGCTTGGCAAAATTTTCAGCTTTCTTAATAAAAATAATTGTAGAAATTCAAAGTAATTAATTAGGGCACTAAAAATACTCAAAAATTCTAGAAAAATTCCAAAAATACTTCAGAGCATTTTGAGCTTAAATAAAATATTTTTATTTATTTTTGATAAATACCTTTTCTGATATTTAATTATTCAAGAGAGGATAATCTAATTTAATTTTAATTAAATCCAATTAAATCCCAAAAATTCAGATAAATTCAATTAAATGCAAATAAATTTTAATTAATTCACAAAAATTTAAATAACTCCAAAAATTAAAATTAGGTCAAATTTCGGGACGTTACATGTGCTATGTCGCCGTACCTCCCGTGGTGTTGAAGTTGTGCTCGTATGTTCTTTGTATCTCGGAGTGTGAACTATCTCTTCTCCTAGGATGCTGTTGGCCCAAGCACTACGACATTGGGAACCTGCCATTGTTAGTGAAGACAAGAAATAAAATCACTAGTTTAATATTCCTATCACTATGTAGGATGTGGTGAAAAATCGCTCAACTCTCAAACTTTAACCAAAGTTTTTAGGGAAAATTCGTTTTGAGCCATTGCAAATATGCACGTTTTGAAATCTGCCATTATACTTACGCCGACTCGAGAGGGGCCAACATTATTCTCGCGAGTTTGAAATATGCCATTTTATCGTCCTCCTCCGCCTCGGGCCCACTCGCAGTCACCAATCTTCAGATTCCCCACTCGCCCCCTGCCGACAAAATTCCCCTTTACATTGAAGAACCCTAAGCCTGACGCCTCTTCTTCGTTTCCTTCCGATTTCCCCAACCCGAGTGGCGAGTGGCGGAGGAGCAAGCGACCTCGGCAATGCAGCGAGTGGTGAAGGCACGCGACAAGCAGAGGCGATCGAGAGGCAAGGCAAGGCGTGGCAAGGGGAGATGGAGGTTCGAAGCAAGTGGTGCTGGTTCCTCTTTTCCCAAACAGTGAGTTGTCCAAATCTCTCTCTCCCTTTCATGTTGTGCTAACGGTAGAGTGCACCCGCCCCTGTATGAACATGTTGTTGTTGTGTTTTGCGGTTAGAATCTAATTAGTCCCATTTATGGTAGGTCTTGGTTCACGATAGAGCTTAAGGTTCAAGGATTTGTGAGCAAAGAGTCAGGCGGTAGGAAAAGCTATACGCGCGGTTTTTCTCGAAATTGGATAGTGGATTCGGAGAGCTGTTCAATGGATTTCCTTATGAAAAGCTTAAGTGCGGAATTGAAATGGAGTGTGAACCAGACTGCTAAGGTTTGGTACTTTGACAAAATAATGGGTGAGGATGTTAGCTTAGTCGATGACAGTCAGCTTGTAGGTTTGTTTGAAATGTACCAACCCGAGAAACATTTTGAGTTAATTATAGCAAGTGTTTGACAAAAGGTTGTGGAGGAAAATGAGTGTTCCATAGAGCCTCTGTGTGTTGTGCATCCTCCATGCGGTCCTAGAGAGAAAAGCCAGGAAGCAACTACATCTAAACCTGCAAATGAAAATCAACAAGAATCGAGGCCGGCGTGTTTGACATTGAAGAGGAGTATGTTGGTGTGAATGATGAGCACTTATATGGTGCTCCTCCAAGTACACATCAAACCGACTTTGACTTTGACTTTGACTTTGAACCACAAACACATGGATCTGCTGAATTTGGACAATCTTCTCGGTACCGGCATCGGCTTGGCGATGGGGTTGCACCGAAGAGGCAGAGGTGGTGATGTAGACCCTCGGGAAGTAAATGTGTTGCTTGATCCTCGATGAGCCGATATTAGGAAAGGGGCTTTATTTCTGATATTGTAGCGTTCGAAAAAGCTATTAGGCACTATGCCATTAAGAGGGGTTTGAATTTTACGGTTTAAGGACCGATAAAACAAGATTCATTGCTAGTTTGCTCATATGAGGGATGTCCTTGGCGTATTCATGCTTCCAGTGCGCAGGATGAACGCACAATACAAAGTTAGAATGATGTATAACTTCAATTATGCATGTTAATTTTGCATGTTAATGTTCATATGTTGATGCTTCCCCATGTTTCTTTGTGCGAGATAAAGGTGCTTCCTTTTGATCACAATTGTCCAACAAGAAAGTTGATGGATGGGAAGATGGCAACTCAAGAATGGATTGTCGATAGGATTGCCGCTGGGTTAAGACCAACCCACGAAGGGAGCAAAGGATGCAAAAGAGAAGTTGGAAGAAACGACGAGATTAAACCGAAATATTCCAAGGCTTGGGCGGTATGAGGCTAGCTCTAGACCGCATTCATGGCAAGTATGAAGAAAGCTTCCAGCCTCTTCAACTGGAAGGCAGAGGTTGAGAAAAGGGATCCTGGATCCCTCATTGACATTGACCTGAAGAAAGAAGGTAACAACATGTATTTCAAGAGAATTTTTGTTTGCTTCAGTGCATGTAGAGATGGTTTCTTGGCTGGTTGTAGACCATACCTAGGTGTAGATTCAACACTCTCACCGAAAGTACATGTGTCGGTCTTGGCCTCGACTACTAGTGTTGATGGGCACAATTGGCTCTTCTATGTAGCATATGCTATTTTTGCATCTGAAACAGAGGACAACTGGGTCTGGTTCATGCAGCTTTTGCGTAGAGCTGTAGGTTGTCCTGAGGGTTTAGTGATATCCACAGATGCTTGTAAGGGTCTAGAAAAGGCTGTTGATGTGGCTTTCCCTGAAGCTGAACATAGAGAGTGTATGAGGCATCTTTATGCAAATTTCATGAAGAAGTTTCGTGGACCAATCTTCACACAACACTTGTATCCAGAAGCAAGGCATAATCAAGAAAAGTTTAGATGGCACATGGGATGATCTTTCAAGCCCACCCAGATGCCATAGAATGGCTAGAGAAACATCATCCGAGGATTTGGTACAGGTGTGGATTTTCAGAAGAGAGTAAGTGTGACTACCTGACCAATAATGTCTCTGAGAGTTTCAATAATCAAATAAAGGGATACAAGGCCCTCCATCTCCATGAGCTAGTTGACACGGTTAGAGAGTTAATTATGGAAAAGATGGCTCTAAGGAGAATGTTAGCAAAGGCGAGATGGAAGATGGCATACTTCCAAATGTGATGAAGGAGTTGAATAAAGCAAGTACGAGATTAAGAATTGTGAAAATTGCAAGGAGTGATGATGACTTGGCAGAGGTAACATTGGTGGATCCAGATAATGTGACAAGAAGGCACATCTGCACACTTGGCCAACCAAAAGTGCTCATGTAGGCAAAGGCGGTAACAGCAAGCCTGCAGCCCATGCATTGGGTTGGTTTGTGCTAACAGAGGTGTCAAAATTGAAGACTTTGTCCATTGCTATTACTCAATCTCTTGCGAAGTTCGTATCGCCTATGATCGCACCATTCCAACCATGCCCGATAGATCTCGGTGGCTGTGGTGGATCTTGGCTTCAAGGTTCATCCACCAAAACCTGAAAAGAGTGCAGGAAGGCCAAGAGCACAAAGAATGAAGGGGTTTCTAGAACACGGGGCTAGAAGCTGCTCAAGTGTCAAGATGTGGAGCATTTGGGCACTTTCAAAAGACTCTGCAAGCTTGCGTAGCACAAGATGAGGGAGCACAAGCCGGTACCACCAAGGAGAACCAAAGAAGAGGTAAAAACTAATTAAACTTCTCATACTTCATTTATTATCTTTATTAATTGGGAAAATTTGATTCTTCATTAAATGTGTAACATGGTTATAGGAAGAGAGATGCACCTCATCTTGTGCCGGGTACCACCAAGGAGAACCAAAGAAGATGTATAAGAAGAAGACTACACCCAAGAAGAAGATGACACCAAAAAGAAGAAGGCTCAAGCAAATGTAGTGCACCTCCCTGCGAGAGTCGTTAGAAAGCTATCCGATTTCCTTTGATGTAATGTTTGCTTTGATGTAATGTTATGTTGGTGAGAACACTAGATGCTATGTGAGAACACTAGAAAGCTCTCTCGATGTAATGTTTGTTGTTGGAGAACACTAGAGAGATGCACTCTAATGTGCTATGAAAATAAAAATACTATCTGCTGAAATTCTACTTGTAATGTCTTTGTTCACATTTTGCTCAAGAGCCTAGCTTCAGATCATACATAAGTCAAGAATTGCTATTAGCTTCAGATCATACATTTTGCTCAAGAGCCTAGCTTCAAGAGCATAGCCGAATTTCATACATCAAGAATTGCTATTAACATGAAGTCAGAATTTCATGGTACGCCATGTTATGAGACATCCAGAATTTCATACATGAGGAACAAATTATTGTTAACATGAGGCCATTGAGACAACACCAGGTTCAAACTTTATCTGATTACAAGAAGACCTAACACAACACCTACACATACAACAACTACACCTACACATAACATCTGGTTCTTCAATTGGCTAATTTGAAGCTTCATCTCCCATATTTGTTCCTTAGCCTCACCAATTTGTTGCTTCGCCTCCCATATTTGCTGCTCTAGATGAAAATTTTCTCTACTTCCTTCTCCATCCACAAAACATCCTGCAACCCGGGTTTCATCCAGTTTCTCCAACCGCATAAATAGCCCTTGTACTCATTCTCCCACATGAAGAATCCACATGTTTTATCATTCTACATAAATCGAAACCACAATTAGTCCAACCGAAAATAAGCACAAATTGCACAAATACAACTATCTCACCGGGATATTGTTGATACACTTGTAGAATATCGCACCAAACGAATTTGGTTGCTTGCTCAGTTAGCATAACCACGAGGATCCCACACGCCGCAATCAACCATTCGTATTCTCCTTCGCATTCTTTGTTGCCAGCTTCGACCAGCCCGACTTCATTGGACTTCGCCTCATTGCCATGGAGCTAGGGCTCGCGCCTCGCCACTTGCCCGTCGCCGAGGTCGCCTCCTTGCCACCCTCCTCCGCCACTTTGCTTAGGGTTCTTCAATGGGGTGGGGAATTTTATAGTCATTTGAGGATGAACAGCAGGCAGAGTGGGGAATACTGAAGATTGGTGACTGCTTGGTGGGCCCGAGGCGAGGAGGACGATAAAATGGCATATTTCAAACTCATGAGAATAATGTTGGCCCCTCGAGTCGTGATATAATGGCAGATTTCAAAACGTGCATATTTGCAATGGCTCAAAACGAATTTTCCCAAGTTTTTACAAGTTCTTACCATGCAACAGGAGTTGTCAGCCATTGGCGGTGTCAAAAGTTCTCCTAAGTTTGGATAAAGCGATTGCCAAGGGACGAACAAACGTACGAGGTAGAATATGTGGAGCTAGGTATGCTTCATTTATTTTCTATGCAATCTGATAATTCTAATTATTTTAATGATAAGTAATGATCCAAACTAGAATTCACAAGCTCTAGTTGTTGATCTCAAAGATATAAGTGAATTTCAAGACAACACACGCGCAAAGATAATGAAACTTAATGCAACCAATGGAATGAGCTAAATAAGAATAATTTCAGCACCAAAGCTCGTATTGCATAAGTTATGGCGAGACACTAGCTAATTGCTTCAGAAAAGGTAAAAGGGCACAAGATTGCTCATTATTTAATACAATTGCACAATCTAAAAATAACGAACACAAACGAGGGTTTTGCTCAATGTAGTGCTGTCAGCCACTATTCTGTTTTCTTTCGTTTTTTTTCTTTTTTGGCCTTTTCGCTCTTTCTTTCTCTTTTCTTTCTTTTGGTGACTTTCGGCCGACACTAGTATGAGCAAAGTTTTGTAATCCCTAACTTTGTATCATAAGATAGTATGATATGATAATTAAAGATAATGCAATATATCAAGTGGAGCAGCCCCAAGTAATATCAAATAGCTAGTCTCAATTGGGATCAAAGTATTCACAAAGGATGAATTAGTTTCCAAAGGTATGTGCACTGATATTTTAGGATTTTATGGTTATGGATGCTACTGGACTCAACCAACTTAAAGGAACAAATCTAGAACACAAATTGAAGCAATAAATCCAAATTCGGTTAGAACAGTGCAGCAAAGTTGTTGCCACAATTAAGGTATGAAAATGATCGAATCTAGTTTGCTCACAATGTAATAAATTGAAGGTACTATTCTATGCTTTAAAACAAGTATACGAACACAATTTTGAGCTCGTATGTAGAAGTTATAGCCAAAACACTAAGGTGCACAGAATTGACTAAATTTAGCCGATCTGACCAAATCCAAAGCCGAATCAAATTCAGTTTGAAGGAGTTCGAATCACTAAGGACACCCAAAAACGTTTTTGTAGAGGACTCTTTAAGGATTCAGGAAAGTATAAAAACTTCTCAATCAGAGTTTAGATATGAGAATTATGATCAAAATACTAAACCAATCTAGATTGGAAGTGCAACTTGCTTTTCCAATTTGACGTCTAGATTAAACAAACTTTGATACGGAATTAGAGTCCATGCCCAACTAGGTTTTTGTGGAGCTCATCCCAAGGTTTTAGGAAATTGAAAGAACACTAGAATCCGAGCTCATATGCGAAAGTTATGAATAAAACAAAAAACTAGACAGATTGAAATAAAAGCTACGTGAAGGAAAAACGATCGGCAACTAAAACAAGGACTCTAATGAATCAAAACCTAACAAAACACACTAAAATACCAGATTGAATCTAAAGGTTGAATTTTTGTGGAGAATTTTTAATTTTTGATAGGACACAAAAACTAATCTAAGATACTGAATCTCTCACCGAGCAACTTGGCACTCTGATACCACCTGATATGAGTTTGGGGTCCCGATCCTTCGATGAGATTAATAACTATTGATTTGGTGGAACTGACTTTGACGATCTGACTACAACATACGACGATGATGCGCCTTAGCAATCGCTAAACCAACTCTGATTGATTTGATATCTCTATCTTCTTGGGCCATGGGTGATATCTCTGTCTTCTTGGCCCATAGTAGTGATGTCCTCATCACCCTTGCCCCAACGTCAGAGACTCCTTCTATGTAGAAAGAAAAGTCGGTAGATAATATGAAAACCCTTAGGATTTAAAGGCCTACGTATATAGAAAACCCCTTATTGCATCCAACCTATTGAATGATCTAGGCAAGTTTACTCGCATGCTCCATGGATGGTACATTGATAGGGTTAATGAGTAAGAGCGTCGAGTTGACTTCAATGTGAGGTATAGAAGAGGACATTTCCATCGCGACGAGTATGGGACATTCCCAGCCAGTTTTGAGGATCTGTTCTATATGTATCAACTAATAGTCATCAATATTTCTACTTTACGATCTTGGAAGTTGTGAGTAACGCACCATACAATATGAGCTGATGACTTTCATAGGATTTCACATTTTGCTTTCTAACGTTCAACACGAGTTGCAGAGCAATGAGGCAGTGAGCCGTGACGAATCAACACCTAGTTGGGTTCATTGACCCTGAGCTTGTGTCTACGACCATGTCTAGGCTTCAACCGGAATTCGTTGCCAGCTACATCAAGGGGGCATTGAATGTTGAGTCGAAGAGGGACTTTGTTTTATTCCCGTTCCATGAGGAGTAAGTAGTACTTTACCCTTCAATTACTTATACACACTTAAACCGTATGCGAGCTTATTTCCTTGCACTACATACCATTTAATAAGCAACCATTGGGTTCTACTCATCCTTGTTCCAAGTGAAAACATGGTCTACACTTTTAACTCGATCGAGAAGAAACCGATGGCCTACGCGATCAAGCCTCCTTTGGAGCAGTAAGTACATTACTGTAACCTTACACTTTCTAAATTTAACTACGATCATTTTTTTACTTAATGTCATCTCTCCAATGTATGTAAGGGTTTCTCAGCCTATGTCAATAAAGGAGGGACACACGATGACAAAAAGGGCAAGAAGCTGCAATATAAGTGCTTCAAGATACAAGTGCCTAGCATATATATGATTAATTTTTTCTAACATCTAATCTTCGTGTGTTAATTTCTTTCTCTCTTCACAGTGTCATCAACAGTATAGCGATGATCTGTGCGGCTTCTATGTCATGCAGCATATGTTGGTCGTGGTCGGTGTCTCACATCTTTTCCGTAAGGTATATGTACATGCATAATAATACACTTAGCCTTTTACATACAAATTTTAAAACTTAAATTAGTGCACTTGTTTTAATTTTGCAGAATATCAATATCCCCCAGAGGAGCTTAGACAGCAAAGCACTCAACTATATACAAGATCACTTATGCCAGTGGTACCGGTTAGAAGTTATATCGGATGGCAGCAGGATTAGAGATCATAAAGGCTCCTACTAGTCCATATGTAAACAATATTAAAATACCATATGGAGGTCTACCCATGTTTGTGATGAGTATTTGACTAAATTTGAGCTTGGTTTGCTTTGGGATGAGTTTGATTTGAATTGGATTTTTAATTTGAAGCAATTTGAATTTTGTCTGCCTTTCCGGTGCTATCGGCCATGGTAGCGCGGTGCTACCAGCCAAGTGGTAGCACCGAACCCTAGTGCTATTTGAAAAAACTCGAGAGGGTGTTTTTGAGGTTCGAGCAATCGGTGCTCTCGGCCATGTCGGCCAAAGGCTACCGGAAGCGAAGAGCACCGCCCAAATAGCCGATGTGATATTTCCAAAGAGAGTGTTTTTCAGGCATAGCAATAGAGCGGTGCTACCAGCCTAGGGGCGGTATTACTGGCCTACTTTGGGCAGTGCTACCGGTCTATGGGCAGTAGCATCGGACCTTCTGAGCGAAATTGATTTAATTAATGTTTTTGGTGATGACTATTGTATATCTTTTTGGACATTGTTATGTGATGGGTTTTCCTTGTCTCTAATGGTTGCAGGATGATCGTGCAAGGTCATGGTGAGGCGAAGGATGACTAGGACTAGGTGAGGAGCGTCGGAGGTCCTGATTGTCGAGGATCACCGGAAGATGATCGGAGACAGAGTCCGGGGCAATCCTAGAAGACAAGAAAAGGGAAAGATACTAGCTAGATGCTGCGTGGATCAAGAAAGGCCATTGGATCACGGTTTATTTGATAGGATAGTGGGTCTAGGTAGTGTGCTTTAAAAATCGTGCAAGAAAACCCATTAAGTGTGTGAGTTTTGGGTTAGCCCTTGCATGGCTGCACTACAAGAAACAGTGAAAAATTCGTGGGTTTTTTAAAATTCGTGGGCCAAACAAAAATGCACAAATTTATATATTCAAATTCGTCGGTTTACAAAAAACCCATGTATTTAATTAAATTAAATGGGCCAAAAAATACCCACAATTTATAATTTAAATTAAATGGGTTGATGACAAAACCCACGAATTTAATTAAATTCGTGGGCAGTAGCCCACAATTTAATTCTTTATCTAACCCGACCGCGCCTCCCTCTCTCTCTTCGCGTCTCCCTACCTAGCGTGTCTTCCTCTCCCGATCTGTCTTCGCTCGATCGATCGCCCGCCCACCACCACCCGCCGCTCGCTAGCCGCCGCCACCCATTGCGCCCGCCTCGCCCGCCGCGCATCGCCATCGCATCAAGCCGCTCCCCCCGCCTGCGAACGCCGCTCTCCGGACCCCCCCACGCCGCCGCCCATCGCCGCGCGTCACCTCGCTCCCTCGCCAAACCCCATGCGCCCTCGCCCCACGCCCCATCCCGGACCAAGGACGCCTGACGGGTCTTCACGATGGCGAGAACCTCACGGTGAGTGGCGGCCTGATCCTCAGTCGTTCTTCCTCTAGGCTATAGCATCTCCATATGTATATAGCAAGTGGACAATGAAATGGTGTGGTTGCGACATGCCATTCGTTATAATTCTATCCCGTTTCTGTCTATATGCATGTATTGTCATTAAATGTGATGTGCAAGCTGTACTAGTGAGTATAATACGGTCTAAAGTCTTATGAGTTTTGAGTTCGTCATGCCGAGCTTAAGATTCTGGTTGTATTTACCTAACGAGTTGTTTTATTGGCTTGCAAAGAAATGCTCGAGTTGTTTCACACTTCAGTAACTGAAACTAAACCATTGCAAGGTCAAGAATAAGTATAGCGGTTCTATCATCTATGAATTGATTACTTGTGTGTGTCACATTGTGTGTATTATCTCCCATTCATTAACATTTTTCATTACTGTGAGCAAACGTTGATACCAGAGTTTAATGCCTAAACTATTACAGACATAATCGAAGTTACTAGCTGGCCCAAATTGTCAACTGACACACAAAGACCAATCAATGAGCATCCCTTAGGACTTGTAAATTGAGAATAGTGGAATCCTCTTATACTCTTATTGCTTTTTTGTTTAGTTAGTTTAGATTTTTTGCCAAAGTGTTTTCCAGTTAATCATTCCAGAACTTTTAAACTTGTATAATTCTTTGGATGCATTCTGAGGTTACATGTGCAGGTGAATGCATAACAATCTCCATTTATTTTACAATTCAAATATGGGCATTAAATTCATTTAGTCTCAATGTGAAATGATTAATTCGTTTGAAGTTATTTCATTTCATTTTATATTCGCTACATATGGTATATATATTTTTATTCTATCGCTGCCGTTGTATATAACGTTAGAGTTTAGGGTTTGCATCGAACAGTAGAGAGCCTAGGCGTCACCCTTTCGGGAACGGCGCATCTCACATTTGCTTGTGAGGTGCGCGGTTCCGGAATTGTCCAGCATATTTTGGACAGCCCGAGAATGTTGGTGTGATACTATTGTTCTGTTAGAAGTGTCAGCCTGATCCTTTTATCCACTTTACTTTGAGCTAGTCTTCTCATCCAGCTAGAGCTCTTTTGAGTTTTGAGACCGAGGTGCAGAAAATAACACCACAAGTCTTAACATCTTTGTTTTCCTCCATGTATTCTTCTTTGACTATATTGATTTGTGCGGTCAAAGTTTATTTGAAAAGGTGCGAGAATAGATTCCTAGACCAACATCGGACATGTAGTATACTTCAATAAAAATCCATAGCCTATTCCTGGATATATGGTTGCATTGTGGATTAATCAACTAGCTAGCGATTAATCGGGTTACATTGTATCTTCTTGTTTATAGCGATTAGGAATGGAATAGAAAGAGAAACTCGCAATCTACAAATTAGTAGTTAACTGTCATGTCCTGCTTGGAATATTCAGAAGTACATAAAAGCTATTATTGTGGTAGTTAAGCACTTTTTATTGTCAATGCCATGTTTGGTCAGAACACTCATCACATGTATCATATTATTCTGGGACTAGATGAACTTAGTCATTCCCATTGAGTTGTACTCTGATAGTTCTGGGACTACATCGGATTAACATCTAACAAGATATTTTGGCCTCTGATAGTCCATTTATGTCCATGTTATGTATAACTGTATACATCCTTCGTATTATGTATAACTATATGCATCCTTCACACAAATGGTACAATCAAACACCTAGGACGGCGGGTACATTACGATCATGGTGGGGAAGAACAACCGGGTCATCCCCTTGCCTTCGCCTCCCGGCAGCGGTGATGATCAGTGAGTTGTTGAGAATGGCGGCTTTATTAACTTTTTGATGCGCTTTTCGGTGTAGCTCTTGTCTTTGTAATTTTTCGCACCAATATATTTTTCTTGATCATGCCAACTGGATGATTGGATGTATATAACATGAACATGATGAACAATTGGGGATTTCAGATCAATATGTTATCCCTCTTCTATGTGCAGTTTGTGACTTGTGAGGTGTAACTTTGTTAGATTGTAATTTTGTTTGTTATGTACTCGTATTATATAGGTGTGATGCTTCAATGGAGTCTTGAATGCTTAAAAGATTAGTTTTGAACTTGCAGGTTTCTGGGGCACACCCTCCAGCACGTACTAACGATGATATCATAGAAGACATCTTGAACAGCGCCGGCGGTGGTGGTAGCGCCCACAACTCCAACAACCCCGAGGCATGAATTCCATTGTGAGCTCAAGTGGTGTATTACTGTTGGACTTTATGACTTGTTGTGATGGATAGCTTGTGATCGACTTATTGTGATGGACTTATTGTAATGAAATGTGGATTGTATCTATTGCGGTTGTAATGTGTTGTACGTCATTGCGTAGTTTACAAATTGCCATTGGATGTGTGATTGAATATCTAAGGATCTGCTAGAATATCTCCTTCTAGTTTGAGAGATTGATATATATATATTATAACTGCAAATATTTTTTTGTCTGCTGAGTGGATGTCCTATTTACTAGAGAGGTCATGCGAAATTTTGTACATTCGGTGACTTAGTATGAGTATGGTCAAATTGAGTTGCCAATCATTTGAGATGACGCAAGTGTGGAATTTGTGGTCAAATTGAGTGAGGAAAATATGAACATAGCTAAGGAGATCTTGCCATTAGGGTTCTTGTGTGTCGGTGTGGATGAGTGTTGGGGTAGGAATACCAATTTTGTAATTTCCAGAAGGATTTTACTTTGAAGAAATTCGCAAACACAAGAAGGATTTTTTCTGGGTGGATGACAAAGATGGTAATGATATTGAATTAGCATTCAGCAAGAAAAGAATTTCTGATAGGAAGGACTGGCTTAGCAACTTTCAGGTTAGCACTTAAATCTTTTCCCAGATTGATATTGGTTCGTTGGTATTCTGGATTAAAACTAATATGCAAACCTAATTTCAGCCGGGAACTTACCTTTTGCAGCCCAATGGCCAATTCAGGACCAGACATCAGGTAGGATAATCAACAATGTAAAAGCTAAATTATTGGCCTTTTTCTTTCTAACCCATTCTTCTCATGCATCTTTGAATGTTTATATTCATTTCAGGGAGCATGAGCCTCCGCGCCGGAATCGTCGGCCTGCCCAACGTCGGCAAGTCCATCCTCTTCAACACCATTGTAAGTAACTAAGTCAGCACAACCCGTTTGCTTACTTGTTCTTTTTTTCTTTTTGTTCGTGCAAAGAATTCGTGTTATCGTTGATGTGAAAAGGGGTTTAGGTGGATGGCATTGTCATGCAATTCTAGAATACCCATTATTTGTATTCATGTCATTACACATTTACACATAATGGTCGAAAAGTTTAAACTTCATTGGACCTTGATTGGCTATTGTTGGAGTCTCTAGATCTCGTGAGCTTTGTCCGGGTTATGGAACTACAGAAGGGAGGTTTGCAGGCCTCAACTAGTCTAAGTTGGACCTTGCCATAAGTTGTGTGACTTCGGCTGATCACTATTGAGGGTCTGAACATCATTGGTTTATCTTGACCTTCATTGGTCTATTTGGCAACATCTATGCAAAATTAACGAGCTAAGTGATTTTACAAGCTAAGTCAATTTCTATTATTTCCAATATCTATGCTGTGAGAGTTACAAATTCAAGTTGTAACATGTTGATTGCCTCTGTACATTTTGGATAGCTAATAATCTTGCAAAATTTATTTTTTTTTCTTGTGCTTGTAGAATACTAAGTAGCTAAGAGATATTATGTACAGTTTCTTATTATCTTTTTTTGCTGTTGTTGCATATGATTTTACAGTTTCTTATTATCTTAATATATAATATATTGTTAGTCAAAGATTAAAAATTTCAATCAAGCGCTCCACACTGAGAACTATGAATCATAATGTTTTCCTTATATCTTTTTAGTATTTCTTCCTTATATACTTTCCATGCATTTTATTTTCCTTTTTTTTTTTATGCTGTCATTTGAACACATGAACCATCATAGTGATTCATAAATAATTTAATATTAATTATTTTCAAGCTCTATTAGGATCACGTAAAAGCTCTGCAGAGAGGAGTATCAAGCATTACAAGATCAGATTTCTGGGAAGATGATCAATTTTCAAAGAGTTTCTTGTATAAATGGGATGGTACCACTGTTGTCCTCCTTGATGTCAGCAGAAGAGCTTTGTTTTACATGTAAGGTATAATGATATATAGATGTTGTGCCCTCAAACGAACTTTTATTTGGGCTCTGTTCTTTTCCATGTCACCCAACAAGATCATGGAAATCGGACAGACAAAAGCATTTTATTGCCCTGAGAATTTTCATATGTTCCACTTGATAAAGAACTTAAATAATGAAAATTGCAGAAATGCATTTTCTTGGGCTCACTATGATTCATTGTTATGATCTCTCTTTGTTATATTCAGAAAGCATAAAAATAACATGCCAAATTGTGTCATTGAGTTTGGTGGTACTTGTTATTTGTTCTTTTAGATCAAATTTGAACTATTCATTGTGCATTTCTTTTTGCACCTCGCCTTTCTTGGCTCACATATTGTTTTCTCGATCTCTTTACACTAGAGTCGCTTATATTCATTTCTAATAGTGTTAATCTATGGACGCCGGAGTTTTACCTCTGAAATCGATACATGCGCTTTGGAAGATGGGGAAGAAATAATAATAGTTGGTAGTTTACGCCTAAATCAGTGTCTTTGGCTACCAAATGAACTAACTGGAAAGAGGCCTGGGGTAAGCCAATTGATTCTTTTTTTTAAATGCTATAGAAGAGTATCATGGATAAATACGGACTTTGCTTATTGTTTTAACTTAAATTAATGAACTTGCTTTCAATACCTCTTAGTTGTCCGCAGTTTCCAGAGTGAGTGTTCATAGGACTTAACCGAATTTACGAAATAGTTGCTTTTCAATTCCAATGGCATTTTTATTTTCTTATTTTTGTATCAAATGGTGATTTACATAGAGCATGAGTTGCCATTTCGAATATCCTGTTGTATGACTGGATATATTTTATTGACTTAGTATAAACGTGATGCAAAATGCTGATTATAATGAATTTTAAAAATCCTTTTGTTGCTTCTGCAAACAATTGTAACATACTAATATTACTTCATAATCAATCCATATTAATAGGTAAATGAACCAAACCATACAAGGGTGTATCTGAGCAAAGGTTCGTGTTGCCAAGGAGCTCCAAAGAAATGGGCTAGGCTATCGTTGGTTGACAAGTCTAAAAACTTGCTCTGAATGGGGTAAGTTTATTTTATTTACCGCCATCGTATGCATTTACATGATGTTATACTTAGCTGGTATTTGGCGGTCGGATCGCTGTCATGGACTTGGGCTGCCCAATCTCTAGGTGCAAAGACGCCTAGAGGCCTTCGGCTCATGCGGCCAACCACTCGCCCATGGCGACCCCAACATGACGATAAATTGTGAGCCAATTTTACCCACAATTTAATCTGTTAAATTCGTGGGGTTTTTCAAATTTCATGAATTTAATCTATTAATTCGTGGGTTTTTCAACCACAATTTAACTGTTAAATTCGTGGGTTTTTTCAAGAACTCACGAATTTAATTTAAATTGTGGGTACCACTAATTTAATTGATTAATTTCGTCGAGTTAAATTTGTGAACTAAATTGACGGTTTGCCTACAATTTAAGTTAAATTGTGGGTTTAAACTCTAAATTGTGGGTTTTTGGCCCATGAATTTTTTTCTGTTTCTTGTAGTGCTGTGTGAGTGGGTTAATCCTAGCCCGTGATGAGTGCTCTAAGATTAAGGGGCTCATCCAAAAGTGGTAGGTGGCTCAAGAGTAATATAAATAGGGATGAACAGGTAGCCTTCCTCCCTTAAAGATTTTAGAGGTTTTTGTGCTCCTTTGAGTTTTGCCCACTTTGTTACAAAACTTTGTAAACCTCTCTTCCTAAAATGCAAATCAATTTCATCTATGCTTGAATTTACATTACGTATTTACTTTATGTCCTAAATTTCAGCATTTAAATTCTTGCAATTTGGATTTGCCTCCCCTCCTTCTACTTGCTTTTGGTTCTTAGGCCAAGGATGATGATTGATGGATGAATCTTTTTCCAATCATACCCCAATCATCTAGGCAAATACATGCAAGTTTCTTGTGAAAAACCGATTTGGTGTTCTTGAATGAATGATCTTGTGATTCGCATTTGTGAAAGTTTTTACTTATGTTCTTACTTGCTGTGACATATGGGAAGCTATTCAAGATCATCTTGATCATCAAAATCCCACAAGCAAGTTTTAGATCGAATTCTTGAGTTCTACCCAAAACTTGGTGTGTTTGTCCTTCCCGGGTAAAAAGGTTAGAATTTTGACGTCAATCCTTACAATTGAAAATTAGAATAAGTTCCTGACATCCCAAGGATCACATCTACCAAGTTTTGTTGGTTTTTATCCAACCGATCAAAAGATCTCTCTAAATTAGTTTTTAAGTCGTGCTGATTTCAGGGCGTTCTTGTTGGTGTTCTTGAGCTCGGTGCTACCAGCCTCCCAGCGGTAGCACTGGCCTTCCAGAACAAATATATCATTTTGTTCAACTTCTTTTGAGCAATATTTTTGAGGCCTTGGTTAGAGTATTTTGTCAAGGGAAAATTTTATTTTGTGACCATTCATCCCCCTTTGCTTGACATCTCAATCCTTCAAATATTAATTATATATGTCAATGCGATATGTATATGTACTGATTATTGCTAAGTATGTTTGTGTTGTATATTGTGAACGAATGTGATATATGTGTTGTATAATAAAGTGTGTGTTTAGTGAATGTGATGTGTGAATTCTAATGTGATATATATATATATATATATATATATATGTGTGTGTGTGTGTGTGTGTGTGTGTGCATACTGTGCATCTTTGTTAATATGTGCTATTTTTGAGAGGATGCAAAAATAGCACACCTCTCATCACAATCGGTTCTAGGAAGGAACCGATTGTGATAACCCCATTATCACAATAAGTTTTTATAGGGAACTGATTCTGATGATTGGGTCATGACAATCGGTTCTTATATAGAACCGATTGTGATAATGGGGTCATCACAATCAGTTCTGAGAAGGAATCAATTGTGATGAGGGGGTCATTACAATCAGTTTTTCAAAGGAACTAATTGTGATGAGTACCTCATCACAATCGGTTTTTACCAAGAACCGATTGTGATGAGGCAATCATCACAACCCCTGATCACAATCGGTTCTAGGTAAAAACTGATTGTGTTGACATCATCATCACAATCGGTTTTCACAAAGAACCGATTGTGATGATGCTTTTATCATAATCGGGCTAAAACCGACTGTGACAGCCTCCTCATTACTATCGACTGACTTTGTATCACCACCAGAACTAACTCTAATGACAAAAAAGAACCGATTCTGATGTACATTCCTGTAGTAGTGAGCTATGTCATAGTGAGGGGGACAAGGTTGGGACTAAGCTAGGAAAGCTAAGCTCCAAAACGGTTAATGTGCCACATAAAGATGGCTGAGGCTAATAAAGTGGTTACAAGTTGTGAAGACACAACACTAGAGCAGGAGCTACAGGTGATGGAGATGATGAGCAACCACGAGGTGGGTTGGGACTAAGCTCAGGGAGGAGCTAAGGCCCAGAATGGTCAAGGAAGCCGGCTGATGCCATGGTGCAAGGTTGTAACATCCTAAAATTTAGAGTTTTGGAATGTTTAAAAATCAAATTGAACCATTTGCATTTTCTTGGAATTAATTGAAGCTTAATATGAATTTTCTAATAATGAAAAGATTTAATTTGATTAATCTATGCATCAAACTTAATAGGAATTTTTCAGTATTTTTGGAGATTTTTCTGAATTTATTTGCTATTTATTTGAATTTATTTGGATTTACTTGAAATTCTGGAATTTAAATTAATTCGGAAAATGTTTTCAATTTCTCAAAACTCTTTGGGCTGAATCCTTCCGGTGGCCCAATTCCTATTCCCCGCAGCCCGCTCCTGTTTCGGCCCAACCCACCGAAAACCCTAGTAGGCCGACCGTTGGATTTCGATCCAACGGCCATTCGCTCGCCCGCATTGCGATCGTCGGATCAGTGTTTCACGGACGGCCAGATTGCAGCCACGTCGCGCCGCTCGCGCCAAACCCTAGCCGTCGGTGTCCTTGCGCCACACGCCGCCTCCCTCGGTCTCCGCGTTTTTCACGCCTCCCGAGGCTATAAAAGCAGCCGCCGCCCATAGCCCGAGGTTCGCCACTTCCTCCCGCACCCACCGCCCTACTCCTCGCCGCCCAAGACCCTGCCGTCGAGGAGAACGAGCTCGCCGAAGTTCGTTCGCCGTCCCGAAGACTTCCGCCGCCGTTTTCTTCACCTCCGGTCGTCCTCCGCCGCACCCGAGGGCTTGTTCGAGTCGCCCGTGTCTCCCTCTTCCGGATCCGAGCCGAAGCACGCCCGAACCACCACCCATTCGCTGTGCGCTGTGTCGTCTTCCTCAAGTCCGACGGAATATCACCGCCGCTCGCCGTTGGGCGCCTCCGTAAGTTCTTGCCTGTCCGATGTCCATCCGACACCCTAGACCGAGCCGCGTCACCAGCCCCGCGCCCTCCCCTCTACACCGTCCGATCACCAGCCATCATCCCGAATGCTTGCTGCGTGGTCAACTCATGCCATGCCCCGTCAGCCACGCCGCATCAGCGCCCCGTCGGCTACACCTCAGCCCTAATCACCTGCGTGGCATCCTGGTCAGCCAAGCTCGCCACGTCGCCCTGCCGTCGCCTCCGTGCTCTTGGTCTACCGTGGACCAGCCACTGACATGTGGGTCCCAGATATCAGCGGGAATTCTTTTTCCTTTTCTGATTTTCCAAAATTCCGAAATTCCAGCCAATCACAGAGCGCCACGTGTCGCCTCTTTGATTTTTCCTGATTTTCTCTCCTGAGGAGCTTCCAGAAGCCTGTTCTCCTTTGTCCGAACTCCGATTGGGCCGATTCAAATTTCTAAATTTTTGTAAAATCGAGATCTACATTCCAGAGCCATTTATTTTCAATGTTGAGTATATTTTCTTCTCTGTTTTGTATTTATTTGGTTTTGTTGCTTTATTTTGCGGTAGACGCGAACCCCTAAGGAGCGAACGGAGACTTCGAAGACCAAGACTCAGCATTAGATCAACAAGGCAAGTCATAACCTTTGATCATATTGAACCCATGTTTGCAAAGTTATTTTGTTTTATACAATTGCATGCTATTTGTGTATCAATGCTTAGTTTTGGGAGTAGCTATTTTCCTGATTGTCATTATGCCCCCTTGATTATTGGAATGCCATGTATCCATTGTTAACCTTAGGTTGGGACATTACTAGTTGGACATAATCATAGTACCAACATGGAGTTATCGTAGCTATGCTTAGCCATGCTTAGTTGTCCGATGTGATTCATTTCACCTGTGAACTAATGTTAATCTTGACTTAATGAGATATTGAATTGTGGCTATTGACCACTGTTGTAAAACTTGTTGTACCATGGCAGGGGATGCCATTGGTCTTGGTTGAACAAAATGTTTCCCTCGGGCAAGTGATCGTGCAGTAAAGGGGGTGCTTTCTAGCACATTGGGATGTGGCTGTCTTGCCTGAGATAACTTAAGGACATAATCTTGTGTGCCATTGAGCTGGGTCTAACCGTGCAACCACAAGTCCGGTATGGGACAGACCTAGTTGATTAATTTGCAATGTCTAGTCTTGAGTATTGCCAATTGTTGGTGTGGGTTCCGGGATGGACGGGTAGACACACATGGCTCAAGAGGGGGGCCCCGAGGGCGAAACCTTAGAGGGCAGTACCGGGTTTAGACATGCATTGTAAAGGCTTTGTAGTGATCTCTCTGCCGGCACACCAAAGGAAGTGTGTTCGTAGCACTTGGCACTAAGGAATGATCATGTCTTGTGGGTAAAGCTGTACAACCTCTGCAGAGTGTAAAACTATTCGAATAGCCATGTCCACGGTCATGGACGAGCCCGGGATTTCACACGGGGTATAGAGTGTTTCTTGAAATGTGAAATTGTTGGTATGTGGACGGGGAGTTCACTGTTGTGTTGTTGCCTCAAGCTATACTGTTGAATTGTGTGGTTGTTACTTGTCTTGAATGATGTAGGGTGATGCCTCGCCATTCTGTTCATGTCGTCTACCATTGATTTACCAGTTATTTATTATTGTTTTTATAAATCTGCCTTCAATCTAATTATTGTATTTAAATTCAAGTTATTGCTTTTTGCAAATGAACCCTATGACTATCCTTTGTCAAGCCGTGCATGAATATATTGCATCATTTTCCCTACGGCTTGCTGAGTACGTTTTGTACTCACGGCTTTATGCCCTTGTTGTTCAGTTGTTGAAGAAGGACCAGGTAATGAGTATCGAGAGGAGGAGTACTATGAAGACTACGTTGACTAGGAAGGCGTTTCCCCAGACGATTGCCTGTGGCATGTCGAATGGCCCAAGTTATCTTAGTTCCGCTGCAACAGTTTTATTTGTTTCTTAAGCCAAGAGGCATTGGTGTATGAACCTTGACCATAAGGTCATTTGCTTTATTCAATAATAATTTGCTTCTTCTTAGTTGTTTCGATGTATGGAATGATATGTCATCTATGTTTCCACTGTGTGCACTAGCGTGATCCTGGACTAGTGCAAGATACACCTGAGGGTTTCGGATTTGCATATCCGGGTCCCGACAGAGATGGTATCAGAGCCATATCGACTGTAGGTCGCTATCTTAGTTAGCATGGTCTTCAAAATTATTTTCTAAATCAAACCAACAAATGGGTATTTAATAGTTTGTCTCTTTCTCATCTTATTCTTAGGTTCTTATTCCTCTCCTGTGCTGAAACATTGTTTTAAAATTTAAATTGATCTTATCTCATGAAACTTCTTAAAAGCCATGGATCTTCTGCAAGGAAATCAAATCAAGGGAGACGATGATCAAGCAGTCGAAGAGTATGTTCGAGAAGACAACCATATAAGATAGGTTAGGTGCTCTATAAGTTGAGCATACGATTTCTTTTCAGTTTAGCTATGTTTAGTTCGCATGTACTAGGATTTTCATTGCTTGTGTGCCGGGTATGTTGTACGCTTGCCTCAAGCATAGTGTTGCAACCATACCTTAAGTTGAAAGTTTTTATTTGTCCTTTATTTTGTAGTCTTTTCGGTTATGTCTTTGGTTAGCCTTGTTCTTGGGTAATACCTTCTCCCCTAGATGACCTTACCACTTTCCCATTGCTTTTCCCTCTTACCTATTAAACCTTTGTGCTGCATCGTAGATGGTTGACACTCGTTCTGGAGCTGGTCGCAGTTCGCCAATGGATGCCAGTGCTAATGCCAGTGCCACCCCACCGCCACCACCTATAGTGTCAGATCAGAACTTGGGACATTTCTTGGTAGCCCAGACTCAGCTTATGAATACAATGATGCAGAATATGAACAATATGATGAATCAGCAGAATCAGACTGCAATTGCCCTAGCAAACTTGTTGAACCAGCAGAATCAAGCTGCTGTTGCTACTGCTGCACCTCCTCAGGCTTGTCCGCAGTCCAAGCTAGCAGAATTCATGAGGAATCGTCCGCCTACTTTCTCCAACTCTTCAGAACCCTTGGACGCAGATGATTGGATTCGCTCCATTGAGAAGAAGCTCGCCATTGCTCAGTGCACAGATCATGAGAAAGTTCTTTATGCTGCTCATCAATTAGAGGGCACCGCCGCTGAATGGTGGGAGAACTACATTGCCGCCCCTGATGACCCTCAGACCATCACTTGGGCAGAGTTTTCAGCTGCTTTTCGCCACTCCCATATCCCTGATGGAAAGGCGGAGATGAAGAAGAATGAGTTTAGGGAGCTCAAGCAAGAAGGGATGTCAGTGAGTGAATATCTTAACAAGTTCACTCAACTTGCTTGTTATGCCCCCGAAGATGTAGCCACAGATGATGCTCGCCAGAAGAGGTTCAAGCGTGGGCTCAACCCGGGATTAAAGGTGCAAGTCATTGGCAACGACTATGAATATTTTCAGCATCTGGTAGACAAAGCTATGCTCATTGAGGAATCTCGTCGCGAGTTGGAAGAATCCCGCAAGAGGAAGATGATGCAACATGGATCCCATCAGAGTCATTCGCAGAGAGCCAGGACCAATTCTCAGCAGCCTGCTCATTTCACTCCTCCATCAGCATTCAGGACACCTGCACCAGCACCTCGCCCAACTCCTTCAAGTAATCCCAACTTCAGCGCCAACAGCAATCCGCCTCAGAGGACCAGCAATCCAGCTGCAGGAGTTACATGCTTCAATTGTCATGAGCGTGGTCATTATGCTAACAATTGCCCTAGGAAGCAAGCTGTGACGCTAGTTCGTTTCAACCTGGGATCGACACCAGCCAAGACCCCCGCACCAGGAGCAGGACGTGGAGCATCTCAGACTCCCAATCAAGCTACTAGTACTCCACCGCCTATGGGAAGAGGTCGAGTGAATCATGTCACCACGGAAGATGCCCAGTCTACGCCAGACATCATACTAGGTAAGCTCCTAGTCAACTCAGCATCTGCCATGGTTTTGTTTGATTCTGGAGCTACGCATTCATTTGTTTCTTGGAGTTTTCCTACAAATCATCATTAAAAGACAAGGCCTTTGAAAACTGTTTTATTGGTGCAATCACCTAGTTCGGATTTGAGTACGAACCAAGGCTGCCCCGAAGTTAAGATATTAATCGGAGGGGTAGAATTTCTAGCCAACCTCATCATTCTAGACACCAAATCCCTAGATGTGATCCTAGGAATGGATTGGCTATGCAAGAACCAAGCAGTTTTGGATTGTGGAAATAGAGAGATCACATTAACCAGTCCAGATGGAGTTAAGTTAAAATTTCAAGCTGCCGCAGATCAGTTCGAAGGAATAAAAGTTTGTAGTGCCAAAGGAATAAGTTTGGAAGATGTGCCAATCGCCAGAGATTTTCCTGATGTGTTTCCAGATGAGTTGCCTGGTATGCCACCGGATAGAGACATAGAATTTTTGATTGAGCTAGTTCCTGGAACGCCACCCATTTCCAAGAGACCGTATAGGATGCCTGCTAATGAGTTAGCTGAAGTAAAGAAACAGATCAAAGAGTTGCAAGATCAGGGTTTTGTGAGACCAAGTTCTTCGCCATGGGGAGCCCCAGTTCTTCTAGTTGAAAAGAAGGATGGAACTCAGAGGATTTGTATGGATTATCGTGCTTTAAATGAGGTCACCATTAAGAATAAATATCCTCTACCAAGGATTGATGATTTGTTTGACCAGCTTCAAGGAGCAGGAGTATTCTCAAAGATTGACTTGAGGTCAGGTTACCATCAGTTGAAGATTCGTAAAGAGGATATACCCAAAACAGCTTTTGTGACCCGGTATGGACATTATGAGTATACCGTGATGTCTTTTGGTTTGACCAATGCCCCTACCTATTTCATGACCTTGATGAATAAAGTATTCATGGAATATCTAGACAAGTTTGTCGTTGTCTTTATTGATGACATTCTGGTCTACTCCAAGAGTGAGGAAGAACATGAGGATCACTTGCGGAAAGTGTTGACAAAGCTAAGAGAACATCAACTTTATGCCAAGTTTAGTAAATGTGAGTTTTGGATGAAAGAAGTTGCATTCCTAGGTCATGTTATATCAGCCGAAGGTGTCGCTGTTGACCCTGGTAAAGTGCGAGATGTGCTCAATTGGGAGTCGCCTAAGATGGTAACCCAAGTCAGAAGTTTCCTTGGAATGGCGGGATATTATCGCCGTTTCATAGAAGTTTTTTCTAGAAAAGCTAGGCCGCTCACTCAACTTTTGAAAAAGAAGAAGAAATTTGCTTGGACATCAGAGTGTGAGCGAAGTTTTCAAGAGCTAAAGAAGTGTTTGACGACGCCTCAAAGGCTTACTTTGCCGACATCGAAAAGGATTTTGAGATATTCTGTGATGCATCCCGTCAAGGACTCGGTTGTGTGCTGATGCAAGATAAGAAGGTTGTGGCATATGCTTCGCGTCAACTCAGGCCACATGAAGTCAACTATCCAACCCATGATTTGGAATTGGCTGCCGTAGTGCATGCTTTAAAGATTTGGCATCATTACCTCATCGGTAATCGCTGTGAGGTGTACACGGATCACAAGAGCCTGAAGTATATTTTTACCCAATCTAATCTCAATATGAGACAAAGAAGATGATTAGAGTTGATCAAGGACTATGACATTGGTATTCATTATCATCCAGGCAAAGCAAATGTCGTAGCTGATGCTTTGAGTAGAAAGAGTTACTGCAATACCTTGATGATTAAGAAAAGTCAGCCAGCTCTCTATGCGGTATATTTAGCTCACTAGGAAAGAAAAGAACCGCATTACTGAATTATGCGATATAGTTAGCTCACTTCTTCACTAATCTACATCAAATGGATTTAATGCAAACAAACAATACTATCCATTAACTATAAAAGGAGCATCCACATATATGCTTTATATCTTTTTTCAAGGAAATAACTGTACGAAACCATAGCTTTGATATTTTAGCAATACAGAAAGCATAGAAAGAGATGCATCGAATCTAGCTTCCCTATTACAGGCTTAGCATGTTTGATAAGGAAGCATTGGCTAGAATCTGAAAAAAAAGTCATCCGTTAGAATATGAAAGAAGTCCAGCCGATTGGTTCAGTAAGCTTAAAGCAGCCCTACTACCCTCATCGGTGACCAACAACAATATACCATGTAACTCTGCATTTATACTGCCTTAAACTGAATATCAATAGTAAAATTAACTAGAATAAAATACAGTAGCATCAAAAACTGAATATCACAATAGTGAAATAAGGAATTCAACTAAAGATGATACCTTGAGTCCTTGACAACAACCATTCTCAACTCACATATTGAGTAGTTGTGTGTTTCTTTTGTGTGTGTGTTTTTCTTTGAATGGGATTGAGTAGTTGTTCAAACATATCATCTTGCAGTTACACACAAGATGCAAAAATGCCTACCAATATTAGTGACATGTGTAACAATTACACCAATGAGAACAAATGAACTGAGATGCTATGGATAAAAGAGCATAAAAATTTTGCATATAATTTTTTATCAAGGAACTAATTCAGGTGCTAGATAGCATCTTCGCCTTCCACCAGTGTCGAAGAAGAATGAAAAATCAGATGGATCATCATCTGGTATGTAAGTTGGTTTAAAAGATGCAAAATACGCAAGATATAGCCAATTCCATGAAGTAACGAGTACATTCTCACATTTTATGTCACCTAACAAAAAAACAGTGTAAGCATCAATGACCAAAAACAAAATTATCGCCAATGCAACTCGAGACAAACCTTCTTACCATGGCAAACTCCTTACTATGGCTCGCTCCACAAAGATGGATTAACTGCACAACCAAATGAGCTAAGTCGACAACCATATCTCGGAAAGAAGAAACAATGAAGATCGACTCTTACATGTGCCACTAATTTGAAGTACAAGATTTATAGCTACACTTAGCAAAGGAGACCATACAACTTTCTACAAATCACCAAAGAGGATTGACTATTGCATCTTTGTAAATGTTAATGACCACCCAACGATTTACAAAAAAAAGGATGGCACACCGAAAGCAAGCCATATTTCTTCTCAATTTGATCGAGGAAAGGGCATGTGCTTAGTCGAACATGCAGATTGTTGTAGAAGTATCGCCAGAGATATGTTTGCCTTATCCGCTTGTAACCAAACCTGATAACACCAAAGTCGTCAAGATGTCAACCCAGAAAAACAAATCCGCATAAACCAAGCTTTTCTCTTCACATCCTGATAAAATGTACAGTCATATTGCAATATTCAAACCCGTATCATCTTGTACAAAAACATCCAAATAAGTGAGCATATTCCTAACTTCCCATCATAATTTAACCTGGCATCGTAGTGTAGAAACCCCTAAATGATATCTCTTGCAATCCCCTAAAACCAATTTACTCAAAATCCAACCTTACTGCCTCAGCTGAACACACACATTAAATTCACACCAAAATCAAGCAGAGATAATATTCATGATTTTTTTTAAAAAAAGCGCTAAAACCCAACTAAAAATTCCCTAATGCCACAAAATAATGCACCTAAAACCGCAAGCAATCTCCCTCGTTAATGCAGTGCAAAATTACGCCGAATCCCGCTTAGCGTGAGACCGTGGCACGCAATCCTCACCGAAGGGCCAGACGTGGGATCCTCAAAACCCTCGAACGCATTCTGATCCGCCCAGCCTCGCCATGCTCTGCGACACCAGCAGCCAGATCTCACAACGCGATTCCACACGCCCCCAAATCAAGGGATTCGTGAGGTACAGAGAGGAGGGCGCGTGGGGCCGCTTAGCCCGTTGTTGATACCTTAAGGTCGAGGGCTCGCGGCGCGCTTGAAGTAGACCTTGACAAGGAGGAGCCCTCGTCGTGCTTGCAATGGACGGACTTGAGGTAGCGGCCGCGGTGATTTACATCAACGAGAACCAGGTTGTAGGCGGGGCGGAGCTCGTGGAGGTAGTACTGTCACCGACGCTTGAGTCGTCCATGCGCGATCTTATTCCCCATCGCCGCCCCGCCTTCCTCCTCTCTCCCCCCCCACACCGCGGTCGGGGCTCATGAGGTGTGGGTTTGCCTTCGCTTCGCTTCGCTTCTCACTTCCGGTTTAGGTCGTGGGGCGGAGGCGATCGGGTTTAGGCCTTTACAATTGAATCCGGCAGCGATCAGGCAGGAGGAGGAGGACGGTCGAGCCTTCGGGTAGGAACGCCATGCACGCAGCGACGGCTCGGCGGCGATCGGGTTGGGGGCAGCGGCTCATGGCGCCGCACGTGGGGCCTTGAGAGGGGGCGCGCGGTCGGCGGAGGGGGCATCTAGGGACTTTAAGCTGAGGGTCGCCATGGCGGCGGCGGTGGAGAGGTGGATCCGGATGATGGCGGCCGCGAAGATTGCGGGCGGGTGGGGACATGGATCCTGATGGCGGGGTGGGGGACGAGCGGGGAGGTCGGGAGGATGCGATGGCGCCGCTAGGTAGGGGACAGAACGGAGGCGATGACCAGGCGGGGTGGGCGAGGTGGGGATGCGGAAGAGGGGCGAGGTGGGGCGACGCTAGAGAGGTGGAGATGACTGACAGGAGAGGGGCAAGGTGGGGGCGACGTAGGAGAGGGCGAGAGGACGGGCGGGGTGTGCGAGGTGGGGGCGACGCAGGAGAGAGGGAGGGTTTCGGTCGGGGGGTGACCCAGGAGAGAGGGGGGTTGGGGGGAGGACGATGGAGAATGGACGTATACGGATCCGGCCGAAAAAAACAAACGGATCTACGGATGATTCTTGCAACAATTGACAAATGTTGCCACTAGTTGCTTAACCCCACGGATGATGCTAGCAACGCTTTGCAAGCGTTGCCACCCTGTTGTTTGCAACGCATAACATCATGTGTTGCTATGTATCCGTTGTTAAATGGGTGTTCCTGTTGTAGTGCAGCAGACCAAACCTATTGCATTTCATCAAGATATATAAAGACCAATCATTAGAGCACGCGCTTATCAACTTAATTATCAGGTAACTTTATTTCTAGGGTGCACTCATATTTAATGAACTCTATGATATTGTCTGATGAGTGTGATATTATTCTAATTAGAAATCAAGATCCCTGCATGGTGATAAGACATGATGATAGCAGAACCAAGCTTGGAGGAGACTTGCAAAATGGCTACTACACTCAATTAAAGCTATCATAATGTCACAATGAAGGATGGTCAAACCATGGCTATTTGCTTCAGCTACTATCTCTAAATTTCTAGATTTATTTTTAATTAATAACTATGGTGTTACACCACCTTATTTGGGCCTAGGTTCATGTATCCAATCAAAGTCCAAGGGGGCAAAAAGTCCTTTTCGGTTAGGGCAAGAGTCCTTTTTGTTTTTACCTATTTTGGCTGCACCCCCCTTTTTCCTCTTCCTTTATAAGCTGGCCGCAGCCTTAGGGAGAGATGGGTAGTTTTTCTTGGTGAAACTATTTGGTATTCTTTTGTTTGGCTAGAATCAACCGCAATACCTTTTTTTAGAACCCCGCATCAATACTTCAATTATATTTGCAATTTTAGATTGATCTTTACTTTGTTCTTGGTTGTTCTTCGATTGCTTGCAAGAATTGATCTTTGTGATCAGGTTGATCGTGCTTCTAGTTAGGTCCATAACAATCCTGGGGTTGGTTCAGTGATAACTTGGTGCATCAGTCATTTATTGTTGGTAGCTTGATTGTGAGAATCATCTCAACAAATCAAATTTATCCCTCTCATCAAACGATCGGGACCCCCACAACTCGCATCAAGGCATGTAGCTATGCCTAATTAAAAATTATGGCAAGATCTTTGACCAAACCAAATTTCAATTCTCCCTCATTTGTTTCTCTAACAACTTGGCACCGCACGTCAGCCCTCTCCATCTCGCTGACATGCTAACCCCACCTGTCAATCATCATCATCTCTTAAGCCATTTTGCCTTTTGTTTTCCTCTAATGAAAGCACCATTTCATCGGTACACTTTCTCTCGGCACCCCTCACCCCCACCACTGATAGCCTAGTCTTACTGGTAGGTTATCTTCACCACGGGGCTTGCGGACATGACTGTATAGCTTTCCCACTTGTTTTGCTTGGTCACATCTTCCACCTACTAGCTTGACCCATCCAATCACCTCGAGTGTCCTACCCGATGCCACCACTACACCGCCCGCGAGACATTGCCATGCACAAGAAAACTGGGAATTCAAAGCTTAGCGAAGAGAAAGATCTAACATCCAAGAGTTTTGTTTCTTAAAATAAAGGTAAAAATAATTTTATAATTTTATTAGCTTTTGTGAATTTTCAAAGAATAATTCAATTTTTTTTGGATTTTCTAATAATTGTTTGAGATTTTTATCTAATTTTTTGGATTTAAAAAGGCTTTTTCTATTTTTATACAATTAAAAGTAATTTATGTGTAAAAATGGAAAGTGACTTTTAGTTAGAAATAATTTTGTTAAGTTCAAAATGCCTTAGGGAATTTATATTATTTTTTCACAATTTCTGAACTCTATATGCTATTTTCTAAAAGCCATTTGGAATGTTTGGATTTCTTTTAAATCAAAAACTAATTTAAACTCAAAATTTCTTTCAGGTTGAAATCATTTTTTCCTGACCCTTTTTCTTTTGTTCCCGGACTATCCTACTTCTTTTTTTCCCAAGCCCACCTAAATCAAAATTTCATTCAGGTTGAAATCCTTTTTTCTTGACCCTTTTTCTTTTGTTCCCAGACTAGCCTGCTTATTTTTTCCCAAACCCACCTAGCCTTCTCCCCACATTGGCTCAGCCTACTTAGCCCACCTAGCCTCCTCTCTCTTGTAACATCCCAATTTTTTTCTCACATTAATTAAATATTGATATTTTGGGAATTTTGGGAATTTTCTAGAATTTATTTAATATCTTTGAATTAAGCCTATAGCAAATAATATTAAATTCTATGTAAAGTTTATATAAAATTTTGTTAAAATTATCTTATTTGTGTTATAAATGTCTCAAAATATTTTTAGAATTTTTCTGATATTTTTGTTATTTATTTTGAATTAAAGGAATTACTAGAATTATTTTTATTTGAAAATGCATGAAAATTAGCGTTTTGGTCTTTGGGTTGAAACTGGCCAGCCCATTCCTATTCTTTACTGTCGTGGCCTAATTCTGTAGCCCATCTTGGCTCATTTCATGTTGGCCTGTTGCTACATCGACCTAGCCTACTCAGTAGGTCCAGCCCACCTCGCCCCGATCCAGTTGCCTCGATCTGCTCCGCATTGCCTCGACCTAGCCTAATTCGTCAGCCATACGAAACCCTAGCGCCGTGTCGATCATCTGATGCCCGACGCATGTGCGGCCAGGAATCGTCATCATCACGCGTCGTCTTCCTCTCAGAGTTTGAGTTGCTTGTGACTCTGCCACGGTTTCCGGTTCAAGCATGCCTTCCTAGTGTCAGGCCTAAAGCAGGGAGGAAGATAAACAGTGGAGAACCAGCGCTACTTTGTAACGTTTTGCCGAGTCCAGTTAAGGAAGATCGATGGTGGAGATTTAAGGCTTCAAATCCAAATGGTGGTTTGACGAGCTCTGATAATTACCGCATTGTTATTGTCGCTTTGTCGTTAAACTTGTTTACCCAAAGGAATCTGCGTTTCACTTTTACTTCTTTGTTGCTTTACTTATCTGTGGCTTTCGGTTGAGAACGAATATTCTGGATGAATTCTTGAGTATAAAAGATGAAATGGGGAAAGAGGAAAGGAGAATTCCCGCATATCTCTAGTCCTATGTATCTCGCTAGTTTATCTGTAGTTTCTTGTTCTGGTGTTTTGGGTTCGGAAGTGTGGGATTGTTAATCGTTCTCGTCAGATTTGAGTTTGGAACTCTTGGAGGTCCTAACATTTTGGTATCAGAGCATCGATCCGCTTCCTCTCGTGCATATTTGGAATTTGGAAAGGGGTTGGGAAAGACCGTAAAATCCCCCTATCAGGTGAAATATTGGTAGACTAGGGATGGATGTGCAAGGCGAAATCGAGAAGATCCAAGCCGATGTGGAGTCGCTCAAGTCTGATATTGCGGAAATCAAGAACTTGTTGATAGGGAGAGCGCAACAGGGTGACAACTTGATAGATCAGCAGAGTCCATCGGTAAATGCTGAAGGTAACTTGTCTCTAACCTCGCTTGAGATGAATAGAGCGGGAATACAGATGGGGTTCTCTAGCAGTCCAATGGATGCATCTGGAATCACAGGAAGCCAAGTCCCAAGTATAGTGTCAGTAGTCATCAGCCGAAAGGGTTGCTGGAGGCTTACTGGTTTGCCAAGCTGGAAGAGAAAGTAGCTGGTGCGAGAAGAAGTGGCTTAGTAGGAGGTGGTATGAAGCTGAAGGCAAACGCCCCTATGAAAACCACGAACAATATGCAGACCAAAACAGAAATTAAAGAGAAGCCAAAAGATATTGTGTCGATCAGAACTAGGAAGACTTGTTGGCATTGTAATGAACCGTGGGATCCCAATCACAATAAAAAATGTAAGATCCGGAATGCATTACATTCTTTGCTAATGCATGGTGAGGAAAGAAATAACGTAACTGAAGAAGGGAGGAATCGAGGGAATTGTCAGGCTTTATCACAGCACCAGGCAGTCCAGAGGATGTGAATATTGAAGAACAACCTAAACAAATCATGCAGATATCAGCTTATGCGGTGCATGGAGTAGAGGGACTGGTGACTTTCTCTTTAATATTGAACTTGGGAACTAAACAAGTCCTTGCTTTGGTGGATAGTGGAAGCACTAATACTTTCATGGATTATGATCTGGCAGTGGAAAATGGCTACACATTTAAACCAATCCCACTGAAACAAGTCACAGTAGCTGGAGGTGGAGTTCTGACTTCCGATGCAATGGTGGAAAATTTGGCTTACCAGATTCAAAACACAGACTTCAATACTACCTTCAGATTGCTCAAATTAGGAAACTATGATATTATTCTTGAAGCAGATTGGATTTATGAGTATAGTCCCATTTCTTTGGACCTCAAAAAAAAGCTTCTTACTATAAACAAAAAATGGTAAACCAGTGCAATTCAGGGATGGTACTCAACCAATCGCAAATTACATGTTAAATACAGGCCAATTACAGAAGGTGAGCAGGAAGAAGTTCAGAGGCTTACTGGTACAAGTGAACACAGTGGAGTTAAATAGTCTAGAAGCAGTAACCCATCCTAATTCAGAAGTGGAAGTAATACAATAGGAGTTTGTAGATGTCTTTGCTGAGGTTAAAGGACTTCCTCCCCGACGTGATTGTGATCATGTGATTTATCTGAAGCCAGGTGCTGAACCTCCTAACTTAAGACCTTATAGAGTGCCTCAACATCAATGTACTGCTCTTGAAGAGATTATCAAAGACATGTTAAAGTCAGGGGAGATTAGACCAAGTTGCAGCCCATATTCTTCTCCTGTTGTAATGGTACGAAAAAAAGATGGAGCATGGCGACTATGTGTGGATTTCAGGCAATTAAATGCACTTACTGTTAAAAACAAGTTTCCGATGCCAGTAATAGAAGATTTGATTGATGAGTTACATGGGGCAAGTGTTTTTTCCAAATTGGATTTAAGATCGGGATATCATCAAATTCGGATGAGAGATGAAGGCATTCCAAAAACAGCGTTTAAAACTCACTTGGGTCATTATGAATACACGGTAATGCCATTTAGATTGACTAACGCTCCTCCTACATTCCAAGCCTTGATGAATAGCATTTTTGCTCAGCATATCAAAAGATTTATCTTGGTTTTCTTTGATGATATATTAATATATAGCAATAACTGGAAGCAACACTTGGAGCATATCCGATCGGCTTTGCATATTTTGAGAGAAAATCAGTTGAAAGCTAAAAGAAGTAAATGTGTATTTGAGGTTGCTACTGTTGATTATCTGGGTCACACTATCAGTGCGGCAGGGGTAGCAACAGATAAAAAGAAAATTGCAGATATTATGAATTGGCCAGTTCCGGACTCAGTCACTAAGCTACGGGGATTTCTAGGCTTAATGGGTTATTACCGGAGATTTGTGAAAGGGTATGGACAAATATGCAAGCCTTTGTTTGAATTGCTCAAGAAGGAAAGGTTTCAATGGGGTCCGGATCAAACGATAGCGTTCAAACGTCTGAAGCAAAGTATGACTACTTGTCCGGTATTAGCGCTGCCCAACTTCAACAAGCTGTTCCAGTTAGAAGCAGATGCATGCAGCACTGTAATTGGAGAAGTCCTCATGCAAGATGGGCATCCTATTGCGTATTTTAGTAAGGCTTTAGGTCCTCGAGCTGCAGCAAAGTCTATATACGATAAAGAAGCAATGGAAATTCTGGAATCTTTGAAAAAGTGGCGGCATTACTTGCTGAGAAATCGAGTGATAATCAAAACAGACCAACAAAGTCTTAAGTTTATTACCACACAACGCTTGGTTGAAGGAATCCAGCATAAACTCATGTTGAAACTCTTGGAATTTGATTTCTCTATTGAATATAAGAAAGGTAAAGAAAACAAGGTGGCAGATGCGTTGTCAAGGAGAGAAAACTTGCAAGTACTTGAAGAACAGTGTGCAGCAATTGTTAGTGTAATTCCGGAGTGGGTGAATGATATCAAAGCAAGTTATGCTCAAGATGAGAAAGTAGAGCAAATTTTGAAAGAGCTACACTCTAATGACCCGATTGACACTAAATTCACAGTTGAGGCTGACATTCTCAAGTATAAAGGGAGGATTTATGTGGGTGAACACACAGATCTTAAGAAGCAGCTGTTGGAGACATTTCATAATTCTTCTTTTGGGGGACATTCAGGTATGAGAGTGACTTATCATCGTATAAAGAAATTATTTTATTGGCCAAAAATGAGGAAGCAAGTGGAGCAGTTAAGACCACACCTTTTCAAGTGATGGTACAACACAGCATTCCACACTGCGCTTAAGACCACACCTTTTCAAGCTTTATATGGGTATCCACCACTGCAGCTAGCGGAATTTGCCATACCATGTCACATATCAGAAGAAGATAAGGTTACAGTGGAGGAAAAGAATGAAATGATCAAGAGACTTAAAGAGAATCTGAGTCAAGCACAAAATAGGATGAAGAAATTTGCTGATCATGTTTGAGGTCTGAGAGGAGTTTTGAAGTTGGGGACATGGCATATTTGAAGATGCAGCCCTATCGCCAGAATGCGTTTGGATTGCACGGCTCCCTCAAACTCAGGTCGAAATATTATGGTCCTTTCAGAGTCATGGCCAAAATCGGTCCTGTCGCCTATTGTCGGCGTTTCGTATAACCAGCAAGTAGATTTGTAAGTCTAGGGGTCGCGCGCTCCCTCTCCTTGGTGGTTGACTCAGTGAGCCCAAGGATTTATACTGGTTCGGGCGGAACGTCCCTACTTCCAGTTTGTGGCGGTGGCTTGTATTGCTCTGGGTGCGGCGGACCATGTGGGAACGAACTTGGGAACCTCGGAGCTTCCCAGCACTAATCGAGTTCGAAAAAAAGGAAAAGGTGGAGAGGCCGGGGGAGAGCGAGCCCCCCTCCCTGAAGACCCTACCCCTCCTTATATAGGCGGAGGGGGCAGGTTACACGGGACTCAGGAGAGAGGAGCGGCCGGGCGCTGTTGCCCTCGAGGTCCGTCTCATGATCTTGAGGACCGACGGGTTCCTATTTACCTCACGATGGATTGGCAGGCTCAGCCAGCGGCGCCCTGCCGGTAGACTTGGCCGGTGGCGCTTCATTGGGAAGCGCGATTGCCCTCTGTCGCTGTCGAAGTTGGGTTGACGTGGTGGCGCCTCCTGTGTTGCCTCGAAGGATCGCTTATCTCTGCGTGGCTGTCTTGTTCAGACGGCGGTTGACCAGCTTTGAGGACGATCGATGATGTGGTCAGAGTCGCTGAGATGGCGCTCACCGGGGCCCCGACCAGCAACTAGGTCGATGGTCAGGCGATATCCGACCCTCGGCCCGGTTGGTGCATTTGGAAGCCCTGACCTAAGGCCAGGTCGGAGGCCGCGGGGGCGTCCGACCCGAGGCCAGGTCGGCGCGCCCCTGGAGGTCGCGGTGGAGGCTAGGGGTCCTTTGTGACCCGACTGAGGCCCTCCGATCGGAGCTAGGCCTAAGATGGTCCACTTGGCTCTCTGACCGATATTTAGGGATAATCTCATCTTGCTGTGGGGTGCCCCTGGTATAAGTATTCGTCAGTAGCCCCCGGGGCCGTCCGGAAACGCAGGCGTTCCCGGTCGGAACCTTCGATTTCTGCGATGTGGTTTTTCTTTGGCGGGCGGCGCCGGGCCTTATGTCTTCCTTAACTGGGTCCGCTTCGCCTGCTCACGAGTGTTTATAAGGCGGCGCGAAAGTAGGGGCCAGAGTAGTCGCTCGCCGTCTAGATCTTTTGGCCCCTTAGGGATGTTCGGTTGTTGCCATGGCTTCCTCTCGATCGTCCTCTTCCGGTTGCGGACATCTGCCGATGGCGTTCGGCTTAGGGGACGAGGCACCGCCGGCGCCTACGGACGAAGAGGCCTTCCTTGCGGAGCTTTGGGAGGACTTCGACCTGGCCATGGCGGAGCGGGTGAGGCTTGACGCCATCGATCGTGGCGCCGCCGTCACCGTTGACGCGCTGATCGGCGTCATACCAAAGCTTGCCAAGGCGAGGGCTGCCCTTATCGGGCGGCCAGCGTGCGCTTGGCGCCTAGCTCTTTTTGTCTCTTTGTTTGTTTTATGCCCTCCCACGATTTTTGGGAAGTGGACAGTGGTCGAGAGTTGGCCCATGCTTCGTTCGAATGTTGTTGTTGTTTTTTTTGCTTGCTCGGGACCTTCTGTCCTTGCGATCCTTTTGGAGGCTCTAGCCACGCCACAGAGCAGTGGGTCCCGTTAGGCGACGCGGGATCCGACCAACTGGGTCAGCCGGTTTTGTCCGGGTGCACGCGAGCGCACCCGGTGGGTGTAGCCCCCAAGCCCCCGAGTGGGTTGGAGAGCCAATCGGGAGTTTCATTTGCTGGGTGCCTTTGATCAACTGGGTCGGTGCAAACGCCCAGGTGCTCATTTTACGTCGTAGCTAGACGCGGCCGTGGTCGGCAGGGAGGTCCAGATGCCTTCGCGAGAGGTTCTGGTTCCCGAGTGCTCGTTTTACGTCGTAGCTAGACGCGGCCGTGGTCGGCGGGAGGTCCAGATGCCTTCGCGAGAGGTTCTAGTTCCCGAGTGCTCGCTTTCGTCGTAGCTAGACGCGCCGTGGTCGGCAGGAGGTCCAATGCCTTCGCGAGAGGTTCTGTTCCCGAGTGCTCGCTTTACGTCAGAGCTAGACGCGCCGTGGTCGGCGGGGAGGTCCAGATGCCTTCGCGAGAGGTTCTGGTTCCCGAGTGCTTGTTTTACGTCGTAGCTAGACGCGGCCGTGGTCGGTAAGGAGGTCCATATGCCTTCACGAGAGGTTCTGGTTCCCGAGTGCTCGTTTTACGTCGTAGCTAGACACGGCCGTGGTTGGCAGGGAGGTCCAGATGACTTAGCGAGAGGTTCTGGTTCCTGAGTGCTCGTTTTACGTCGTAGCTAGACGCGACCGTGGTCGGCGGGGAGGTCCAGATTCCTTCGCGAGAGGTTCTGGTTCCCGGGTGCTCGTTTTACGTCGTAGCTAGACACGGCTGTGGTCGGCGGGGAGGTCCAGATGCCTTCGCGAGAGGTTCTGGTTCCCGAGTGCTCGTTTTACGTCGTAGCTAAACGAGTTAGTCGGGCTGGTTTCACGCCGCAGCTAGGCGAGTTAGTCGGGCTGGTTTTACGCCGCAACTAGGCGAGGGGCGTCCGTCCCGAGTCCTCGTCAGGCGAGGCTATCTGCGAGGGGAGAGGCCGCTGTCGGTCCCACGTGTACGCCCATCCTCAAGTGTGGGACCTGGAGGGGGTGAGCAAACGCGTGTTTTGCCATACGCCGGCCGAACACCGTGCTCGTGGAGCTACAAACGGGTCATCCGAGTGGGCCCTAGGGATCCCCCCGGTAAGGGATCCCTTAGCGGACTGTCCCTGCGTCGGGTGTCCGACCCGCTGGGGGCGACCCATAAAAAACTTTTCTTTACTCGATCCCGTTTCGGACCCCGAGCCGTTCGTAACTCGGGGGCTCCGCGGGAGAGTTTGAAGTATGGTCTCGGACGCGAGTTAAGGTGATTGGGTCGTCCGCCAACCCAACTAAACACCCACCGAGGGTTCGCCTTGAACCCGCCCCTCGCTCTTTTTGCCCGCTGGGGGTCCCTGGGTCCACTTGGTGGATTTCGCCCTCGGGACCCGCAGCCAGGTCTTCGATCGTAAGGCACTCAAGCCCTCTCGCCACCTTGAGGCTGCTACGGCCTGGTGGACTTTTCATACCTGCTTCGGCTTAGTTTGAGCCGGCCCGGAGGCGGGAGTAAGGAAGTCGCAGGGCGTTATGCCCGGGGCGACGTCCTGACGTCCCTTGCTAGTACTTAATGTGTGTGCGGAAATTAAATGTGAAAGGAAAAGATCGGGAGTCGGAGTATCTTACCGGCGGCGTGGCACGGCACTCCGGCAAGACTTTCGGTGCTCCGATCGAGGTGACGGTCGCCCGGCTAGTGTCCGCCTGCCGATCTTGGCTCGGATGTCTCATATGTCACCGACATACTTTTTGTCGGTGACTCGACCTGTGGGGCCGCGGAAGAGTTTTTGTGACGCCGTGGAGGTGCAAAGGCTGGCGGTAGAATGGCGCGACGTGGCGGTCGCGTTGCCGGAAATGGTCATGTCGCCGGTTGGTCTGGCAGAGTGGGAGCTGCCCAGGCGTTCGGTGGGCAAAAGGATCAGCTTCGGAGCTTCTTCGGTGCTTCTATTTGCCTTCTTCGCCTGTCGTTCCCTTGCGTCATGGTGAGCGTTTTCACCGGGCCTAAAAAGACAAACGTTTTGCTTTTAGTCATGTGAGGAGCTTCGTCGTGTAATAGATCGAAGTTCATTTTATGTTATGGCCAGTCGGGCCACCCTGTAGGTCTGGCTCTATTTTTCACACTTCCCAGAGGTGACGAACATTCGATGACCATAGCTTTGAAAACCGCGGGGGTTGTACAAGCATAGGTCAGTACGTTGACCTCTTCGGGGAAGATATAAAAAGGATAGGGGCCTAAGGGGCGATAAATTTGCTTGTACTCGGCACGACGGAGGAGTGTTCCCGACTGACTATTGATCGCACCACGCGGGCGTCCCTCTCTGTCACAAGACACCACTTTACAACTGTAGCCGTTGGGGCGTAGGCCGTAGCGCTTGGGTCGAGAGGGTTGTCGTTAGTGAGAACCATATAGCCGACCGGGTCATCGACCTGTGTGAGTGTAGGAACTTGCAGCCCCCGAGTGGTGCGTGAGGGCCAAGCTGTGGTCGTCACGCAGCGCAAGAACTCGGAGGAGCGACGGGCTTAACGCGGGAATGAACAAGTTTAGAGTGTAAAGTTTGCCTTAACCTTTTTGTTCCGCCCGCCGGAAGGGTCGTGGGGGTTAGGCCCGTCGCCCGGCCATGGCGAGCGGATTGGCCTCTTGTAACCTTGTGGTCACAGCGGCTCACACAGCCCTGTCTTTGTTGCGTCAGTTCAGTTGGTCCGGGAGTCAATGCCGAGGGGTCGTGTCGCGGTTTTCCCGAAGTTGCGTCTTGCCGTCCCATCGCACGTCGACGCGCAGCAGGAGGAATGGAAAGGGCGCGTCGCGTCGCGCAGGGCGCGGAGTTAATCTTGCGCTGCTCTCGCCGACGTGGGCGTGCTTGCCGCCCGCCTACGCCTCTATAAAGGCCGCGCGGAGCGCCCGAGGGCTGTTATTCCTTGTCGTTTTTTACTACCTCTTCGTCCGCCCGCGCCTTGTGTCAACGCGAGAAGGAAAGGTTGCCGCATCTCAGACGGTAGATGGCGGACAGCGGCGACGTTCGGAGGGCCGGGAAGCGGGAGGCGACCACGGTGTAGGGTCGAGGATGCGCCTAGATGGGGGGTGATTAGGCGTTTTACGAAATTCGATCGCTCACTAAACAATTTGCTCTAATACACCCCTAAGTCAAAACCTAATCAAAGATATATGCGGAAGCGATAAATAGGTTTTGACAATTAAAGCCTAAATCAACTAGGCTCACTATGTGCACTAACTAAATTATGTCTCTACAATAGAATTGCTAATTTGAACAATCAATTAATACTAAGCAATTCTAATTACAATCAAGCAGTTGAACAATATACAATAAATGTAAATACTTGAAAGTAAAAGAGACAACCGATATTTTTCCGTGGTGTTCGGAGACTTGCCGGTCTCCCCTAGTCCACGTTGAGGCAAGCCCAACCACTTGGACCGGCTCCCGCTCGAGCACCCGCCTCTTTCCACTAGTCGTGATTTTTCACGCTTGCGCGTAGGCTCAACCCGAACCTTCACAAACTTGCCGGGCTTCTCACCTCGAGAGCTCCCACGCCGCGACGCCACGCCGTCTAGGAGTCGGCAACCTCCAAGAGTAACAAGCCGCTCCTCCGCTTGAACTTCACCGAGCACAATGAATGCGCTCCCGGTGATCACCAAGTGCAACACATGCACAAGGCCTCCCTCAAGTGCAACACATGCACAAGAGGTCACTCAACCACTCCCTAATTGCAACACATGCAATTAGGGCTCACTCTTAAGCTCAAGATGCAAATGGAGAGGGGCAACACATGCACACTACTCCCACACACAACCAACAACCTGCCCAAGCCCCCCAAGGGCTCTATTTATACCCCACCAAAGAAAACTAGCCGTTGGGGGCTTTTTTCGGGCAGAAAACAGCAAAATCCGGTCCGACCAGCCTCAGCCCGGTCAGACCGGCCCTCACAGACCAACGGTCGGATTTCTGACCGTTACACGGCCGGTGTGACCGGACACGGTCCGGTCCGACCGCCCAACAAAAACCGAAAAACATGCCTCTCTGGAAAACTCACACCGGAGTGGGGCCGGTTGCACTGCACGCCCGGTTCGACCGGACCCGGGCCGGTCCAACCGCCCAGCCGGTCCGACCGACCAGGGGCCGGTCACACCGCCCCTGACAGACACAACTCCGGATTTTTCGCAAACTTTTCTCCGGAAAACCAAACACCATTCTTTGAGCCTCTAGATGATCAACACATGATCATACACACGTGCAAAACCCATTTGCACCAATTTAGCTCATGCTCAAAGAATTGCAACCAAATTTCAAAACGATTTCAAGAATCGACTCCAAATCTATTTGCAAAACGATATAAATCAAACTCGAAGTTTATGAGATTAATCCCCCTAGCCATGTGAAGGTCAACGCAAGACCCAATCAACTTGCCAACACCCGTTGCAAGCCCTACTCACATGCTCTCGGGATTCCGGACTCATAAACCTCAGTTTATTCGCACAACGAACTTGCAAATTACTCAATAAACACATTTCATGCTTGAGCACTACTCTTTGCAACACATGCAAAAGTCTAGCTCCAAGCAACACAAAATCAAGATGCATGAACTCTCTAATTGCAACACATGCAATTCTCTAGTTCCATGCAACACCAAAACCAAACTTCAACTAAAATCAAATCACACGTATGAGCTCTTTACTCGCAACACATGCAAGCCTCTAGCTCCATACAACCACACAAATATCGAATCATGCTTGAGCTCTCTCCTTTTACAACACATGCAAAACTTAGCTCCAAGCAACCATAAGATTTTAGAAAGATTGTTTTGAGAACAAAACGTGAAGCTTCAACATTTGCAACACATGCAAAAATGAACTTCACTCAAAGGCCAACGCAATAGCTTATCCTATTTGCAACACATGCAAATCAAAGCTTTATGTGAAAAACCTAATGCATATACTCTTCCTCTTTGTAACACATGCAAATCAGAGTATAAACCAATAACAACCAAGCATAAGCTTAACACATTCGCAACACATGCCAAACGGTTAACCCTTATGCAAAAACCAAATCCAAATGGTTTGAGCTCGAGTGAACGCGGATTGAGATCACCAACACATGATGAAGCTCAAGCTAGGAAACAACCCCTCTTAATAGTACGGTGATAAAAACTAGACTCAAAGACTACAAAGTCCTTAGCCTATCTAATTATACCTTCGCCGTCATACGCAAGCAATCCCCTTTGGGTTCTTTATGATCTTCACTTATACTCCCCCGGGATCATCACTCGACTCCTTTTTATCTTCGGGAACCACTCTTGACGCCCATCACCTCATGATGCCGCCCTTGTCCCGCTTCATTCATCTCATCCATCTTTGGACCTAACTCAATCACAACTCATAAAATAGTTAGTCCAAGATGCATGGTTGTCTCAATTATCTCTTGCACTCCATTAACACATGATGGATGCCTTTAGATCAATTGAACACAACCTAAATCAATTTGAATGATTTAATGAGTCTTAAGTACAATAATGCAACTCATGCTTTATTATACTTAAGAACTTATTCATTTGTCCTCAATTAATCACGGAACACCATCAACACATGATGAAGTGTTCTTTAATGATTAATAAGACAAATAAACTCAATTTAAATTATCATTTAAATTGATATGAGTATATATTAACTACACAAGTTTTCATATACTCATGTTGATGAGAGGTAATGATCCATTATGTGTAAATTATATGGAAATGATCATTACTCTAAGTCATCGACTATAGAATACACCCCACATGTATATGTGCATAAGTATGATTGACTTGGATATAATATGCACATATTCAATTTGATCACATTGGAGTATATCCTATATTACCATGAGTATACTATGACAAGGCAATTCAAATATATACTCAAGGATTTAGTTCCTTTGTCTTGATCCTTATATGTGTCAATAAGAATTAGATCAATACAAAGAGACTTTCAAGTTAAACTACAAACTCCCCCTAAGTATGTGCATCCATGTAATATATGGATTGGGAAACATGATGCACATTTTGCGGTTAATATAATGGGGACATTCATATTCTAACTTGAATCCAAAGTATGCAACTAATACTAGAATAAATACGCATACATACCTTGGTTTTCCATATTTCAGTGCGATGAGACTAATCAAGGATATTCTAAATAAATGAGTTAGTCTCGATATAAGATTTGTCATTAATAACAAAAGCACATTAGGGATAATCTAAATATTAGATTTGTCATTAACACCAAAACCATAACTAATGAAGGTTGAACTTACAATCTCCCCCTTTTTGGTGATTAATGACAAATCCAAGCTTAATAAGCACATTTGGATTAAAACTAACATATTTGGAGAATTTAAGCTATTCGAATACATATGCATATTTTAAACAATATAAGCATTGACAATTTAGAATGCATAAGAGAAATCAATTCTCCCCCTTAATCAACTCAAGCTCCCTTTTTAAGCCAAATGATATTGAGCTCCTAATTCTCCCCCTTTTGGCATTAAACACCAAAAACATTTTAATTATTTCTCCCCCTTTTGGCTAACATTTTCCCTTGTTAAATATTCTCCCCTTTGTGGCATTTAACTATCCATTTTAAAGAAGGTCATATAAGAATTGAAATGAACACTTATGACCTTGGCAAGAAATTTGAGAGAATTTAAGCCAAGAATTAAAAGCTTATGCCAAAAGAAAATGAAAGGTCATTCAAGAAGTAAAAGTTTATGCCAAATGAAAGCTTGTTTTATTTGAAATATGGTCTAAAAAGAAGGAAAACTTGAAAAGAGACCATATTTGGGTTTTTGGATACCACTTGTAAAGATAAGCAATAAAAGGCAAAGAAGGGTATCACACGGGTTATTTGAAACACATTCAAATAATTCACTCCTCATTTTATTTGGCTTTGCAAATTTTCAGCATGATTCTTTTGAAGAATCCAACAAATTTGACTAATAGGGTTAGACGAGGAACCCAAGAAGAAATACCACTTGAGAAATTAGATATCACTTTAAATCTATCTCAAAGGTTTTGCTTGAAGATCCACAAGAAATGAGCATTTCTAAATTTTCATGAAGAACAATGCTCAACAAGAGATTTCCTCTTTAATGTATTTCAACTCATAAAGGCTCTCTATCGGGGGCTGGACAACCCTTTGGCCGGTCAACACACAGTCAACGCGCCCCTAGCTCGGGGCCCCCACACACCTTGCTCTACTGGGGGTCCTGTGCCTTCGAGTATGCACGACCTCGAGTTCGAGCCCCGCACGACCTTGGGTGCGGGCCAGCCTTTGCTCGGGTCGATGTTTCCTTGGATCCCGGCACGAGCATTTACTGGGCAGTTACTAAGACGTGGTGTCATGGAGTGATGCAGGAGTGCGCGGCAAGCCCGGAACGGTTGCAAACGGCCCTCAATGCGCATTAAGGGCCACGATCCGAAGATTTCTCCCGATGGTTACGCAGAGGGGGAGGTATAAAAGCTGGAGAAGCACAACACAAACGACAACAACAGTACACACTACAGCTCGAGCTAGAAATCCCCATTGCTGACTTGAGCTGTAAACACGTCCCTGTACACCGATATAACCAGAATCACCGCCGCAAGGCGATTGGAGTAGAGCTATTACCTTCACAGGGGCTCGAACCAGTATAAACCTTTGTCTCCCGCTCGTTGACGTCTTGCTCCGACCATCAACATATCGATTCCATTCCTTCGTTTGAGCGAAGCGCTGCACGGGTCCCATATCACACGAGACCCTTACCACATTTCTTGCGGTTGGCGATCCCGATCGTCGACACTCTCACACAGAGAAGTCTTAGGCGGTTGAACTTACAATTTTAGCTTGCGAGGAAAAATCTTAATCAAGAATGTGGGTATCGCAATAATGCTACAAAGAGGTAATGAAATACCACTTGTAGGAAAAAATTGAAATCAATGATACCACTTAAAAAGGAATCCAAATAATTAAGGATATCACTAGAAGAAAAGAGAAACTCAAAGATACCACTTGTAAGCATATGGAATGAATAAAAGCTCGATTGATACCACTTAGGATCAAATCACAAAGAATTAATACAACTTGAAGGAATTATCGATAACATCGATGGGTATCAGAGCAAAATAATCAGAGCAATATATACTCACGGGTATCAAAAAGAAAGCAAAGCTCAAGAAGGATAATAAAATCACAAAGATTGAGTATCAGAGCAAATTAAAGATATGATAACACTTGGAAGCAATTAAGTGCCTAAAACTTGATATAAATAAACTCCCCAAGATATTCAATGAATGAATCATGGAGTTATTTGCATTTGAATTGCGCAAGTTTTGTCTTTTCAAAAGATCAAGTGAAAATCACTCTTTAAGTCAATTTAATGCTCATAACTGATACCACTTGAAAACGCGATCAAATAAATTGCAAAGCTTTTCAAATTTTGCACAAAAGAACTTTAGGATCACAAGAATCTTTTACAAAAATAATTCTTGAAAAGGAAGTACCAATCAAAAGATATCCCAAAAGCAAACTCAAGAAAAATCTAAAAATTCAGAGCCAACTCTGCCAAGGCCGGTCCAACCGCACTGGGGCCGGTCCGACCGGTTGGCCGGTGCAACCGCACTCAGGCCGGTGCAACCGGCCCTGACAGGGTGAAAACTGTTGACTTTTTGCAAATTTGGCAAAAATAACTCAAATAAAGTCCAAATAATTTGAAAATTTTAGGAAACCAACTTTGGACTATTTAGAAGGTTTTGCAAAAAGAATTTTCCAAAAAGCAATTTTATTTTGAAAGATATGGCAATTTGCGCTTTGAGGCATAAAAGGAAATTGATTTTCACGAAAAGCCTCAAAATGCAATTCAATTTGGATTTCATGCAATTTCAATTTTCATGGCTTAGATTGGTGTATCAAGAATGATTTTAGCCAAGATTTATGGTGAAATCTAACTTGAATGCCAAGATTTAAGCTATATGCCTAAATAGGCCATTTCGGATTAAATCAAATTGTTTTTGAGCCAAATTTGATTTCAACATATAGTTTTTCATTTTGGAAGCTTGTAAAACATTTGGAATACATAATAGAATACTTTTTCAAAACTTTTCATAAATTTGGGTCCTTTTAAATTCAATTTTTGATATTTGACCTAAATAGTCCAATTTAAGAGGCAATAGAGAACAAGGTCAAATTCAAATCAACACAAAATTCAAATGAAGCAAGAGGTAAGATATATGGATTTGAATTTTATGTATGAGTCTAAAATACCATTTTGAATCAAAATTCTACACAAGAATTGATCCAAAAGGTGAAACTCACTAAGTGCTAGAGTATGACAGTTATGCGTCAAGTATAATTTTTCGGCGAGTTTCAAAATCAAATAACTTTTGGTGAGTTGGTCTTTTGAAAATCTTTTGAACACAAAAATTGTTAAGAATGACCAACTCTAGGATTTTTGTTTTGGAATTATTTTCAAAATCCTTTTACTTTTATTTCTATGAAAATTATAAGTTTAAATCCAAAACAAGATACTACTATCTAGATTTTTGGGCATGAAACTCATTTTCTTTTCAAAATAGATTTTGAGAAGCCAAAACCTTTGAAAAACATTTCAAAAACATTTGTATACGTTTTTCAAGTAGTTTTTCACAAGATTAGTAATAGTATACAAAATTTTGACTTTTGGCTAAATGGTTGATTTTGAAAATATATATATATATGCACTTATATTAATATGGGCACACGTAGGGATGTAATACACATAAATATGAATTAACACTCCCCCTCAATGTGCCACCTTTTAAACTTGCTCAAGATTAGCAATCATGAGAATAGGTAAGAGGCGAGAGCAAGTTCTTACAACGAGTAATCTAAATTGATTTTCATTAATATTTCAATATAACCTACACAAGGCTATAAGACATAAGAATCAATTTAAATACTTGTTACCCGAGATGGCATTGGCTCATGATGGACTTGATTATCTTCATGCTTGACACCACTTGTAGACAAATATAATTCTTCTCCTCTTGAGTGAGCAAGCGTCCAATCCATCTCAATATAGCCTAAAAATCTTTTAGGCGATATTTGGTACCCAATCCTTGTTGGGTCCACCAATGTTAGTCACAATAGATTTAGAAACCCAAATGGTCCTAATTTTAGCATTTTTAAATTGACTAACATGACTAGAAATAGAATTGCAATAATTATTCCTCCTAGGCAAATAATTTGCATTTTTATGAAATGGCTTAGGAGGGCAATGATACTTTGCAAAACCATTTCTAGTTTGATCTCTTCTAAGCATATAATAATTGAAATTATGCATTGGCTTAGAAGATCTAGTATATCTAGCAAATATTTTACTACTGTTATTTCTCCTAAGCAATATATTAGAATTGAATTGAGTGGGCTTAGAAGGAATTTTTTTTAATAATACATTTTTTATTCGAAATTTCAAAAATATACCACCGAAAAAAAATTCAGAATATATATCTCATGCCTGGTTTTTGGCGACAGGCCTAAATAGAAAAATACACGGCGACAACGAGGCCGACCGGTGGCGTGGCCTTCGTGTCGCCCGGTGAAAGTAATGGAAAAGCAGTGCGTCTCGCTTTACGCAAAAGGGCTTATACTAAGAGAATCGATCGTGAGCAACGGCGACACAGCGTTTACACAAGGCGCCGCCTTGCCATCGCTGGCATTTGGCTCAATTGAGAAGAGAGAGGAGAGGAAGAGGAGAGGAGAGAAAAGAAGGAAGAGGGGAGATTCGCGCCACTGCTTTGAGGTAAATTTTGTTGTTTATTTTTGTTAGCATGAATTATGATATGTTAGAAATAGTTTTAGATCTAGAGCAATCGAGTAGTAAATAGTGGTAGATTAGAAATAGTTTTAGATGTAGGTTACGGATAAATGTAGGGATAAATGTAGGTAAATTGATAGGTTACTTAATAGAGATTTTAGGTAAATTGATAGGTCACAATTTAGTTGTAGTTTAGAAAATTTAGATATTTTTACGGAAAGGAGTATATCGGTATACATTGATGGTAATGTAGTTGCGAATGTATATTTTTTGTTAAGATATAAGTACATCGATATGTATATATTGTTAGGAATGAATGTACATGTTTTTACAGATATAAGTACATCGATATGAATTATTAGGAATGTAGATGTTTTTTACGGTTAGATATATATTCTCGTAGCATGTAGGTATAGTTATATTACGTCATAGTATTTTATACGGAAAGTAATTAATTCGTGAGTGAATGAATGGATTCGCAGATATGGCAGAACGAGTTCCATTTAGAATCTATTATGGAGATGGGGTTGTAATGCATGGTTTGGAGGGTGCAGATCTTAGTAACATGCAGTATGTGGACAGAAGTTTGAGTAGGGTCGACGAGCACACATTTGCTTCCGTGTTGAAATGGTTGTATTATACTTTTCGGATGGAACAAGAGAAGTGCGAGTTGAAGGTATTTTGCCTATGTAGTATGCGAAACGACCCTATTTACTAGGAGCTAGTTCTATGAAGGGAACCCCATCGTGGAGATCATATGTGAGGGCGGCAGAGCAAAGGGATGGAATCGGTGCTTTTAGTGCGAGCATATGAGAGGATGTTGCCTCCCAAAGAGCTTGACGCCGATGAGTGCAACAAACCTCAAAATGAGCTCGATTTGGTGACACCAAATTGTGGGATCTAGGCATGAGCAAAGATGTTGAAAGAATGCAACGATGACATCGTTTGCCAAAGCGGTGAACAGGGTGAGTTTCGGGAGGATGATGAAAATGTTGGCCAAGAAGCGCGGGGACTGGCAGATGAAGGTGAGCAAATTGATGAAATAATAGCTAGGATGGAAGAGGAAGACCGTGAGTACAGCAGAGCAGAAGATGAGGACGACGATGAGTCGGATGAGGAAGATGGAGGTACGGAGCCGCCTGTGCCAGCCGAGTGGAGCACGCAGCAATTTGATAGGCTGGTTGTCAATGAAAGCAACCACATGCTTTGGCAGTATACTGATAATGAGGTTAGGCTTGATAGTATCTACCCGACAAAAGAGGCTGTGCAGGATGTCGTGAAAGATTGGGCTCTATCATTAAGAAGGACTTTCAGGGTTAAGAAATCAACCCCAACCTACTACGACGTGGTGTGTGAGATCCATGGGTGTCCGTGGAGAGTGCACTCGTACAAGCCCAAATGGGGCATCCATTGGATATGTTCGAAGGTTGAGCAAAGACACATGCATGATCGAGGAAATGTGATGGCTCACAGAACTCATCATCCGGTATGTCGCGAACATCATGTACGCAGAGATAGTGGAGAACCCGAGTTTTGAGCCTGTGGTTATTATCCGAGCGATTGAGAATGAGATATCAAGACACAATTAGCTATGGGAAGGCGTGAGGGTGAAACGAAGGCATTAGAAATGAGGTTTGGGAAGTTTGAAGACTCAGTACCACAACCTGCCCGCTTTCGCCAGCTTGCATTCAGGAAGAAATCACAGGACCTATTATGATTATCAAGATTGTCCGTCAATCCAAGGCCAACTAAAATGCATCCGAGGAGGGTGTTCTTCGTGATTCGAGCTTGCATTAAGGCGTTCTATCATCGCCGCCCATTGTTGTGCGTGGACGGCACATTCTGACCAGAAATACAGAGGGCAACATCGACAATTTGTGGGCGTCGATGGGAACAACCAGATTCTGCGCTCAAGCCTTTGCCATCGAGAAAGCGAGAACTACGAGAGTTGGCTGTGGTTCCTACGAAACTTGAAGATCGGGGTGGTCAAAACTCGTTCAGGTGTGTCGTCTTTGCATGACAGTATGCCGGCTTGCTTAGAGCTATCAACTAGCTGCAAATAGGGGAAGAGGAGTCATTCCGATGGCCTGACTTGCAGAGTCGATGGTGCATGAGGTATTTGGGTGCAAACTTCTATAAGTAATTTAGGAACAAGCAACTGATGAACATGTTCAAAAGACTATGTAACTACAACTAGGAGAGCAAGTTCCGAACTCTGTGGAAAAATCTTGATGACCTGACAAGGAAACACAAGGAGCAGACGAACAACACTAGTGGTAGTGGAACACAGGAGCAGGCGGAGCCTCTTTTCCCCCTGCCAACAGAGGATGAGGCGACTAACCATCGTCGGAGGCAAAGGCCAATCAAATGTTTCTCGGACTGGATCAAGAACGAACCGAAAGAGAAGTGGTCACTGTTATATGACACACATGGTGCCAGATATGGTGTGATGACCACTAACTTTGCGTAAGTTTACAACCGGGTAATGCGAGGGATGAGGTGTCTTCCGCTGGTAGGAATTGTCGAGGAGGCCGAGGGTACAACCAAGTACTTTGTGGATAGGCATGCATTTCCGACAAAGTAATGAGAGATGAGAAGTTCTCTGTACTCTTCGATGATCACTAAATACATGGATGAGAAGAGTCGGAGGCGGCCAAACACGAGCTATCAAAGTTGGTGCACGGACACCGCGCTCGAGGTGATCTGCAGGATAAAGGAAGGCGTGGAACCAACCAGAGGGTTGTCACCCAGAGTGCATCTTACGTGCCGAGTGCAAATGCTCGTGCAACAAGCCATACTTTTGCATGTGCCATGTTCTCATGTCATAGCCAAGCGTGTGCTTTATTTGGAATGCAACCTGGTACATACCTATCTGAATATTTCATGAAGGAAAGGGTGATGGCAACTTGGAGCGAAGATCTTTATGGCTATGGGGTTGTGGGTTCTTTCACCACAACTCCTGGTGTTGATAAAAGGTTCTGGGTCCCCGATCTTGATGCGAGAAGAGTGAAAGCAGGGCGTCGAAAAACAAGGCGTATAAGAAATGACCTGGATGAGTCAGAAGCTGGCAAACGCGTGAAGAAATGCTCATTATGCAACCAATGAGGACATACGCTCAAGAACCGCCAAGCACAAAACGAAGAAGACGAAGGAGGAGATGGCCACCCGATCGCCGCATCGACACCATCGCACCGGATGACAAGCATTATCATATGTCATATATCAAATTTATATTTCATCGATATAACGTGTGTTGTATGAACTCGCTGCTAATTCGCAGTGTTGTGTCTCGATAAATTGTTGCAATTGCTTGTGATATTTTGTAATGAGCTTCTCTGTTTTTATGTGCGATTTGTTTCGACATATTGTTGTGATGCTTGTGCGCTTTTACTGACTCTTTTGTTTACATATGTGTTTCGATTCTAACTTTTTTTTGTAAATTGCAGCGATGGCTCACCAGCGAGGAGATGACGACCGGCCTTCGAGTTGTTGGACCCGGTGCGCCGATCGTGGTCACCATGCCCGCTCGCCACCGCTGTCCCAGAGGAGGGAGGGGACCTGTGGAGTCGACTCCCTTCGACCCTAGACCAACAGAAAGGGCCTGGACGATCGATCCGCTGGGTCCCTGTAACATATCAAGATTTAAATTTGTAAACATGTTTGTTCTAACAAAGATGACTAGTGCAAAGACTGATATTAATGACATGTCTTTGTTTGTTAGGCCTTGGCCTTGGTTGCTGCCCTCGTACGGATGGTTGAGCTCTGGGGACGCATGTTCCCGTCGACGAGCCGATCACCGCCTCGTGGATCGGCGAGGCCGAGACGACACCTTCCATCTCCTGTCGGGAGATGACGATCACTTTGCAGATCGCCTCCTACCTCCTCGGCCTCCGATCGCCGAGCGGCCGTGGTGCCCAGGACGCCCGAGGATCGGCGCCAAGAATGGCCGTGACAAAGTTCATGCGGTGTGCTACCACCCAGTGGGTACAGGCCTTCGACCACACGCACGGACCGACCTTGAGCTGGCTTGGACAGTTTGTGGTACGTTACGTCGGTAGCTTTTAAAAATAAATTGTGTACGTCTCGCTTAAAATAACAAGTGAGCTTTTTTACAACAGGATCAGATCGTTGAGCCGCCGACGAGCAGAGCCTCACCGCCACCGAGGCGCACTGCTGTGGCTCTTCGGTTGGTGCATGTTCACGACGCCCCATGGGGATAGCGTGGGCAGCACTTGGTGCGGTCGCGAGGAGATCGCCGATGCACCCTTGACGCCGTACACAAGATTCTAGGATCGGCCGTGCTATGTGCCACCTACCGCACTCTGCGTGTGTACATGGATCGACGGCCAGCGACTCGGAGGATGTCCATTCTTTGGTACAATTGGGGCATACGAGAGGTTCCAGATCGGCCGCCCCAGATCGACCTCCAAACAGACAGGCACATACGGTGACGACGCCGATGGTCTACCGTGGGCACCATCCGGTGCCGCCGACGGGTAAGATATTGCAACCGTGATTTTGGTACTTTTGTTTTACTTTTCCGAAAAGCTAACGGTTACGTTCTATCGCGTGACTACTGCCTTTTATCGGCGACAGGTCGTCGGCGGGTAGCCTACCCGCATTTCACGGCCGCGCTCGACTAACTCACCGAGACCACGACGGCTGACACCGTGACGCGACACCGAGGTCCAGCTCGTGTCACGGGTGGCCTGTCCACCCTTTGCACATGGGACGCGGGCTACTGGTTCACCCATCGGTTCCTCGTGTTCGACGTCTACGTCGAGAGCTACGCTGTCCATCGTGTGATAAGGTAGTTTGGCCTACGGCAGTGTTCCTGCACACGATTTAATCGCAAGCGGTCCCACCCGCAACACGCGTAAGTGCCCCGTGATCGATGTTTTCATAATTATTACCGTAATGCCATGTAATAACGCTTATATTTATTTCTTACCCACGAGCACTGAGGAAGAGCGCACCGACCCCGCACGCGCATTATGGTGCCTTGGGCCGAGGAGGGGAGGAGCCTCGAGGACGTCTCGCCGAGGTCAGCGCGCAGACGACCGTGGGGGATCGCGCGCTGCATCGCGACCGCACGCCCCGGACTCACTGCTTTTGATGCGTGTCGACCCGATCCTCCTACACACGCTCCTGTGGTGGCGGACACGCACTCGCCCATATGGACTCGGCAAGCACACTTTGGTACGTTGCCTCATACATTCGGTATAATCTTAGTGATTCATAATTTATTTTGCTAACTAATTGGTAATTCACTTGGCAGGGTGATGTCATGCTCCATCACAACAGGGAGTTTCAGGGCTTGCATACTCGGCTGACCACCGGAGTCGAGGTGACGAGACAGGAGGTCACCTTTACGCCGGAGGTTTCGACCTCGACACGCTACCGAAGTTGTCCGGATACCGCGTCCCTACCGACGCAGCTCGGGGCAAGGGTGCAGCGGTACATCTTCAAGACGCTACCGCCCCGCAGTCCGAGAGGGTGATGACCTGACCGGTTTACTACGAGGACCACAGAGCGAGGTTCCTCGTCCGGACCAGCCGGTCTTCACAACTGACGGGCGCCACCACCGACGCACCCTACTCAAACCCGAGTACGCGACGCCCCAAATAGGCCGCAGAGGACCCACTGCATGCCGACGCAGCTTGACGACTCAGCGTGACTGTGTTCGGCGGAGGAGGCCTCCCCGAGCGAGGCCGACAAGAGTTTTTTTTTATTTTTATTATTGGTAGTATATTATGTACTTAGTTACTCGCTTGAAACATCATGTTGCACGAACAATTGCATTCCCTTTTGTTGTAATTTAAATCTTATGTCCTTAGTTAATCCTTTCATCACCTAGTAGCTTTGTGACACACCTATTACCTTTATCGATCAAACGACAACGCTCGCACCACGCTTTGGCCGAGACGACAACACGCCGCACCCCGCTTTTCAAGCTGAAATGACAAGACGCCAGATCCCGCCAGATCAAACGACAGTCGCGGCAAATTGCGCAGAGGATCACACATCGTGCGCCTTAGTTAATCCTTTCATCGCCTAGTATCTTTGTCACACACCTAGTAGCTTTATCGAATGAGACAACAACACGCCGCACCCTCTTTTCGGACCGAGATGACAACACGCCGCACCCCGCCAGATCGAGACGACAACAAGCCGCACCCGCTTTTGATCGAGATGACAACACACCGCACCCGCTTTTCAAATCAAACGACAACACACGGTTTCGTGCGGGCGCCACTTTCGCAATGGGTGACACATCGCGGCAGCTCGGACAAGTGCTCAGAATTGTGTTGAGTAACCCTCACCACCACTATAAAATAGGGCCGAGGCGAGACATCCAAACACACCAAACCAGGCAATAAACGCCGCTTGAATCTACACAAATTAGGGCACAATGTCGTTCTCAAAGTCGCCTCTTCAAAGAAGCGAAGTTATCCCGCCGAATATCCGGATGCGAGCGCCGACGCCGAAGTTCTCGGAGTTGCCCGACCCAAATGCGATCGCAACCTACCAAAGAAAGATGATGCAATCTACCCATGGAGAGACAGCCGCCACTACTGTTGTGGCCGCACCTACAAGGTAAACCTACTAGTGTCCACACAATACAGGGTAACACCACCATCTCATGCATCGTTTTTTCTTTTCTCAGCACAAGGACCGTGTTGCTTCTTCCAATGGATCGACGGGCCGGAACGACGTGACTACACGATTTTTTCTACAACTGCCACGACGCCTACCCCGCTTCGCCCGAGAACTTCACCCGGTGGGAGAGGCCGCCAGGATATCGCCCTTTTCTAGATCGACCAGAGCTTAGGGCCGGTGGGCAAGGGGCCAACCAATCGGTGAGTTTCATGCGACATACTCATGTTAAACTCGCAAAGTAGTAGTTCTAAACCGCCATCGCACACAGAATTCAAAAGGAAACTTGCGAATTTGCTCAAGTCAAAGGAGAAACCTCCTCGGGGCCACCCAAAGCCCCGACGCTTATGCGAACATGGCTCGCAGTGAAGGTTGATACCGCCACGGTGATCTAGCGGATCGGAGATTCTACTGCGCCCTTGGCCGAGGATGAATGGTGCTTTGGTATTTCAACCGGTGGACCCGAGACGCATTCACCCACATCTCATGCTTCTGCATGGGATAACCGGGGAGCAACCTCTCCGTGGTGCCACTACCGCCCACAAAAGCCAGACCCGAGTACGCCACGGTGTTATTCAACCACCAAAGCGGCATAATGCATTGATCAAGGGCACGCTCGTTGTCCAAGGATAAGCCAACACACACCTCCTGCACCATATAGTGGAGTGCGAGCCGAAACAGAGCAGGCGTCTCCGCATGCCTCCGCCAACAGCCAACACACCAGAGGTGCAAGAGGGTTCCTCCTCTCGAAGAACAAGGGACAACGGGAAGCAGCCAGCTGAGGTCCGCAGCACGCAACAAATCCTTGACGCGTTGCGCAGACCAACCGGGAACCCGGGTGGTATTAACATAGGGGACGCCGGGAATCGGGATGACATGCCCATATGGGAGGGCAGAAATCCACATAAAAAAGACCAAAAAATTATGTCTTATACACCCGAGACGTACGGCATAGGGCACCCATTCGGCGACAGCTGGGAGAACTGCGGATCCCCATGGAGTTCTTTCATAGTAGGGACTGAGCGGTGTCCGAGGACGAATCGCACAATAAAAACGGGACAGGTAATATGCAGAAAATGTTGGACATCATTCTGGCTGTACCCAGATAGGCTGAACGATCATTTGTTCTACCATGACGAACATTGCTTTCGTTAGTTAGTTCGTCAAGCAATTTCGTCACCGTTGTAATGCCCTTCTAATATAATCTAATCTATCGCTTATTTTATCATCCGAACTTTCACCGTATGTGCCCTTCAAATTTTCTAACGTGGTTTGTTTCATTTTTCATTCGGTTCAAACTTGTCGACCAAATATTTTTATCGGAGATAGCTTGTATTGTTTGAATTTCAAAAATTCTCACATCTTCAAATCATTTGAAATTTTATGGTAATATCACCGCTTTATCAGAACTCCATAAAAATTTAAAAAATTTTGACGTAGAATCTCGTGGTTTTATGGTCGCCAGTGCCTTTTTTCGATTTTAGTAACTTCCTACGGGCAACGTCGGCTATCTCACCATACGTAAGTAGTAGCTCGCATTATGTAGGTCGCCTTGATTTTTCCTGTATTTTTCGATTCAGATCCGCTTGTCCCGCGTCTGACGAAAACTCTTAAGTGGCCACGATTTACGTGGTTTCATGGTCACGAGTGCCTTTTCCGATTTTCGCAACTTCATGCCGGGCAACGTCGGCTATCTCGCCCATACGTAAGTAGTAGCACGTGTTGCGTGAGGTCGCTCTTGATTTTTCTCATATTTTTGACTCGATCCGCACTCACCTGGGCTGCGAAAACCCTTATGCCCACGATTTCCCTCGAGAATGGCCGCGTGTAAGCCCATTGGCTCGGGCGGCACGGGTCTATCGCCTGCTCACGGCGACACGCCCCGCTTCGGGGCTTTTCGCTCTTCGGCAACACAAACCCACATCATCGCCCTCGTGTCGCCTTTGTATTTTTTCTATTTAGGCCTTGCGCCCAACCAACCAAGCGGCAGTATATTTCGAGATTTTTTTTCTCGGTGGTATATTTTTTAAATTTCAATTAAAAAATGTATTATTTAAAAAAATTTGCTTAGAAGTCCTAACAATTTTAGCAAACCCATTTCTATATTTACTCTTCCTATGCAAATGAATAGCATTTTGAGCAGGCATAGGGGATTTGACAAGCTTGGCAAACACATTGCCATTCTTATCCTTCCTAAGCAAATAATTTTCATTAATAAGAATAGGCTTAGGGTAGTACCTTTAGGACAATCCTTACCAAGTGTCCCTTTTCCTAATTGAAGCATGTCACGCTATTTGGCCCTCTTGACCGATTTGACTTGCTCCTTGCGGCTTGCCTCATCGTTGGTGGTGTGGCCTTGTTATCCACTTTGTTAGGGCACACGGAGGTGAGGTGGCCCTTCTTGTTGCATGCGAAGCATTTGATTGTCTTAGTGTGTCGCGCATTATGCCTCGTCTTGCTATTCTCCCTCTTGGAGTTGTAGCCGAGTCCTCGCTTATCTTGAGGCGCCCTTGGCTTGCTCAAGATCTCGTTGAGAAGGGCTTTTCCTTTTACGCATCTCTTCAAGTTATTTTCCAATTTAATGACTTGGGCCTTGAGCTCTTTGTTTTCCTCTACAAGGTTAGCATCTATAAACATAGAGGAACTAGAAACAATTTTATTAGAGCAATAAGACAAATCATCGCTAGATATGGATATGCATTTATTTGATGAATTGATTGTAATAGAATTTGAGCAAGGCAATTCATCATCTAGATTACATTGAATAGCACTATCCATACTAGCTTTAGTGAATTCCTTGAAAAGGACTTTTTCGTGATTTTCTTTTAGAACATCATAATCATTTTGAAGTGATTCATGTTCTAATTTTAAAATCTTATATTTCTTTTTCTCCTTTCCAAGAAATTCATTGAGCTCCTCTAGCATATTCATTAATTCATCATAAGAGGGCTCATCTTCGTCGTCACTTACCTCATTTTTACCTTTCGCCATTAAGCAACAAATTTTTGATGGAAGTGAGTCTTCATCGTCGCTTGAGGCGGAGGTTGAGGTTGATGGGGATGTCGGTTCATCACTTGATGTAGAGGATGAAGAATCATCAACCGACACTTCTTCTTCAATGCAATCCTCAATTGATGATGTGAATGATTCAAATAAGTCTTGAAGCTTGATCCACATTTCATGAGCGCTCTTGAGAATACATATTTTATTGAAAATTTTTACACTCACAACACTAAATAAAACGTTAGTAGCTTGAGCGTCGAGATGTAGGCATTTCTCCTCTCCTTTAGTTGGAGCAATATCATTTAGTGGAGAAGAAAAGCCGACATCTACGATCCACCATATTTGTGGGCTCATGGATTTAAAATGATTAATCATAAATAATTTCCATGATGAATAATTAGAGCCATTAAGCACATGTGGATCGTGTGAGTGCACTAATCCGCTAGACGCCATCCTTTTTACTCTCTAGACGATTAAGCCTAAAATGAGAGTGACCGTGGCTCTGATACCACTTGTAGGGTCGAGGATGCGCCTAGAGGGGGGGGTGAATAGGCGTTTTACGAAATTCGATCGCTCACTAAACAATTTGCTCCAATACACCCCTAAGTCAAAACCTAATCAAAGATATATGCGGAAGCGATAAATAGGTTTTGATAATTAAAGCCTAAATCAACTAGGCTCACTATGTGCACTAACTAAATTATGTCTCTATACTAGAATTGCTAATTTGAACAATCAATTAATACTAAGCAATTCTAATTACAATCAAGCAATTGAACAATATACAATAAATGTAAATACTTGAAAGTAAAAGAGACAACCGATATTTTTCCGTAGTGTTCGGAGACTTGCCGGTCTCCCCTAGTCCACGTTGAGGCAAGCCCAACCACTTGGACCGGCTCCCGCTCGAGCACCCGCCTCTTTCCACTAGTCGTGGTTTTTCACGCTTGCGCGTAGGCTCAACCCAAACCTTCACAAACTTACCGGGGCTCCTCACACCTCGCAAGCTCCCGCGCACGACGCCTACGCCGTCTAGGAGTCGGCAACCTCCAAGAGTAACAAGCCGCTCCTCCGCTTGAACTTCACCAAGCACAACGAATGCGCTCCCGGTGATCACCAAGTGCAACACATGCACAAGGCCTCCCTCAAGTGCAACACATGCACAAGAGGTTACTCAACCACTCCCGAATTGCAACACATGCAATTAGGGCTCACTCTTAAGCTCAAGATGCAAATGGAGAGGGGCAACACAAGCACACTACTCCCACACACAGCCAACAACCTGCCCAAGCCCCCCAAGGGCTCTATTTATACCCCACCAAAGAAAACTAGCCGTTGGGGGCTTCTTTCGGCAGAAAACAGCAAAATCCGGTCCGACCGGCCTCATTGACCAGACTGCCCTCACGCACAACGGTCGGATTTCGACCGTTACGGCGGTGTGACCGGACACGGTCCGGTCCGACCGCTCGTCCGGTCCGACCGCCCAACAAAAACCGGAAAACATGCCTCTCGAAAACTCACACCGGAGTGGAGCCAGTTGCACAAGACGCCGGCCGGACCGACCGGCCGGTCCAACCGCCAATGGTCCGATCGAGGCCGGTCACACCCACCGACAGATAACTCCGGATTTTTCGGAAACTTTTCTCCGGAAAACCAAACACCATTCTTTGAGCCTCTAGATGATCAACACATGATCATACACACGTGCAAAACCCATTTGCACCAATTTAGCTCATGCTCAAAGAATTGCAACCAAATTTTGAAAACGCATTTCGCAACCGACTCCAAATCTATTTGCAAAACGTATTAAGCAAATCAAACTCGAGTTTATGAGATTAATCCCCCTAGCCATGTGAAGGTCAACGCAAGACCCAATCAACTTGCCAACACCGCTGCAAGCCCTACTCACATGCTCTCGGGATTCCTGACTCATAAACCTCGGTTTATTCGCAACTAACTTGCAAATTACTCAATAAACACATTTCATGCTTGAGCACTACTCTTTGCAACACATGCAAAAGTCTAGCTCCAAGCAACACAAAATCAAGATGCATGAACTCTCTAATTGCAACACATGCAATTCTCTAGTTCCATGCAACACCAAAACCAAACTTCAACTAAAACCAAATCACACGTATGAGCTCTTTACTCGCAACACATGCAAGCCTCTAGCTCCATACAACCACACAAATATCGAATCGTGCTTGAGCTCTCTCCTTTTGCAACACATGCAAAACTTAGCTCCAAGCAACCATAAGATTTTAGAAAGATTGTTTTGAGAACAAAACGTGAAGCTTCAACATTTGCAACACATGCAAAAATGAACTTCACGCAAAGGCCAACGCAATAGCTTATCCTATTTGCAACACATGCAAATCAAAGCTTTATGTGAAAACCTAATGCATATACTCTTCCTCTTTGCAACACATGCAAATCAGAGTATAAACCAATAACAACCAAGCATAAGCTTAACACATTCGCAACACATGCCAAACGGTTAACCCTTATGCAAAAACCAAATCCAAATGGTTTGAGCTCGAGTGAACACGGATTGAGATCACCAACACATGATGAAGCTCAAGCTAGGAAACAACCCCTCTTAATAGTACGGTGATAAAAACTAGACTCAAAGACTACAAAGTCCTTAGCCTATCTAATTATACCTTCGTCAGACGCAAGCAATCCCTTTGGGTTCTTTATGATCTTCACTTATACTCCCGGGATCATCACTCGACTCCTTTTTATCTTCGAACCACTCTTGACGCCCATCACCTCATGATGCCGCCCTTGTCCCGCTTTTCATTCATCTCATCCATCTTTGGACCTAACTCAATCACAACTCATAAAATAGTTAGTCCAAGATGCATGGTTGTCTCAATTATCTCTTGCACTCCATTAACACATGATGGATGCCTTTAGATCAATTGAACACAACCTAAATCAATTTGAATGATTTAAATGAGTCTTAAGTACAATAATGCAACTCATGCTTTATTATACTTAAGAACTTATTCATTTGTCCTCAATTAATCACGGAACACCATCAACACATGATGAAGTGTTCTTTAATGATTAATAAGACAAATAAACTCAATTTAAATTATCATTTAAATTGATATGAGTATATATTAACTACACAAGTTTTCATATACTCATGTTGATGAGAGGTAATGATCCATTATGTGTAAATTATATGGAAATGATCATTACTCTAAGTCATCGACTATAGAATACACCCCACATGTATATGTGCATAAGTATGATTGACTTGGATATAATATGCACATATTCAATTTGATCACATTGGAGTATATCCTATATTATCATGAGTATACTATGACAAGGCAATTCAAATATATACTCAAGGATTTAGTTCCTTTGTCTTGATCCTTATATGTGTCAATAAGAATTAGATCAATACAAAGAGACTTTCAAGTTAAACTACAAACTCCCCCTAAGTATGTGCATCCATGTAATATATGGATTGGGAAACATGATGCACATTTTGCGGTTAATATAATGGGGACATTCATATTCTAACTTGAATCCAAAGTATGCAACTAATACTAGAATAAATACGCATACATACCTTGGTTTTCCATATTTCAGTGCGATGAGACTAATCAAGGATATTCTAAATAAATGAGTTAGTCTCGATATAAGATTTGTCATTAATAACAAAAGCACATTAGGGATAATCTCAATATTAGATTTGTCATTAACACCAAAACCATAACTAATGAAGGTTGAACTTACAATCTCCCCCTTTTTGGTAATTAATGACAAATCCAAGCTTAATAAGCACATTTGGATTAAAACTAACATATTTGGAGAATTTAAGCTATTCGAATACATATGCATATTTTAAACAATATAAGCATTGACAATTTAGAATGCATAAGAGAAATCAATTCTCCCCCTTAATCAAATCAAGCTCCCTTTTTAAGCCAAATGATATTGAGCTCCTAATTCTCCCTTTGGCATTAAACACCAAAAACATTTTAATTATTTCTCCCCTTTGGCTAACATTTTCCTTGTTAAATATTCTCCTTTGTGGCATTTAACTATCCATTTTAAAGAAGGTCATATAAGAATTGAAATGAACACTTATGACCTTGGCAAGAAATTTGAGAGAATTTAAGCCAAGAATTAAAAGCTTATGCCAAAAGAAAATGAAAGGTCATTCAAGAAGTAAAAGCTTATGCCAAATGAAAGCTTGTTTTATTTGAAATATGGTCTAAAAAGAAGGAAAACTTGAAAAGCACTATATTTGGGTTTTTGGATACCACTTGTAAAGATAAGCAATAAAAGGCAAAGAAGGGTATCACACGGGTTATTTGAAACACATTCAAATAATTCACTCCTCATTTTATTTGGCTTTGCAAATTTTCAGCATGATTCTTTTGAAGAATCCAACAAATTTGCCTAACAGGTTAGACGAGAACCCAAGAAGAAATACCACTTGAGAAATTAGATATCACTTTAAATCTATCTCAAAGGTTTTGCTTGAAGATCCACAAGAAATGAGCATTTCTAAATTTTCATGAAGAACAATGCTCAACAAGAGATTTTCTCTTTAATGTATTTCAACTCATAAAGGCTCTCTCTGTTTGGGCTGGACAACCCTTTGGCGGTCAACACACAATAACGCGCCTCTAGCTCGGGGCCCCTGGCCACACCCTTGTTTCTACTGGGGGTCCTGTGCCTTCGAGTATGCACGACTCGAAGTTCGAGCCCAGACGACCTCGGTGCGCCACCTTTGCTCGGTCGATGTTTCCTTGGATCCCGACACGGGCATTTATCGGGCGCCATTACTAGACGTGGTGTCATGGAGTGATGCAGAGGCGCGGCAAGCCTTAACGGTTGCAAACGGCCCTCAATGCGCATTAAGGGCCACGATCCGAAGATTTCTCCCGATGGTTACGCAGAGGGGGAGGTATAAAAGCTGGAGAAGCACAACACAAACGACAACAACAGTACACACTACAGCTCGAGCTAGAAATCCCCATTGCTGACTTGAGCTGTAAACACGTCCCTGTACACCGATATAACCAGAATCACCGCCAAGGCGATTGAGAGAGCTATTACCTTCACAGGGCTCGAACCAAGATAAACCTTTGTCTCCCCGCCTGACGCCTTGCTCGACCATCAACATATCGATTCCATTCCTTCGCTTGAGCGAAGCACCGCACGGGTCCCATATCACACGAGACCCTTACCACATTTCTTGCGGTTGGCGATCCCGATCGTCGACACTCTCACACGAGAAAGTCTTAGGCGGTTGAACTTACAATTTTAGCTTATGAGGAAAAATCTTAATCAAGAATGTGGGTATCGAATAATGCTACAAAGAGGTAATGAAATACCACTTGTAGGAAAAATTGAAATCAATGATACCACTTAAAAAGGAATCCAAATAATTAAGGATATCACTAGAAGAAAAGAGAAACTCAAAGATACCACTTGTAAGCATATGGAATGAATAAAAGCTCGATTGATACCACTTAGGATCAAATCACAAAGAGTTAATACAACTTGAAGGAATTATCGATAACATCGATGGGTATCAGAGCAAAATAATCAGAGCAATATATGCTCACGGGTATCAAAAAGAAAGCAAAGCTCAAGAAGGATAATAAAATCACAAAGATTGAGTATCAGAGCAAATTAAAGATATGATAACACTTGGAAGCAATTAAGTGCCCAAAACTTGATATAAATAAACTCCCCAAGATATTCAATGAATGAATCAAGGAGTTATTTGCATTTGAATTGCGCAAGTTTTGTCTTTTCAAAAGATCAAGTGAAAATCACTCTTTAAGTCAATTTAATGCTCATAACTGATACCACTTGAAAACGCGATCAAATAAATTGCAAAGCTTTTCAAATTTTGCACAAAAGAACTTTAGGATCACAAGAATCTTTACAAAAGAATTCTTGAAAAGGAAGTACCAATCAAAAGATATCCCAAAAGCAAACTCAAGAAAAATCTAAAAATTCAGAGCCAACTCTGCCAAGGCCGGTCCAACATGACTGGGCCGGTCCGACGGCTGGTCGGTGTAATCAAGACTCAGTTTGGCAACCGCCCGACAGGTGAAATCTGCTGACTTTTGCAAATTTGGCAAAAATATCTCAAATAAAGTCCAAATAATTTGAAAATTTCAGGAAACCAACTTTGGACTATTTAGAAGGTTTTGCAAAAAGAATTTTTCAAAAAGCAATTTTATTTTGAAAGATATGGCAATTTGCGCTTTGAGGCATAAAAGGAAATTGATTTTCACGAAAAGCCTCAAAATGCAATTCAATTTGGATTTCATGCAATTTCAATTTTCATGGCCTAGATTGGTGTATCAAGAATGATTTTAGCCAAGATTTATGGTGAAATCTAACTTGAATGCCAAGATTTAAGCTATATGCCTAAATAGGCCATTTTGATTAAATCAAATTGTTTTTGAGCCAAATTTGATTTCAACATATAGTTTTTCATTTTGGAAGCTTATAAAACATTTGGAATACATAATAGAATACTTTTTCAAAACTTTTCATAAATTTGGGTCCTTTTAAATTCAATTTTGATATTTGACCTAAATAGTCCAATTTAAGAGGCAATAGAGAACAAGGTCAAATTCAAATCAACACAAAATTCAAATGAAGCAAGAGGTAAGATATATGGATTTGAATTTTATGTATGAGTCTAAAATACCATTTTGAATCAAAATTCTACACAAGAATTGATCCAAAAGGTGAAACTCACTAAGTGCTAGAGTATGACCGTTATGCGTCAAGTATAATTTTTCGGCGAGTTTCAAAATCAAATAACTTTTGGTGAGTTGGTCTTTTGAAAATCTTTTGAACACAAAAATTGTTAAGAATGACCAACTCTAGGATTTTTGTTTTGGAATTATTTTCAAAATCCTTTTACTTTTATTTCTATGAAAATTATAAGTTTAAATCCAAAACAAGATACTACTATCTAGATTTTTGGGCATGAAATTCATTTTCTTTTAAAATAGATTTTGAGAAGAAAACCTCTGAAAAACATTTCAAAAACAATTGTATACGTTTTTCAACTAGTTTTTCACAAGATTAGTAATAGTATATAAAATTTTGACTTTTGGCTAAATGCTTGATTTTGAAAATATATATATATATATGCACTTATATTAATATGGGCACATAGGGATTGTAACATCCCAAAATTTCGGCTTCTCAATTAATAAATATTATTTTATTGTTAATTATGGATTTTATGATTTTTTGGATTTTATTGATTATCTCGAGATTTATTTGAATTCTTTTGAATTAAAATACATTATCTTTTGTCAAGAAATAATTATAAAAGATATTTGCAAAATAAAGTTTTTGTGAAAATATTTTATTTAAGTCTAGAATAGCTTAAAATATTTTTGAGAATTTTTTGGGAATTTTTAGAGTATTTTTAAGGCCCTAAATAAATCAAATCGATTTATGGAAATATTTTAAAAGGAAAATCCGAAGTAAATAAGGAATGAACAGTAACGGGCCGGCCCATCTACTGTGCGGGCTGAATAGGAAACGGGAGGGTTAACCTCGACCGTTGGATCAAGATCCAACGGCCTTTATCAAACATGACATTTAAGGAAACCCTAAAACTCCGAGCGTTGGATCCTGATCGAGCGGTCCGTGCATCGTCTCGACTGACTCTCGTCGCTGCCTCCGACCCGGATGCCGCCGTCCTTCTCTTTCCTTGTTTAGCGCTACCACGGTACAAATAGTGATCCCCGAGCTCTCCCGAGACTCACCTTGAGCCCCCGCCGCTTTTCCCTCACGCTTTTTTGGGAGAGTCGCGGCAGCCACAGAGCTCGCTTGAGTTGCGGAGTTCGGCCGAGAAGTTGCGCCGCTTTCCGCCGCTAGGGATTCTTCCGCCGAGAGAGTGCGACCAAGTTCGCGGAGCACGCCGCGTTGGTTCCGCTGCCTTGGTCGCCGGAGTCGCCTCGTTCGCCGTCGGTGCGTCGTCGCCCCTCGGCACCAGCCGAAGGCGCCATTGTCATTCCTTCATCGCCGGGAGCTCAGGGCCGCGGATCTTCATCGACGGACGAGCTTGCCCACGCCAACCGGTAGAGGTAGGTTTATGCTTCACGGGCGCATGTCGCCACGCGGATGAAGCGCTAAGGTGGCGTGGTGTTGGCGCTGAGGTGGCGATGAGTTGGCGCCACGCAAGCACATGTGTCAAATTTTGTTTAAAAATCCAGATTTTTCCGTATCAAAATAATTCACTAAATTCGGAAATTTATTTTCAGGTATTTTCAGAATTTAAACTTCAAAACCTCATAACTTTCGTGATACGAACTCCGTTTGAGGTGATTCAAATTCTAAAAATTTGTAAAATTGAGATATTTCTAATGGTGGCTTTTATTTGAAGTTTTGGAATTTGTTTGCTCTTTTGTTTTGGTTTTATTTGCTTTTCTCTCGATTCGCGTGAGACGTTGAATTGTGCGAGGCTTTGAAGGATTTCTCACTCGAAATTATTTCGGATCAGAGCGGAGCTTAACAAAGGCAAGTTGTGCTTTGATCATGTTGCACCCATAGATTAGATTGCATGCTATTTTGATTTAATTTATCACTTGTTATTTTATGTTTATAAATGGTTTCAACTTAACTTCTGGATTAGCTATTGTACCCTTTGAATTACACCCTACCTTGTTAAATTGTATGCCATGATCCACTTGTTACCTTAGGTTGGTTAATTATAGTTGGTTAATAGAAAATCAACATGGAGGATTAGAACGGAATAGAATGCTTAGCCATGCCACGCATCACATGTACATGAAATGATGATTATTAATTTTGACTAATGGAATATGGAACAATGATGTTAATTTGTGTGTCGTGTGTGATGCACAAAGAGATTGAGTTGTCGTATGGAAGTCACACAACGATGTTGATTTGTGATAAGCATATGATGCTTGGTAACCAACCGGGAGGTAATCACTTTAGATTAAAGCAAGTGGAAGGGCAAGGGTGTTGTGTGGGGTCCGATGGGCGAGAAAGGGTATGTGTATGTCTTGCTTTAATCGATCCTAAGGACTTAACCTTGCAGCCTTTGACCTGAGTCAAACTTGCGTACCACACGTCATATGGGGCAACCTAGTGACTAATTTGCAAATGCTTAACTTAAGTGCTATCTTGGTGGTGTGAGTCCGGGTGCACGGGAGAACTCACATGGCGCAAGAGGGGGCCCTGTCGTGGTGGTGTAGCCCTTGATGTCGAAACCTTAGCGGTAGCACCGGGTTAAGAGGATGCATTGTAAAGGCTTTGTTATAATCGTTCGCCTGTGTGGTGCATGGTTATATCGTGTGGGTAAAGTGCATAACCTCTGCAGAGTGTACAATCTATTCGGATAGCCGTGCTCACGGTATTGAGCAATGCTCGAATTACAGATCAAGGGTAGTTAATTAAAACTTGTCAATCGGATGGGATGGCGGGATGCCATGTGGATAATTGAACTTGGTTTAGGATGGAAACTTGGGTTTATTTGAGAACCATCAATCTATTTACTTGTTATTATTTGTTTTACTGTCTTTTTCAATCTATGTACTGTATTGTTCTTAAATGCTGCTTTACTGCTTATGAGCCACTTAGCCATTCCTTTGGAATAAGCCTGCATATAGTTATAATAGAATTGCATTCTGTGCACAACTTGTTGAGTACGTGTTGGTGTACTCACCCTTGCTTAACAACCAACAACAGGTGGAGGAGTCATCGCTTGTGCTTGAGGAGGACTTTCGGTGGACGCGAGTCACTAGGCCAAGCCTTGTCGACGCTCGTGGTGTAATCGATGAGTCACTACGCCTTCTCTGAATTTTCCACTGATTTGTCTTATTTTATCTTAGTCTTGCCCTATGAGGCCTAATAAATGTAAGTGATCATAAGATCATACACTAGTTACATTAAATAAATGAAGTCTTATTGTTATTATCGTTGTGTATGATGTGATGCTTACCGATGTTAAGCCGTGTGCACTAGCATTGATCCCGGAATAGTGCGGCATACACGGTGGATCCGAATTGGTAAATTCGGGTCACTACTGAGATGGTATCGAGCATACCGATTGTAGGTCTTGGCCCTAGATAGTTGGTCGTCCTATAGGTCATTCAAAAGTATTTTCTAAAGTAAAAGACCTAACTTAGAAGAATAATATGTTCTTGACTCATCTCATTCTTCTATTTCGTCCTTATCAAAATTCCTTCTTACCTTTTGCTGAAATTTCTTCTCTTACCTCTACGGACTTGAGTTAAAAATCTTACATGAGTTATCCCGAGTAGAAAACGATATACCACACTTTAGGGATGACATTAAGTGCCTGTTACTACCATAAATAATCACGAGGGAAAGAATCATCAAGCTCATGGAGGAGCGGATCAATGAGGCATATCGAGAGTTAGAAGACTCAGTAGTCAGTTGAGATTCATGTGTGGGAGTCGCGTTTCCTAAGATAGGAGTGTCGCCCATGTAGACGGTAGTTTTGTGTGTTTAGGTTGATTTTCTTGATTGTTGGGTGTGCAGTATGTGTTGCAAAGCTCTTAGACTTATATAAGCGACCATACCAAGTTATTAATATTGATTGCTTAAGTTATTGGGTTAAACCTATCTCCCCTGAATTAGGATTCTTGCTTCTTACCTATGCTATTTTCTCTCTCACCTAACCCACTTGAGGTAATCCAGCAGATGGTTCAGAATAGTGATAGCAATGAAGCTAGTGAAAGTTGAATTCAACCCAGTGGAAACTTTAAGGACGGATTAATTCTTCAACCGTCAATACCGTTAGACATGCGGAGTTTTAAGGAGTTCTGACCGCTCAGACTCAGTTGATGCAAGCAATAATGAAACAAATACAGAATATGACCAATCAAGCTAATGCTCCATCTTTAAAAGCCAAGGATTGGCCCGAGATTATTAAGAGGAACACTACCCCTGCAGTTTGTTCTAGAGCTAAATATTGTTCTATGAAGAACTGTCAACCAAACAATTTAAAAGATCGTGCGTGCATTCGTTGAAAAATAAAATAAAATAAAAATGCACCCTCCTGAACCTATCAACCTTAATCAAGAAATCAGTAAGTAGTCATTACCCACGATAGGTCTCTTGTGTGAGAAAGGAGATTGCTTTGCCAAAAGATGTGTTACGAATCAACAAGTAACGAATCACAAGAAGAGCAGCATTGAGTGCTACAACTGTCACCGAAAAGGTCGTTATGCTAATCAATGACCACAGAGAGAACAAATAATTCCTATAGCCATGGGTATACTGGAAGTTACCTTAGTCCGATACATAACACAAGAATTAAGCAGTGAAATTGCAAGGGAGACTGCCGAGAAAACCAATTGAAGAAAAGGCGTCTAGGTAAAAACACCACACCAATCAACAAATACCCAAGAGAGAAAGTTCACACTAGACTCTGCCATAATTGCCATAAACCTAAACATTTCGCCAAGAAATGCCCCAAAAAAAAAGGGAAGCAATTATGTAAGTTCAATTCAATCCCAACTCCGGCCCTAGTGTTAATGCTAAATAAGGAAAATTAGGAGCCATGAGGTTACTTAAGGGCAATATCGTAACCCTATATACAAAGCAAAGAAATTAGTAATGAATTTCATGAAAAGGTCTAATTGTCGAAAGAAATAAAACAGATATGGTTGATACATTGGTATACAAAATAGTGGAATAAAGAAGCAATAAAATGAAATGATGATTCTCTAAGAGTATTCTGGCGTTTACAGTTCACCGAAAATGATGCATGGGAAATAGTGGCTAGTTTAGTGGTACCTAGTGTGAGCTTGATAACCGAAGGATTTGTCATTGTCAGTAAAGTGCCGTTTTAAACCAGAAGGTTAAGGGTTCAATACTTATTGAGTGAGTAAAGTTCAAGCAAATCAAATAGCGAATGGATACTTAGACCTTTGACGTTACTATTGAAATTAGTTGGATGCTCAACCCTTAAAGCTACGTTGGTGGAGAATATATGTTGATTTAAAACCCTAAAAATGAAAAAAAAAGAGTTTCAAGTAATAGTAGTTCGTGGATAGCGGTGAAGAAATTGCCAATTAAAGGATGTGTCAGTGTCAGAGAATACATTGATACATTTTCCAAGAAATTGCCTAATATGCCATCATATTAAATAATCAAGTTCGGGAGCAAATTAGTGCCTGATAGAGCACCAATGGTGGAAAGACCATGTCATATATATATATATATATATATATATATATATATATATATATATATATATATACCAAGGAATAAAAAAAATCGGGAGAATGCACTGAATCATGCTCTAAATAAAGAAAAGATCAAAAACTAGTATCTACTATCAGGATCGAAGGAAATTGGAATTTCTCTAGGATAAAGCTTCGCTTAGATTATTATAAATCAAGGAGTCATGCGAAGAATGTTTCTAGGGTTGCGTTCTCTACAAGATATGAACAAAACGAATTTTAGTTATATTTCTCAGATTGACTAATGCCTCGCATATGTATAAGGTGTTTGTGGATTATTGGGATAAATTCATAACGACCATATAGATAACATCTCTAGGAATAAGTTTTGCGAGAGTAGTGGTTGCACGCTAAAGTTCAATAAGTGTGAATTCCTAGAGGGAAAAAGTGGAATCTCGTTAGCCACGTAAGAACTGCTAAAGGAGTGGATGTTGAGACAAGCAAAGTGGAAGTTGTGCTACATTGGAATCAACCAGAGATGTTACTTAGATTGAAGGTTCTAGGAATGGCAAGATATTATCACTGGTTCATAGTAAGGTTCTCGACAATAGCTAAACCTCTTATGCGACTATGGAAATAGTTTTCGGAAACTGAAGAAGCAATTAATATCAACACCTATGTTAGTGTGGATTAGTGTCGACATATATAAGTGATGCTTGTAGATATGATTTGAGATACGAATTAACATGAAAGGGGACAAGATTGTTGCCTATGTAGTAAGTGAATTGAGACAGCATGAGGAGAATCACCCTACGTATAACTTGGAACTAGCTGTCATAGTGCGCGATTTGAAAATATGGTGTCACTATCCCAATGAAGAAAGATATGAATCATAAGAGTCCAAATTATATATCTACTAGTTAACTCTTAATATGGAACAAAGAAAATGGTTGGAAATGATCAAGGGTTTTAATGTTAAAATCCATAAGTATTATAAGTCCAATATGATAGACGCGACGATTGAGCTACAAGGCCGTAGTGCAAGTAAGTTGATAATGAACGGTTAATCAGGGTTATACAAATGATTCAGAGGTCAAATCGTAAATCGTTGACAAAGTTTCATATCCGCTTTAAATCAACATTAGAAGATAAAATCACAAGAAGTTCAAGGAAGAAGAATACAAAATCAAGTAAAAAAAAGGGGGGGGGCTTAGCCAAGAAGTAGAATTTCGAGTGATTAGGATACCCTAGGGATTTAAGGGCAAATCATTGTGCCGGATAGGAATATCCTAAGCAGATACTTGAGGAAACCCAAGATTTTAAGTACTTGATTTATTCAGAAGATGCCAAGATGTATTAATATTCAAAAAAAAATTGATCTAAATGAAGAGCGGAATTGTTGGATATTATATTCGACGTGACACGTGTCCGAAAATAAAAGCAATGCATCAGGGACCAAAAGGATCGTTGCAATCAGTATAGAATTTCTAAGTGGAAATAGGAGGCAAAGCATTAAATGGATCCCTAGTGAGAATTGGCCATAAAGGATATGAATCCAAAAGAATAGTTATTGATTATTGGACCAAAGTCGATCATTTTATACCACTGAAGGATTACGTATTCAAAAGATTGTTTGACAAATCAGTATAGGCTAAGGATTGAGTGACTGTATAAAGTACCCAAGAAAATTTTGTCCGATAAGGGTATTCAATGTATCTCGAGGTTTTAAAACTCGCTTAAATTTTAGCACCGTATATCAGCCGCAGATAGATGGTCAGACAGAAAGAGTTAACCAGAATTTAGAGGATATGTTAAGGGCGGGTGCGATATCGTACAGTACATTTTAGAATAAATGTTTGCCGTACGCTAAGTTTTGTTATAATAGTAGTAATCAGGCTAGTATGCAAATGTCACCATATGAAGCCTTGTATGGACGAGCCTGTCGTACCCCGTTGAATTGGAATGAGACAGGAGAGCGTTCGGTATTTGGACCAGAAAATCTTAGGGAGGCTGAAGAGCAAGTTGCCAGGATCAGGGAGAGATTGGAGACAACACAGTCAAGGCAGAATAGTTATGCTAACAATCGTCGTTGTGACTTGAGTTTTTAACCTAAATTCGTGTATCTCAAAGTTACTCCCCTGAAAGGGTGAAAAGGTTTAACGTTAAAGGAAAACTTGCACCTAGGTATGTTGGGCCATTTAAGATCTTAAGCCGTCGAGGAGAGGTTGCATATCAGTTGGAGTTGCCACAGTCATTAGCAGGAATCTATGATGTGTTCCATGTGTCTGAGCTTAAGGAATGTCTCAGAGTACCAGCAGAACAAACGCCATTGGAAGCAATCGAGCGGCAGGAGGATTTGACTTAAAAGAGTAGCCGGTTAAGATTTTAGATGTAATGGAGCGTGGGACCAGAAACAAGTCTACTCGCTTCTGTAGAGTCCAATAGAGTAATCACTCCGAGAATGAAGCAACCTGGGAGCGTGAAGAGGATCCGAGGCGTAATTCGAACCTATTCTCTAGTCAAATTTTGAATCTCGGGGTCGAGATTCCGTTAAGGGGGGGAGGTTTGTAACATCCCAAAATTTCAGCTTCTCAATTAATAAATATTATTTTATTGTTAATTATGGATTTTATGATTTTTCTGGATTTTATTGGATTATCTGAGATTTATTTGAATTCTTTTGAATTAAAATACATTATCTTTTGTCAAGAAATAATTATAAAAGATATTTGCAAAATAAAGTTTTTGTGAAAATATTTTATTTAAGTCTAGAATAGCTTAAAATATTTTTGAGAATTTTCTGGGAATTTTTAGAGTATTTTTAAGGCCCAAAATAAATCAAATCGATTTATGGAAATATTTTAAAAGGAAAATCCGAAGTAAACAAGGAATGAACAGTAACAGGCCGGCCCATCTACTGTGCGGGCGGAATACGAAACGGGAGGGTTAACCTTGACCGTTGGATCAAGATCCAACGGCCTTTATCAAACATGACATTTAAGGAAACCCTAAAAACTCCGAGCGTTGGATCCTGATCGAGCGGTCCGTGTGCATCATCTCCGACCTGGACTCCTCGTCGCCGTCTCCGACCTGGACGCCGCCGCCGTCCTTCTCTTTCCTTGTTTAGCGCGCCCGCCGGGTATAAATAGTGATCCCCGAGCTCTCCCCGAGACTCACCTTGAGCCCCCGCGTCTTTTCCCTCACGCGCCTTTGTCGGAGAGTCGTCGAAGCAGCCACAGGAGCTCGTCGGAGTTGCGGAGTTCGGCCGAGAAGTTGCGCCGCGTTTTCCCGTCGCTAGGGATTCTCTTCCGCCGAGAGGAGTGCGAATTCAAGTTCGCCGGAGCACGCCGCGTTGGTTCCGCCGTTCCTTGGTCGCCGGAGTCGCCTCGTTCGCCGTCGGGTGCGTCGTCGTCCTCGGCACCAGCGAGTTGCGCCGCCGTCATTCCTTCATCGCTCGGGAGCTCTGTGGGCCGCCGGATCTTCATCAGACGGACGAGCTTCGTCCACGTCAACCGGTAGAGGTAGGTTGATGCTTCGCTGACGCGTGTCGCCACGTGGGATGAAGCGCTAAGGTGGCGTGGTGTTGGCGCTGAGGTGGCGATGAGTTGGCGCCACGCAAGCACATGTGTCAGCCGAGCCGAAAAATCCAGATTTTTCCGTATCAAAATAATTCACTAAATTCGGAAATTCTATTTTCAGGGTATTTTCAGGAATTTCCAAACTTCAAAACCTCATAACTTTCGCATACGAACTCCGTTTGAGGTGATTCAAATTCCTAAAAATTTGTAAAATTGAGATCTTTCTAATGGTGGCTTTTATTTGAAGTTTTGGAATTTGTTTGCTCTTTGGTTTTGGTTTTTATTTGCTTTTCTCTCTCGATTCGCGTAGACGTTGAATTGTGCGAGGCTTCGGAAGGGGATTTCTCAGCTCAGGAATTATTTCCAGATCAGGAGTAGGAGCTTAACGAAGGCAAGTTGTGCTTTGATCATGTTGCACCCATAGATTAGATTTCATGCTATTTTGATTTAATTTATCACTTGTTATTTTATGTTTATAAATGGTTTCAACTTAACTTCGGGATTAGCTATTGTACCCTTTGAATTACACCCTACCATGTTAAATTGTATGCCATGATCCACTTGTTACCTTAGGTTGGTTAATTATAGTTAGTTAATAGAAAATCAACATGGAGGATTAGAACGGAATAGAATGCTTAGCCATGCCACGGCATCACATGTACATGAAATGATGATTATTAATTTTGACTAATGGAATATGGAACAATGATGTTAATTTGTGTGTCGTGTGTGATGCACAAAGAGATTGAGTTGTCGTGGGGAAGTCATACAACGATGTTGATTTGTGATAAGCATGTGATGCTTGGTAACCAACCGGAGGTAATCACTTTAGATTAAAGCAAGTGGAAGGGCAAGGGTGCGGTGGTGGGCTGATGGGCGAGAAAGGGTATGTGTATGTCTTGCTTTAATCGATCCTAAGGACTTAACCTTGCGAGCCTTTGACTGAGTCAAACTTGCGACCACATCGCTGTTATGGGGCACCTTAGTGACTAATTTGCAAATGCTTAACTTAAGTGCTATCTTGGTGGTGTGAGTCTGGTGCACGGGAGAACTCACATGGCGCAAGAGGGGGCCCTGTCGTGGTGGTGTAGCCCTTCGTGTTGAAACCTTAGCGGGTAGCACCGGGTTAAGAGGATGCATTGTAAAGGCTTTGTTATAATCGTCACTTTGTGGTGCATGGTTATATCGTGTGGGTAAAGTGCATAACCTCTGCAGAGTGTACAATCTATTCGGATAGCCGTGTTCACTAGATTGAGCAATGCTCGAGAATTACAGATCAAGGGGTAGTTAATTAAAACTTGTCAACTGGATGGGATGGCAGGATGCCATGTGGATAATTGAACTTGGTTTAGGATGGAAACTTGGGTTTATTTGAGAACCACTGAATCTATTTACTTGTTATTATTTGTTTTATTGTCTTTTTCAATCTATGTATTGTATTGTTCTTAAATGTCTTTGCATCGCTTATGAGCCACTTAGCCATTCCTTTGGAATAAGCCTGCATATAGTTATAATAGAATTGCATTCTGTGCACAACTTGTTGAGTACGTGTTGGTGTACTCACCCTTGCTTAACAACCAACAACAGTGGAGGAGTCATCGCCTGTGCTTGAGGAGGACTTTCAGGTGGACGCGAGTCACTAGGCCAAGCCTTGTCGATCGCCTCGTGGTGTAATCGATGAGTCACTACGTCTTCTACTTAATTTTCCGCCGCATTTGTCTTATTTTATCTTAGTCTTGCCCTATGAGGCCGAATAAATGTAAGTGATCATAAGATCATACACTAGTTACATTAAATAAATGAAGTCTTATTGTTATTATCGTTGTGTATGATGTGATGCTTACCGATGTTAAGCCGTGTGCACTAGCATTGATCCTGGGAATAGTGCGGCATACACGGTGGATCCGAATTGGTAAATTCGGGTCACTACAGGGATGTAATACACATGAATATGAATTAACACTCCCCCTCAATGTGCCACCTTTTAAACTTGCTCAAGATTAGCAATCATGAGAATAGGTAAGAGGCGAGAGCAAGTTCTTACAACAAGTAATCTAAATTGATTTTCATTAATATTTCAATATAACCTACACAAGGCTATAAGACATAAGAATGAATTTAAATACTTGTTACCCGAGATGGCATTGGCTCATGATGGACTTGATTATCTTCATGCTTGACACCACTTGTAGACAAATATAATTCTTCTCCTCTTGAGTGAGCAAGCGTCCAATCCATCTCAATATAGCCTAAAAATCTTTTAGGCGATATTTGTACCAATCCTTGTTGGGTCCACCAATGTTAGTCACAATAGATTTAGAAACCCAAATGGTCCTAATTTTAGCATTTTTAAATTGACTAACATGACTAGAAATAGAATTGCAATAATTATTCCTCCTAGGCAAATAATATGCATTTTTATGAAATGGCTTAGGAGGGCAATGATACTTTGCAAAACCATTTCTAGTTTGATCTCTTCTAAGCATATAATAATTGAAATTATGCATTGGCTTAGAAGATCAAGTATATCTAGCAAATATTTTGCTATTGTTATTTCTCCTAAGCAATATATTAGAATTGAATTGAGTGGGCTTAGAAGAAATTTTTTTTAATAATACATTTTTTATTCAAATTTCAAAAATATACCACCGAAAAAAATTTCAGAATATACTCATGTCGCCTGCTGGTCGGGCGACAGGGCCTGCGACGGATAGGGCGTCACCATCGGGATCTTTAAGTCGGACGGTGCCGGGCCGGGGGTCCTTCGCAGCGGTGAAGGGCTTTCCCCCCGGGGGTCCTTGGCACGGCGCGGTGGCCGCAGACACCCCCGCAGATGGCGAGCGAGGGCCGCCCTCTTTGGCCCGCTTCGGATGCACTCCCAAAAGGTCCCGGTTTGGCTCTGCATGAAAAACGCACCGTCGCAGGTGGAAGAGGCCACCAAGGAGATGACTGGGCGTCCGGAGACGAAGACGATGACGCCATGAAAGCCCCTACCGCGCACTAACTATCGGCATTTAAAGATAACCTAAGTAGATTTGTAAGTCTAGGGGTCACGCGCCTCTCTCTAGTGGTTGGCTCGGTGAGCCCAAGGATTTATACTGGTTCGGCGAACGCCCTACTTCCGCTTGTGGCGGTGGCTTGTATTGCTCGGGTGCGCGGACCGCGTTATTGTACAAGCGAGGGTTCGACAAGCCCTAACGCCGTCCGAAAGGGAACGAACTTGGGAACCTCGGAGCTTCCCAGCACTAATCGAGTTCGAAAAAAAGGAAAAGGTGGACAGGCCGGGGGAGAGTGAGCACCCTCTCGAAGACCTCCCCCTCCTTATATAGGCGGAGGGGCAAGTTACACGACTCGGAGAGAGAGGAGCTACCGACGCTACTGTTCTCGGAGGACGGCCGGCGGGTTCCTATTTACCTCACGATGGATTGGCAGTTCGGCCAGGCGCCTGCGCCGCCGGAGACTTGGCGGTGGCGCTTCATTGGGAAGGCGCGTGACGCCCTCTGCGCTGTCGGAAGTTGGCCTTGCGTGGTGGCGCCTCTGTGTTGCCTCAGAAGGATCGCTTATCCTGCGTGGGTGTCTTGTTCGACGGCGGTTGACTAGCTTTGAGGACGATCGATGATGTGGTCGAGTCATCGAGATGGCGCCCGGGCCCCACCAGCGACTAGGTCGGTGGTCAGGCGCATATCCGACCTCGACCGGTTGGTGCTTTGGAAGCCCGACCTAAGGCAGTCGAGGTCATGCGGGCGTCGACCGAGGCAGTGTCGGCTACCTGGAGGTCGCGATGGAGGTCAGGGGTCCTTATGACTGACTGAGGCCTCCGATCGGAGCTAGGCCTAAGATGGTCCACTTGGCGCTCTGACCGATATTTAGGGATAATCTCATCTTGCTGTGGGGTGCCCCTGGTATAAGTATTCGTCACCTATAGACTGCAATTACCTCCTGATGCATCGATTCACCCCATCTTCCATGTAAGCAAGTTAAAGAAAGATATTGGCAAGAAAGCTGTTCCGCTACCGGGTTTACCTTTAGTCGACTCCAATGGCCGAGTTAAAACAGAACCAATATCAATACTGGATCGTCGTATGGTGCCTCGGAAGGGAGTGGCGGTGACGCAATGGTTGATCTAGTGGGCTAATCTTCCAGAGCAAGACACAACCTGGGAGGACGTTGGATTCATTCAGAGCACTTTTCCTCATTTCCACGCTTGAGGGCAAGCTCACTACAAAAGAACACCCCTTTTTGCAACGCATATATGCGTTGCTAAAAGTCCGTATATGCGTTGCTAGGGTCTATACCAATGCATAATTATGCTGCCTATGCCGCCGTTGCTAGGGGCTATTGCAACGCTTATATATGCGTTGAAAACCCTATTAATAACCGTTGCTAAATTGCAACGGATATTTATAGGCTACAACAACGCTTACATGTGTTTGTGCCGCCATGGGCAGCTTACCTCTAAAGCTTGTTGCAACATTTAGATTCTAATTGTGGCAACGCTTATATGCTAAAAGAAATTAACCATTGGAAAAAATAATAATTAATATTTATTTGGAGCCAAATAAATATGTACAGGATGCTAATGCGCATTTGAAACTTTTCCGATCATCCAAGGCACACACATAGGAAATAAGCACAATTAGGTCTATATTAAAACAAATATTCACATTATAGAGTAGCATCCACAAATTAATTCATCACATAATCGTGGTTCAAACATTTTTGCTATGATAGTAAGATATATACAAAGGAATCCTCTTAAATCAAAGTCATGACAGATCTTGATCCAAAGAAAATGAGAAGCAAAGCACTAATTTCAATGGAAGCCCTCACATCCTCAATTAGTCATGCTTCTTTGGTCCCAAACGAAAACAAAATGGAAAGAAAATATTCGGGGCAAGTCAATCGAACCAACATTAATTATTTTCGAGGTACTATATTCAAACTATATTCAACATTAATCGGAATAATCACAAGAAGCTAAACAACATAGTAAACTTAGCGACAAAATCAGCAAGCAATACCAAAGCGACCATCAACACCGATAAGTAGCTCAAGCTCCATTTCTATAGCTTTCAAAGAATGAATATGCACTTGAAATTTTTGTTCATCTTTTCAAGCCGCAAGCTATCTTCGAAACCGATGAGCAGCAATGATTAACCAGATGATTGATGAACTGCAAGAAATAAGAAATATCTACATGACACTTAATTTGGCAGAGGTCGGTTTGCCGCAATAATCGAAAGTGCCCGTAAGGTACCCTCTTCTGGCGGCTTATGTAGCATTCCCCGGCGCAGAACCTTCAAATTATGATCCCCTAGAAGGTCATAGTTAGGAACAAGCAATGCTATTGGCTCGAGGTGAAAAACACTTTCAAATGCTCATAGAGTCATGACAAGACCACACCTTGCAAAATATTTGTGCCCTCAAGTTGAGCAAGGTTGGCACATAGGCTTGTAATAGTCTAAAGAAAGGTCAATAATAGAGAACATTAACTTTTTATACCATCTAGCAAATAAAACTAATGTTGTAGATAAAGTATAAGATAGATAAATGGACAACAAAGACAACAGAAATTTGGCTAGAGATAGAGGTAAAAGAATGTATAGGAACTATGAATGAAGGACCCCGCTTCCAAATAGACAAATCACCATGAGCACGTGGCTGTAGTTTCATCTTTAGGGAAACCTTTAGCTTCATTGTTCATTCATTTATTTACTTCATCAAACAGCCATGAGCTCATGATATTACAAAGGTGTCAACGAAAAACATCTCCGCCTTTTGTCTTATATTCTGTTATGTGGCCAGAGTCTGTGACATCCTATGGATAAAGCACATGATGCTTGATGGGGATAGAACATTAGCCCAAGGTGTCAAGCAATGCAACTTAACAAACCAAGCACTCATGGAGAAAACTTTATGGGTGTTCATGATATATCAAGAACCAAAATTATTGTACATACTTTACCTCGGATAAACACTTCGCACTTGAAGGAAAGATCCTTAAGTTCTTCAAAGAAGTTCGAGTTTCTCCTCCGGTAATGAAATGAGCAAATCCACAATAGCACACATAAATAAGAAATGAAATGATAAAAATAATTTAAAAAAGACATGTCAAAAGCTTCATTGCAAGACTACCATACAATAAGCAAACAATCCATACAACCTAAACATTCAGAGATTCTCCTAAAATGGTTTAGTGCTTTCGGTAGATTTTGTTCAAACTCTACTTGTTATGTCAAAACTCAAGCAAGTAAAATTGTAAAAAATAATCGTGGCACCATGAAACCAAGAAGTTCCGCTTTAGAGGTGGCCAATAAGGATCATACCATGTTCTCAAAAGTTTCATCCTCAAATAATGATATCATGCTACTTCAATATCTGACCTCTTTCAAAAGGAATTAGTCCACTCAAAGAAATTGTGATTACTCATGTCCTACATACCTTAGAGAATGAATGTCCCGGTGAATATATGACTGCTGGGATGCCACTTGAGATCTCAAAGACGAGAGTATAGCCTCCTCCTTAGCATATTCTACTTGTGCTTCTATGTACCGCCTATTACTTTTAGCAAATCATAACAAATGAGCAAAGATCAAGACAAGAGTTGTTTGAGAACTTGATGTCCATTGGAGAAGAACAAACTGATAAGTCGAGCTCAAGACTTAATTACTTAGAAAACTCAAATAAATAATGACTTATTCTCAATAGAAGATAAAGTGAATTAAACTTTAAAATAGATATGTACCAAGAACTTCTTGAATTAAGAATCATAAAAATTATCAGGGGCTGGGATGTGTGTTAGAAGCCATACTTTATAATTTTTCCGATGGTAAAACAATTAAGAGAATTCCTAAATATCAAGATGAGATAATTTGCAAGAGTAAGCCAAAAATAAATAAATAAGCAACAACGAAAGACCAATAGACACTTAGAGGTAATAGCAAAGTTATAATATTGAAAGAGCAGATATTTCTGTTTTTTCTCTATGAAATACATTTGCTTATACAGTTAAAACTTACCAAGTAGGAGCACTAGTCTAAGTGCGTAAAGCCAAGAGTACTTCACCCCAAATCCAAATCTGAAACCACAAGCAAGAAAGCACAATTGTCATTGGACAAGACTATACAAGCATGTGAAATGGTTGCGCTTAAGTTCCTCCGAGAGAAGCAAAACCACATGATCATGATGGTGGACATTTTTCATATTCGCCATGTCTAATAAGTAATGAATTGTATCGATATGGCGGGTTTTGCAAAACCGTTAGAACTACAACCTGTGAATATGATTCTTGTTAGCAATGTTCTAGGAAGTCCTGTCTCATCCTGCAGATTTATCTTTAGTAAGTAGACCAGCAATTCCAAAATATACATGCAAATATTCTAGAAGCCTACCGTAACGCACATAAGAACACCTACACAACAAACCTAGTGCCGGATTTGTTTGCAGGATCACTTAACAAACACTTGAATGGCGAATTCAAGGTTGGAAGCCTTGATGCCCGAAAGTGACTAAAGGAAACTTGAACACCGATATCGTAAGATGTACCGCCATATAATTATAAGGACACCGAAATTCGAATAAATATGTACAGATGCAATTTGTACAATTTGTCAGAATACTCCACAAAAAACTCATCAAAATAGAAAAGCATTTATCAACAAATTGTAGAGAAGTGTGCATCAATGCATTCCACCATGGGCTTGAAAACATGCCCTCTTGGAGAGTAACCATACTCATTAGAATAAGAGTAAACAGCTGGGTATTGTTTTTGAACTAGGTACAAAGCTAACTTTGTCTCTCTCAGTACTCAGATTCTTGCTATTTCTTTATTGGCTAACCTAAAACCTCTCGCTAACTCTTGGACAAACACTAAACCCGAGATATCTCAGACCAAGTATGTCGTAGAAAGGTTAAACATATTGCGCCTTAACAGCTTTTTACTCATCGCATTTCCATGGGAAAAAACCTAACGGGATAATAGTATTTATTTCTTAGCACACTTGTCAGATTAATCGCTTGTGTATTAATTATAAAAGCACCGATGCAATAATTATAAAAGCAATCGATGCAAGAATTAGAATCGGGACATGTGTACACTTGTCAGATTAATTATAAAAGCATCGATGCAATAATCCTAAACCGATAAATCATTTTGAAATCAATTTAGCGACTTGGTAAATACCTTGGGCATTCAACTCATTATCATTTTCGCTATCGAATTGGTCTTCTCCAAGATTAGGATGATGATCGATGTCGCAACACTTTTCATGGACTTTTTGCCCAATATGCTCCTTTGACAAATACTCGCCATGGCTTTGAATGATGTGCTTTCTCCTACCCCCGCCATGTCCATCGCACATTTACATCAATTAAAAGAATCCACAAATGAAATGATCATCAATATATAATTGACTAGATACGATCTGAGAGGACTACGAGCATTCAATAGTTATGACAAACAGTAAAAAGTACTTCAACATAAAGTAATAGCTCTCCGAGTTGAAAGCTCTAAATTTCCTCCGGGTGTACCGATCAAAAATCACCCAAAATCCTCGCAACCTCAACGCATTCTTGATATTGCAATAATAGGTGTCCTAAAGCACGCCTCAGATTTTTCATACCGTAAGAATGGTGTGAGATCGTGAGAAAATAATTACCAAAGATAGCTAGGCTACTAACCGGTGCCGCAAGGAGATAATAATTATGTCGTGTGATACAAAACTACCATATTCTCGATTGCCGAGGAACGTAACCAAGGATCATTTATCTCACCTTCCTATCAACTTTCTTCTCGCATTTTTATCACCTCCATTGGCCATTCAAAGAACCAGCTTTTGGAGTTCATCTTTGACTTAATGGTTTTTTTGGTCAGCAAATGCTACATGCAATCATAATTTTTCATCGTGCAAACATGTCTTCCAAGAATTGTATATGCAAAACATTAACTACCCAACTATTTTAGCACTCCTAGTGTTTCAAACATATATGCACACTCAAAATGCCAACAATAGCATGAGTCGGAAAAGCTTGAGCAAAATAACCACCAAAGATGCAAGAGGACATTAATAGTAAGAACCATTATTATCCATAAAGAAATAAGAAGATGCTTGTTGGTATGAAGCAATTTCTGTTGAGATAATCTTGTTCTAGTTTACTTCTTGTTTTTCAGCTTTGGTTCAGAGTTGGTGGTCAAAAGTATTAAGTCAGGTTCAGAGTTGGTTCAGAGTTTACTTCCTGCCCAGCGCAATACTTTTGCCTGTTGTCGGTTTTTTGGTGTGTTTTGCAGGTTGTCTGTTTTGCCGTTGCATAGTGTATTGCAGGCAATTATCAGAGACTGGAGGTGATCGGCTGCAACAATTTCTGTATTTTAGGAATACAAGCCCAATAGCAATTTGTATTGCGCCCAACCTTGTAAAGGAGTCGAATGGTGGCAGCAGCATTTTCCGGCTTGCGTTCAATCAGAAACCCCTGCAACAAGACAATTTATAATGGGTCTCAGATCAGAAACCTAAAGCAATGGACACAACCTAAAATAATTTACCAACAATACTTAGTTATGTTCAAACAAAATGAGCAAAAATGCTAACACTGACTCATGGATCATGGTAGGCACCGTGGTCCTCCTAGGGTGCGAGCCGCCGCCGCCGTGGTCCTCCTAGGGTGCCAGCCGCCGGCCTCCACGCAGATCAAGGCACTCACGGATGAAGGACCGCCGTCGTCCTCCTTAAGTCAGGCGAACAGGAGTGCCTCCGCCGCCACAACTCGCCAAGAATCAGGAATAAGCAGATCTCCGGGTGGTTGGGCGACAAAGGGAGGCCAGAGCTCACGTTTGTTTAGGCAGAGCCACGGAGGTTTGGTGTCTCTGCATGCTGGGGGTCCGCAGCGAAAAATTTAGGTATTATGTAAAAAATTAGAGGGAAAACAGAATAGGATAGAGAAAAAGAGGGAAACTCAATCAAGGGGAGTCATATGGCGCCCATTAAAAATAATTTTAAGAATTTACTTTGTGTTAGTAATCAGATTTAGAAAATGCATTATGTAATTCAAATAAATTTGATTTGTAAATTTGATCCAAAAAGTGAAGATTTGTCATTCAAATAAATTTGATTTGTAAATTGATAGCAAATTATAACTTGAATTGTCGATAGTGCCGCATTTACGATGAAAGCTTAATTAGAATGTGCCGACTTCCATTATATTTTCAGATACGCCACGTAATGAATTCCTATGGCAAAATTTGTGTGGCATGTTAGCAAAGGCATATGAGAGTTCTCAAGTGAAATTTTTAGCTCAATTCGATATCAAATGCTAGCTTGAATTGCTAAATAGTGCCGCAAGATGAAAACGAAATAGAATATGCTTTGAGTTCCATTATTTTTCCTATGTGCCACGGACGGAATTCTCATGCTAATTTGTGTGGCATGTTATTAGTGCAAATGAGAGTCCTCCGTGAAAATTTTAGCTTATTTCAATAGTAAATGCATGCTGCAATTGCCAGGTAGTGCCGCAAAATGAAAACTTAAAAGAATATGCTGACTTCCATTATATTTCGTATGCGCCACACAATGAATTCCTGCGATGAAATTCTGTGGCATGTTCGCAGTGCAAATGAGAGTTCTCTGTGAAATTTTTAGCTCAATTCGAAATCAAATGCTAGCTTGAATTGCTAAATAGTGCCGCAAGATGAAAGCGAAATAGAATATGCTGACTTCCATTATTTTTCCTATGTGCCACGGACGGAATTCCTGCGGCGAATTTATGTGGCATGTTATTAGTGCAAATAAGAGTCCTCCGTGAAAATTTTAGCTTATTTCAACAAGAAATGCATAACGCAATTGCCGTGTAGTGCCGCAAAATGAAAACTTAATAGAATATGCCGACTTCCATTATATTTTCAGATATCGCCACACAATGAATTCCTACGGCTAAATTCTGCGGCATGTTAGCGAAGGCAAATGAGAGTTCTTCGTGAAATTTTTAGCTCAATTCGATATCAAATGCTAGCTTGAATTGGTAAATAGTGCCGCAAGATGAAAGCAAAATAAAATATGCTGACTTCCATTATTTTTCCTATGTGCCACGGACGGAATTCCTGCGGCGAATTTATGTGGCATGTTATTAGTGCAAATGAGAGTCCTCCGTGAAAAGTTTAGCTTATTTCAATAGTAAATGCATACTGCAATTGCCAGCTAGTGCCGCAAGATGAAAACTTAATAGAATATGCTGACTTCCATTATATTTCGTATGCGCCACACAATGAATTCCTACGGCGAAATTCTGTGGCATGTTAGCAGTGCAAATGAGAGTTCTCCGTGAAATTTTTAGCTCAATTCGATATCAAATGCTAGCTTGAATTGCTAAATAGTGCCACAAGATGAAAGCGAAATAGAATATGCTGAGTTCCATTATTTTTCCTATGTGCCACGGACGGAATTCCTGCGGCGAATTTGTGTGGGATGTTATTAGTGCAAATGAGAGTCCTCCGTGAAAATTTTAGCTTATTTCAACTGTAAATGCATGCTGCAATTGCCAGGTAGTGCCGCAAGATGAAAACTTAATAGAATATGCTGACTTCCATTATATTTCGTCTGCGCCACACAATGAATTCCTGCGGTGAAATTCTGTGGCATGTTAGCAGTGCAAATGAGAGTTCTCTGTGAAATTTTTAGCTCAATTTGAAATCAAATGCTAGCTTGAATTGCTAAATAGTGCCGCAAGATGAAAGCGAAATAGAATATGCAGAATTCCATTATTTTTCCTATGTGCCACGGACGGAATTCCTGCGGCGAATTTATGTGACATATTGTTAGTGCAGATAAGAGTCCTCCGTAAAAATTTTACCTTATTTCAACAGTAAATGCATACTGCAATTGCCAGGTAGTGCCGCAAGATGAAAACTTAATAGAATATGCCGACTTCCAATATATTTCAGATATCGCCACACAATGAATTCTCATGAAATTGCGTGGCATGTTAGCAAAGGCAAATGAGAGTTCTCCGTGAAATTTTTAGCTCAATTCGATATCAAATGCTAGCTTGAATTGCTAAATAGTGCCGCAAGATGAAAGCGAAATAGAATATGCTGACTTCCATTATTTTTCCTATGTGCCACGGACGGAATTCCTGCGGCGAATTTATGTGGCATGTAATTAGTGCAAATGAGAGTCCTCCGTGGAAAGTTTAGCCTATTTCAACAGTAAATGCATACTGCAATTGCCAGCTAGTGCCGCAAGATGAAAACTTAATAGAATATGCTGACTTCCATTATGTTTTGTATGCGCCACACAATGTATTCCTGCGGCGAAATTCTGTGGCATGTTAGTAGTGTAAATGAGAGTTCTCCGTGAAATTTTTAGCTCAATTCGATATCAAATGCTAGCTTGAATTGCTAAACAGGCCGCAAGATGAAAGCTAAATAGAATATGCTTTGACTTCCATTATTTTTCCTATGTGCCACTGGACGAAATTCTACTGCGTAATTTGTGTGGCATGTTATTAGTGCAAATGAGAGTCCTCCGTGAAAATTTTAGCTTATTTCAATCAGTAAATGCATGCTGCAATTGCCGTGTAGTGCCGCAAGATGAAAACTTAATAGAATATGCTGACTTCCATTATATTTCAGATACCACACAATGAATTCTCGCGTAAATTCGTGTTATGTTAGCAAAGGCAAATGAGAGTTCTCTCGGAAATTTTTAGCTCAATTCGATATCAAATGCTAGCTTGAATTGCAAAATAGTGCCGCAAGATGAAAGCTTAAATAGAATATGCTGAATTCCATTATTTTTCCTATGTGCCACGATGGAATTCTGCGCGAATTTATGGCATGTTATTAGTGCAAATGAGAGTCCTCCGTAAAAATTTTACCTTATTTCAACAAAGAATGCATCTTGCAATTGCCACTAGTGCCGCAAGATGAAAACTTAATAGAATATGCTTTGACTTCCATTATATTTCAGATGCGCCACACAATGAATTCTCGCACGTAAATTTCGGCATGTTAGTAGTGCAAATGAGAGTTCTCCGTGAAATTTTTAACTCAATTCGATATCAAATGCTAGCTTGAATTGCTAAATAGTGCCGCAAGTTGAAAGCGAAATAGAATATGCTGACTTCCATTATTTTTCCTATGTGCCACGGACGGAATTCCTGCAGCGAATTTGTGTTGCATGTTATTAGTGCAAATGAGAGTTCTCCATGAAAATTTTAGCTTATTTTAACAGTAAATGCGTGCTGCAATTGCCAGGTAGTGCCGCAAGATGAAAACTTAATAGAATATGCTGACTTCCATTATTTTTCGTATGCGCCACAGATTGAATTCATGCGACGAAATTCTGTGGCATGTTAGCAGTGCAAATGAGAGTTCTCTGTGAAATTTTTAGCTCAATTCGATATCAAACGCTAGCTTGAATTGCTAAATAGTGCCGCAAGATGAAAGCGAAATAGAATATGCTGACTTCCATTATTTTTCCTATGTGCCACGGACGGAATTCTCGCCAATTTGTGTGGCATGTTATTAGTGCAAATGAGAGTCATCCGTGAAAATTTTAGCTTATTTCAACAAAGAAATGCATGTCGCAATTGCTCGGTAGTGCCGCAGATGAAAACTTAATAGAATATGCCGACTTCCATTATATTTCAGATATGCCAGTAATGAATTCCTGCGATGAAATTCTGTGGTATGTTAGCAGTGCAAATGAGAGTTCTCCGTGAAATTTTTAGCTCAATTCGATATCAATTGCTAGCTTGAATTGCTAAATAGTGTCGCAAGATGAAAGCTTAATAGAATATGCTGACTTCTATTATATTTCTTATGCGCCACATAATGAGTTCCTGCGGCGAATTTGTGTGGCATGTTATTAGTGCAAATGAGAGTCCTCCGTGAAAATTTTAGCTTTTTTCAACAGTAAATGCATGCTTCAATATCCAGATAGTGCCGCAAGATGAAAGCTTAATAGAATATGCCGACTTCCATTATATTTCTTATCGCCACATAATGAGTTCCTGCGATTTAATTTGTGTGAATGTTATTAGTGCAAATGAGAGTCCTCTGTGAAAATTTTAGCTTTTTGACAAGAAATGCATGCTTCAATTGCCGTAACCGATAGTGATGAGGACTATCATTTCTTACAAAGAAGTGATTATGATAATACCTTTATTACAACCACAATTCAGAATCAGCTTTTAGAGAATCTAAAACTAAAACAAACAAGCCCTTAATCTATTTTCGATGCCCTTAATCTCCACTCCTTTACTATGAAAGTATATACAGTTATATTTTATCATTTTCAATAATAAGCTACAATAGAGAACAAATGAATGGATAATTAAAATTATACAGTTATATTTTATCATTTTCATAATAAACTAATCAATAAATAATTTTAACTATATAGTGAAATTTAATCGTCTGGAAAATTTACAAATCAAGCAAAGTTAGAGAGAGACTTAACCTTACATCTTATCCTCCTCTGGACCGCTCCTCTCTCTGGCTCGGCCTCAGCGCCTTCCATCCCCGTCGCTGCCGCCCCTCCCCGTCGCCGCCTCCTCCACGCAGCGGCAGCGGCTCCCCGACCCCGGCGCCCGTCGGCCGCCGCCCCTGCCTGGAGGGCCGTGCCGTCCTTACTCCCAGTTCCCGCACGCCACCCCCGCCCTGCGCAGCGACGCCCGTCAGCCGCCCGCCCGCCCCCGGCGCCTGGAGTCCGCCGCCCCTGCCTGGAAAATATCCTCCATCTGAGAGGGCTTGCCTCGAGATCGGCAAAGTCGGCAAGGTATGATAGTCTGGACTCTGGAGCCAGAACTCAATATTTTTTCTTGCGATTTTGGACCGATTCATTCTGGGTTGGACGTTAGATTACGAAGTTAGGCATGGAGAAATTTGTCCGAGTAAATGGTTTGTTCATGCGGTGGTTGATTTACGAGAATGGAAAAAAAGTGGAACAAATTTGCACTCCGTCCTGGAATGGTTTGGTTGAAGAAGCTTATCTGGCATGTATATGCATCTTACAGTGAGGAAAAGAACGAACTTTGATAAATTTGCTAGCTTTTAAGCAGAACTACTTGCAAAATACTAGAATCGAATTAGTGGATTTTGTATGTGCTTTGTATCCGGAAATAAGTATGTTGCAATCATGAAACAGTTTTAAGTTTTTATAATTTGAAGAAAGAGACCTCATTTAGGAATGCCATTTATTTGGGTGTTTGTGTTATAGGTATTTGACCAAAAGTATAATTTGGCAGTCCTATAGTTTTTCTGCTCTAGGATTCCAGTTCTGGCCTATTGGAATCCTCTCCCAGCAAATGGATTTTTTTCTTCCCCAATGAGAATTAGGATGTTCACTGAGATTTATTAATCAATTCACTGTAGCCTTAGTGTGGTTAGTTGCTTACTGTTCTTCTATTGTGTGGAGATATTGTGACTTTGCTCATAGTTAGAAACTTATAATCTTGAACGTCAGCAATAATTTAAATTTGTTCAGTGCCTTAGTTCTATTGGAAAAAATGCAAGCAAAAGGTCCCAGTTCTATTTTCTTTGTTACTGAACCTTTGCAATTTTTGTATTACGATTCCATGGAATTGGAATCTGGACTGATTTAAGGATACTGACATTGTTTGTCAGTTCATTGCCTATCCAAATGGAATTACAATTGTTTTCTTCGGTTTCCTTTGAGAGCATCTTGCAGTATATGATTAAAGAAAACATAGTTGCAATTTATTACATTTCATAGTAACTGTCATAGTACCTCTAAAAAAATTGTGATAATAGTATTTCACAAGATTTTTGTACTTGTCGTGCTATCGGTTAAAGTAAGTTGGTTCTCTGGTCATTAGATATGTGTTTAGAAATGTATGTGCTTCAATTGTTGATGTTCGTCCGATGGACGAAAATGTAACTTATCTCTAGCCAAAAAAAAAACAGACCCATATGATTTTTTTATATACTAGAAGATTATATCTCCCGGCCTCTACGCATATGATGTATATATAGAAAAGAAAAAAACCGAAGAAAATATTGGATCCACTCCTATACCGTTTACAGCCAATCACCAATTAAAACTAGCAAAATTACATTAAGCAAAAATATTGAATGTTCTTGAAGGATGCCAAAAGGAGAGCAACTCTTCCTCATACATGCATGTATTTGAATATCCAGAGCATTGAATTAAAATGTATTTCTTATAAATTTTAGTGATATAATGTCGTCTAGAAACGAAGGGTTTGCTTCTAGTGTGAGATTTGTGCAATGGCAAGTTAAAAAATTACAGTTGCTATTTTTATTGTGGAATTAACAACAAATTTATTTTAATAGTTGCACAATGGATTTGGGAATGATCAAGCTTCTTTTCTACTTGTCGTAAAGGTTCTCTTTCGATATGTTGCTGGTGTAGAAGGGTTTGTTGAATTTGCATTTAAAGATAAGCCTGAAGGCACCAAGATTTATTGCCCATGTCAGACATGCGTGCACACTATTGTACTAGCAAGGGATGAGATATATGCGTATTTGGTGTGCAATGGGATACTTGAGAATTATGATCAATGGGATTTTTAGGGTGATACTTCAGTGCAACACACTCATAATCAGGAACCAAATTGTCATAGTGATCAAAGGCAAGTTAATATCGGGCAACTGATTCATGATGCATTTGAGCATATGTATGATGACATACCTATGACTGATGGCAATGCACCTGCCAAAGGATCAAAGTTAGAAGCACAAAAGTTTTATAAACTGGTAGAAGATTCAAAAAAGCCTTTATGGAGAGGTTGTGAATTGACACATCTAACTTTGTGAATACAATCAGATTTTTTGTGTTCTTTTGGATTTTCTGTTTATATGGCGAAATTGGATTTCTTTAGGTCTAATGGAGTTGTATATGGGACTTAATTTTTTTTAAAAAAATTATTTTCTCATTAATTCCGTCTGCTTTGCATGCAGGCAGAGGAAGCTAAAATTGCCCAGGAGATCTAGAAGGAACGAGAGAAAGATGGAAAGGACACAGAACTGGAGAAACACAAAATTATGGTGAGCTAATTCCTTCCGACCAGTTTTCTTATATAATTGATTTTAGGGTTATCTTTTGACCTCTTGTGTTTCTGATGCCATTCAGATAGCTTCTCCGATTATTTTGGTTCATATCGTTTTTTGCCTACAGACTACTGTAGGACGGGGATACCGGTAACTCTCATGGTGATCCACTTGGCCCTGCTTTGAATAATCCCAATGCTGATGCTGAGAAAAAAAAGAACTGAACGCAGTTTGATGAATCAGATGCAACCGTAGTAAATTCCAAGTTCCAATAGCAGCAGTGACTCTCTAAATTATAATGAATCAGATGCAACCATTGGAAGATTTAGCATTAATATTAGTTGTGAGTCTAAATTTTCAAACTTCCCTCACTAGTATACACATCTATTTAGGATAGAGGGAGTATCTTGCTTCTTCCTGTCTTCTTTTCCTTTTGGTTTTTGTTCTGATTACCTGGGACAAATGTGAGATAATACCACTGTCTCCAATTGATCAATTGTCGTGTATGAAACAAGGAAAGGAACATGCACGATCAGCTGTAGAAGGAATGGAACATGCACGATCAGCTGTGCAAATAATTAGAGCCAGATAGACAGGCATTAGTTTTCTGACAGGCATCTCATGCTTACCTAGGTATGCACTTCAGCATAGACAAACTCTAACCATGATATTCTGAAGACTTCATATTGTCTTTTTCCTCTCCCTCCCCCCAAGCAGCATTGGCAGACAATTGTTGTGTTTATGAGTTAATGAGTAGGTAAAGTTGAGGTATGTTTTACTATTTGGAAATTGAACCCTTATTTGAAAGATAATCATTCAGCGTGCAACCTGAACCAAGAATCTCAAGGCTGACACATCAAAGATTTGGCTCATTAGGTCCATGTGTCTTCTTTCTGTGCTTTCAGATTTTGCTCAACAAATCTCTTCTAGGAAGAATATCTATTGTCAAATATCTTTGTTTATCCACTGCCAGCTTTTCTGGTTGTAATCAATAGCATGTTTTCTGGAGTCTATTTGCTGTGGAGAATTGCTCTTTCTAGATGCAATATAGATGCTGTTACATTGTTGTCCAAATCAGTAGATCCCTCCCAGCAACATGGAGAGTTCTTTCCTGTTTAGTTTTTCAGGGTCATCATGAATCAGAATATGTGAAAGCTCTTGTTTGTTTTGTTACAGAACTAAATCTTGATCAATAGTTCAGTAACCCTGACAAAAGGGAAAAAGGAACAGAACATATAATATTCATATGTGGTTGCGTAAATGCTTACAGGATTACCAAACAATAGAAAAATACTGCCTACTTTTAGCTAAATTCAAACTAGAAAAACTCAAGCATAAGATGTATTTTCAATTTTTCATTCTTTTTCAAGTTGTAAATTATGTTCCAACTGTATTGCAGATAAGAACAGAAGATATGGATCTGATAGCAGAAAGAGGCATTGCTCACACTACAGTGGAAGAGGGGTGGTTTCAGGGCCTGTTCATCCTAGAATATCGAGCGGAAGAAATTCAAAAGGACGATGAAGAAACCAAATGCAGCTATTCGTGATGCAGATGCAACATTACAGGTTTGCACATTCTGTTTATAGTTCATGGATGATAAACCCCGTTCTTGTCCAACTATACACTCATAAGCTAGAGTACTTCCCGTGCGATGTGTCACTCGCTCAGATTAATCCAGATTCTTCTAAAGGATATAAATCACGAGGGATGGCAAAAACTATGCTTAGGAAGTGGGAAGATGCTGCTCACGACCTTCACTTGGCAGCAAAATTGGATTTTGACGAAGAGATCGGTTCAGAGCTTAAGAAGGTAATAGCTATTTACACAGTGTACCCTGGAAAAGTAGAGTATGGAGAAGAACACTGGCCCCCTGTCCATTATAGAAAGGATGTGTCTCAGACATGCATTCCATTTTACAGGTTGAACCCAATCTACATAAAATTGAGGAACACAAGAGAAAGTATGAACTCTTGCGTAAAGAGAGGGACATGAAAAAAGCCAACATGGAAACACAATGTAAACAGGCTGAGGAGGTAATTATATTTGCAAATGGTTGTTGCTACATTTCTTCTTGTGTCAGGTTACACATACAAACATACTGGGCTGATAAAAGTAGGAAGCTCTCTACAAAGCTGATCTCCTTTGTGTTTCAAGTTTTTACCATTAAGACTAAAACTCATTTGGTCCAACTTTCAAACCATGACAGATGTTTGTCGTACTGTCTTAATCCGTTCAACCAGTCAACCACTGTATATTAATGTTTCCCTATTCGTTGTTGCGTGCAGATTTCTGCTGCTTTTGCTGTTCTAAAGGATGGTATGTGAGTGGCACACTCAATTTTGGGTGTTTTTACAAGAAAGTAGGTAATGAAGAGATGAAGCTAGTCGGCTATTGTGATAGCGATCTGGCAGGGGATGTGAGCGATCGGAAAAGCACCATTGGCATAGCATATTTCTTGGGATCGAATCTGGTTACCTGGATGTCACAGAAACAAAGGATTGTTGCTCTTTCATCTTGCGAAGAAGAATACATAGCGGCAACAAGCGCAGCATGTCACGGGATTTGGCTAGCACGGTTGATGGGGAGCATCTAGAGGAAGCAAGCTAAGAAGTTTGAGCTGAAGATCGACAACAAGGCCGCGATTTCATTGAGCAAAAATCCGGTGTACCATGAAAGGAGCAAACACATAGATACGGGGTATCACTTCTTGAGAGAATGCATGGAAGATGGAATGATTGAACTCACGCATGTCAGGATGGAAGAACAGAAGGCCGATGCATTGACAAAAGCACTCGGGCGAGTGAAATTTCTTGAAGCAAGACAGAAATTGGGTGTGATAAATGTGTAGTCTGAACATCAAGTTTAGGGAGGTGAGTGTTGAGTTAAACTTGCTGTTAGAGTCTCAGAGTCATTGAGTTTGTTTCAGATTCTTTACGCTTTGAAGCAGAGTCCCAGGTTACTACGGTTTTCAGCTAGATAAGTATTGTGTCGGATAGTCTCTGAGCTAGCTGGTTGTGATTCTAACTGAGTTGGTTGAGTCGAGTTTGTTGAGGTCTCCAAAAACACATCTGTAACTTAGCTACAAAAGAGTAATGAGATAATCAAAAAAGCTGCGGCGGCATTGCAGCACCAAATTCCTTGTTTTGTTCTTTGTCATGCCGCAGGTGTGTTCTTGAGAGCCGGAGGTCGCTTGGTTCCTTCTCTCGAACTTCATCAGTTCGAGCTTTGCTAACGAGAGCAATGGCTGAAGGGAAACGCCAAGAGAAGATTGTATCGGTGATTTCCAATAAGCTGCCTCTCACAGCTCCGCCGCTCCCCTGCGCCTCCCTCTATCACCACCATTCAACTGCAACACTTCTGTGTCGACGCCCACCACGGCATCCACCGCCGTGCGGTGCTTGATTCACAGCTTGGTTGGTCAACAGAAGGCGATGATCGGCGTTAGGTCTTGGGTTTGAGCCCCAGCTTCTACTTTTCTATTGCAAATATTTTGCTGCACATGGACACGGTTGACTGGAAGCCTACACCACACAGAAAGCCTACACGCAATAAAAAAAACAAAGGTTCGCGCCGGCGAAACAAAAGGGTCTAATAGGATCCGGCCAAAAACAAAGCGATCTACAGATGATTCTTGCAACAATCGACAAATGTTGCCATCGGTTGTTTAACCCTACGGATGATGCTTGCAACGCTTTGCAAGCGTTGCTACACCGTTGCTTGCAACGCATAACACATGTGTTGCTATGTATCCGTTGTTTAACCCTACGGATGATGCTTGCAACGCTTTGCAAGCGTTGCCACCCTGTTGCTTGCAACGCATAACATCATGTGTTGCTATGTATCTCGTTGTTTAACCCTACGGATGATGCTTGCAACGCTTTGCAAGCGTTGCCACCCTGTTGCTTGCAACGCATAACATCATGTGTTGCTATGTATCCGTTGTTAAAGGGGTGTTCCTGTTGTAGTGGCTGTGACTTAACGGGAGGGCAATGTCAGGCCTGAAGCAGGGAGGAAGATAAACAGTGTAGAACCAGCGCTACTTTGTAACGTTTTGCTAAGTCCAGTTAAGGAAGATCGATGGTGGAGATTTAAGGCTTCAAATACAGTGGTAGTTTGACAGGCTACAGTAATTACCGCATTGTTATTGTCGTTTTATCGTTAAAGTTGTTTACCTAGTGAACTGCGTTTCACTTTTACTTCTCTGTTGCTTTACTTATCTGTTGCTTTCGGTTGAGAATGAATATTCTGGATGAATTCTTGAGTATAAAAGATGAAATGGGGAAAGAGGAAAGGAGAATTCCCGCATATCTCTAGTCCTATGTATCTCACTAGTTTATCTGTAGTTTCTTGTTCTGGTGTTTTGGGTTCGGAAATGTGGGATTGTTAATCGTTCTCGTCAAATTTGAGTTCGGAACTCTTGGAGGTCCTGACACCTAGTCCCTTTAAAGCCATCCGAGACCTTGTTCCATGTTCATCATCTATCTCCGTACCTTTTGCTCCACTTGTTCCCGTCAGAGACACCATTGGCCACTGGTGCTTGCTCACCGAATTTTGTTGATCTTCTGCCACCTAAATCTTCACTGTTGTCGCACCTTCGCTAGAACTAAGCGCATCATCGTGTTGCTGGAGTCGAGATCTTCTAGATCCACGAGATTGCATTACCGATTAGCCGCCAAATCATCGAGGTGAGGGTCATCGTCTCCAGGTCCGCTGGAACGCTGTCGTCAGGCCAATGTCGAGAGGTCGCTACTCGCTAGAGCGAAACACTAGCGTTGGGTTGACGTGGCTACCAGGTCAATGCCACGTATGCACCACTTTGTGATGTTTTGCCTGCATGTCGCCGCATGGTGGTCACATCGGCATCGCCACATCATCACCGATGGGCCCACTTGTCAATTGCTCGAGTGGTGTGAACCCGGTCCACCATGAACCTAAGCCAATCCGTGAACCTAGTCTATGAACCCTGGTCCACATATCAGCCAATGAAGAATTTTCCAAATTTGTTTTATTTGGGAAAATGGTTGTTCACTTCAGTATGATGTTATTAATTGATTTTCTTTAGAGAAATAAATCTGGAAAATTTGGATTTTCTATTTTCTATCTTTTCTTTTAATTTGAATCTTTCGGGAACCCGTTCTTTCTCATACATGTTCCGATTGAGGTGATTCAAGTTCTTAAATTTTTAAAAAATAGAGATCTATTTAGTGGTGAATTTTATTTGATTTTTAAAGTTTATTTGTTCTCTAGTTTTTTTTTTTTTTGTGTTTCATCTTGATTTACGTTGGAATCGATGTGCCTGGATCATTCAAGGGTGAAGCATCGACTCAAGAGAAAGATCTAGATCAAGAACATGAGATTTTTCAAGGAAAGTTGTGCTTTGATCATGTTGAACCTGGTTTTGCAACTACTATATTGTTTTAAATTATTGCATTATATATGCTTAGAACTGTGTTCAATTAGTTTGGGATCTAGTTATTCTTTCCAATTGTATTATACCTACCTTGTCATTTGTATGCTATGATTATTTGTTACCCTAGAATAGATAAGTATTAGTTGGTTGCTAATAGATGCTAACATGGGTTGGTTAGATCATAAATAGTATGCTTAGGCATGCAACGGGTTATTGATATCATTTTAAAATATTGAATTCAATTTTACTAATGGAATATGGAAACTATTTATGAAAGGGTATGTCATGTGTTGTCACACAAAGATATTTGATGTTGTTGATGGTATGTATTTCACGATAATCAACTAGAGTGGTAAATGATTTAGATCGGAGCAACTGGTAAGGGGCTATGAGCCACGTGGGCCTATGTGGCATTGGGGTGACATGTTGATATATGAGTGGATGTGAGGTAGTTTCTGTAAATGAATTGTTGGAAGTCTTGTCTCGATCAATTTAAGGATTTAACCTTGCAAGCCATTGAACTAGGCTAATCATGCAACCACCTTGCAAGCCATTGAACTAGGCTACTCATGTAACCACATATCTGGAATCGGACGGACCTAAGTAAGTAAGTTACTGAGTCTTAACATTTGATGTCTCGGGATGATAATCAAACTAGATGTGCGGTTATAGGGAATTTGTGTGTGCAGTGACCTCGCATTTGTCCAATGGTATGTCCATCCTATTCTTTTGCTTTGTGTGGGGGAAGAAATACCGAGTTCAGACTTATCGGGAGGATCAGTGTTAAGATAGAGTTTTCAAAATATTTTGTTATGATTTCCTTAGTTGCACACCTATGGAAGTGTGTTAGACGAACAATATAAGATAGATCATATCATGTGGGTAAAGTGTATAACCTCTGTAGAATATAAATCTGTTCGGATAGCCATGTCCCTGGCTATGGACAATGCTCAAAATTTCAGTCAAGGGTTAGATTTTATAAAATAAGAATTGGGGGGGGGGGGGAAGCTGTGTGTCATTGAATGTTTGGAATATGGTATAGGCTATGTGCCAGTTTACTCTTGAGAATTATATAAAAGTTACTTATTATTCAATTGTAAATACTACTTTATTACAAAATAAACATGTTATCCATTCATTTAGAATAAGCCTTGCATGTAGTTATATTAGAATTGCATTCTGTGCACAACTTGTTGAGTGCTATGTATGCTTAGGCTGAATTATTCTTTTATGATTATTGAGTGTGCAGTATGTGTTGCATGGTTCTAAGGTTTTTGTAAGCAATCATATCAAATTATTAATAAAGATTGCTTAAATTGATACCACATATAGTTTTTAGGTCTTAAATTGATACCACATATAGTTTTTAGGTAAAGCTACCTAAAAACTATCCGTGATGATGTCAGTACATATAATAGACTGTTTTAGCCAAAAACCATCTATGATATCAATTTATACCACAAACAATTTTTGGATAAAACTGTTTGTGATGATATGAGAAGATATCAAATATGGTTTTTAGATAAAACCGTCTATGATATATCCTAGCAATATATAAAACAGAGCTCCAAACCACTTAGTGGTTTTAGGTTTTCTAGATTAGTCTTTGAGGTGAGGGAGTCTGTGAAGTAATCTGGTAAAAGAAGACTGTGGATTTAGAAGAGTGATTATAGATCTATTTGTTCTTGGTAATCTAAGGTTAGCAATTGGTTCTAATTGTATTATATATTCAAGATCTAGCTTGGTAAAGAGAGAATTGTAGATGGTTTAGATCTGCTTGGTAAAGAGTGAATTGAAGATGCTTGGTTTTTATAGAGAGAAGGTTTTACGGATCTAGCATGGTTTATGATTTAAGGTAGGGTTTAGCAGTTAATTTGTACTCCAATTTAAGAATGTGTGTATGTGCATCCTAGTGTACTTTAATATTTAACACTAATTGTTATATGCATAGCATATGTTGGGACCCAAATATGTAAATTCTGACCCTTTATGTACTCATCAATAGTCTAGGATCACGCTAGTGCACACAGGCTCAACATAGGTGAATATCACAATCATACTCTCCGATAACATAATAAATACTTCATCAAATTGAATATAACTGTTAGACGACCTTTGTAACATCCCAAAAATTTGAGTTTTGGTATGTTTTAAATTAAAAATGAACCATTCGTATTTTTTTTCGAATTAACCGAAGCTTAATTTGAATTTTCTAATAATTAAAATATTTAATTAGATTAATCTAAGTATCAAATCAAAGGTTTCCAGTTTTTATTGGGTTCCTTGTGCTTCAAGGAATTTTTCTGTATTTTTGGAGATTTTTCTGAATTTATTTGCTATTTATTTGAATTTATTTGGATTTACTTGAATTTCTGGAATTTAAATTAATTCGGAAAATGTTTTAATTTCCAAAAATCCCTTCAGGCCGAAATTGCCTCCGGCCCGCTCCTGTTCATTTCCGACCCGGCCTGTTGTCCCCGCCGAAACCCTAGGCTCCAGCCGATCCCCGCCGTTGGATCTTGATCCAACCCTCGCCAGTTACGCCAGCCGCCCGCTTGGGAACCCTAGCCACGGAGACCCAGCCACGACGCCGCCTTCAAGTTTTCCGCTGCCCGCCTCCCAAGACTTTAAAGCCGCCGCTTTTGCCCGAGGTTCGCCACTTCTCCCGCACTGCCGCCTCGTTTCGTCAACCGACGCTGCTGCCACCGTGGAACGAAGCTCGCCAAGCGCGCCACCACCCGCTCTTTCTCCACTGCTCGGCGCTCGGCCGCCCTCCGCCTCCACCGGCAGACGCCTCAACTCACCTCAAGCCCTCTTTTGATCCGCTATTTTTCGTCCGATTCGCCGCCCATCACCGCGCCGGTGTCGTCTTCTCCGCCTCGGTGAGTTGCGCCGCCGCCTCGTCGTCACCCTCCATCGCTCAACCTCACCGCCGATCGTTAACTAAGGCACCAGATTGAGCCATGTCTCCCCCGATTCAGATCCCGCAGCCCATCCGATTCGAGCTAACGCCGGATTTCGCCAAGGGTCAACCCGCCTATGTCGCGTCATCATCCGCTACCGCCACATCGCCATGTCACCCTAGCCGCCACGTGGTATGCCACGCCGCCGTGGTCTCGCCGATCACCAAGGACGCCTCGGTGCTCGGTCTACCATGTATCAGGTTAATCGACGCGGTCGGGCCCCACCCACAAAGGAATTTTTTCCTTTCCTCTCGTTTTCGAAATGAGAAATTCCAGCCAATCGAAGTGACACGTGTCACCTTGTGAATTTCTCTGATTTTCTCTCAATTAAATCTTCCAAGGCCTGCTCTCCTTCGTCCGAACTCCGATTGAGCCGATTCAAATTTCTAAATTTTTGTAAAATCGAGATCTACATTACAGAGCCATTTATTTTCAATTTTGAGCTTGTTTTCTCCTCTGTTTTGTATTTATTTGGTTTCGTTGCTTTATTTTCCGGTAGACGCGAATTCCGAAGGAGCGAACGGAGACTTCGAAGACCAAGAATCAGCACTTGAACAACAAGGCAAGTCGTAGACCTTTGATCATATTGAACCCATGTTTGCAAAAGTACTTTATTTTATACAATTGCATGCTATTTGTGTAAAAATGCTAGTTTACGGGAGTAGCTATTTACCTGTTTGAGTATGCCCCCTCTGATTATTGGTATGCCGGGTATCCATTGTTAACCATAGGTTGGGACATTATTAGTTGGACAATCATAGTACCAAGATTGGGTTATCGAGCTATGCTTAGCCATGCTTAGTTGTCCGATGGGATTCATATCACCTGTGAGCTAATGTTAATCTTGACTTAATGAGATATTGAATTGTGACTGTTGACCACTGTTGTAAAACTTGTTGTACCAAGGCAGGGGATGCCATTGGTTTTGGGTTGAACAAAATGTTTTCCCTCGGGCAATTGATCGTGCAGTAAAGGGGGTGCTATTTAGCACATTGGAATGTGGCTGTCTTGCCTGAGACAATTTAAGGACTTAATTTTGTGCGCCATTGAACTGGGCCTAACCGTGCAACCACAAGTCCGGTATGGGACGGACCTAGCTGATTAATTTGCAATGTCCAGACTTGAGTATTGCCAGTTGTTGGTGTGGGGTCCAAGATGGACGGGTAGACTCACATGGCTCAAGAGGGGGCCCCGAGGGGCGAAACCTTAGAGGGCAGTACTGGGTTTAGACATGCATTGTAAAGGCTTTGTAGTGATCTCTCTGCCGACACACCAAAGTAAGTGTGTTCTTAGCGCTTGGCATTAAGGGATGATCATGTCTTGTGGGTAAAGCTGTACAACCTCTGCAGAGTGTAAACTATTCGAATAGCCGTGTCCGCGGTCATGGACAAGCCCGGGGATTTCACACGGGGTATAGAGTATTTTCTTGAAATGTGGAATGGTTGGGATGTGAACGGGGAGTTCACTGTTGTTTTGTTGTCTCAAGCTATACTGTTGAATTGTGTGGTTGATAATTGTTTCGAGTGATGTAGGGTGATGCCTCGTCATTCTGTTCATGTTGTCTACCATTGATTTATCAGATTATTTATTATTGTTTTATTCAAACTGCCTTCAATCTATTTAGTGTATTTAAATTCAAGTTATTGCTTTCTGCAAATGAACCATATAACTATCCTTTGTCAAGCCGTGCATGAATATATTGCATCATTTCCCTACGGCTTGTTGAGTACGTTTGTACTCACGGCTTTATGCCCTTGTTGTTCAGCTTGTCGAGGAAGGACCGTAATGAGTATCAAGAGGAGGAGTACTATGAAGACTACGCCGACTAGGAGGCGCTTCTGCATTTATTGCCCGTGGCATGTCGAATGGCCCAAGTTATTTTATTTCACGCTGCAACAGTTTTTATTTGTTTCCTTAAGCCAAGAGGTATTGGTGTATGAACCTTGACTATAAGGTCGTTTGCTTTATTCAATAATAATTCGTTCTTCTTAGTTATTTCGATGTATGGAATGATATGTCATCTATGTTTCCACTGTGTGCACTAGCGTGATCCTGGACTAGTGCGGTATACACAGAGGGTTTCGGATTTGCATATCCAGGTCCCGACAACCTTATGGTTTGCCTTACATGAATGTGCCTCACAGGCTAAGACTGAAAATAAACAAACTATAGTGGAATAAAACTTATTCGTAGCAACCTTTCAATTTGTTACAGGCAACTGACATGGTTCACACCCTAATTGTCTGCATCCTCTGGAACTCCTCAAAAGCAGGCGTAGTCTCCTCTCCAATTGGTTATGTTTTGTTGCAAGAAGTGAGTACATAAAGCACTCAACAAGTCGTGCATATAATGCAAATATATTTTACTATATGCATGGCTTATTACAAAGGAATGGCTGACATGGTCAATTTGCAATAAAACAACATTTGTGAAAGAATAACATAAATAGATTATAAAGACATTAAAACAAGTAATAACAATAGTAAATTTCTCAGTTATTTCACAAATAAACCAACTCATAACAATAGGCATCCAGCCTCCATTAATTCCCACATTTGTTTTAATAAAATATAACCCTTGACTGTAATCATTGAGCAATACTCAATACCATGAGTATAGCTATTCAAATAGGTTTAACACTCTGCAAGGTTATACACTTTACCCACAAGATACAATCATACAACACAAAGGCGAGTGATTATAACAAAACCTTCCTAATGCTCTGTCTAAACCCAATACTGCCTACTGAGGTTTTAATGCTGGTGTGACTAGTTACCACATCTAGGACCCCCCTCTTGTACCATGTGAGTCTATCCATACACCTAGAACCCACACCACCATGACAATACTAAAGCCTAGACATAACAAATTAATCAGCTGGATCCTTCCCATACTAGACTTGTGGTTGTATGAAAGATTCGGTTCAAATACTTATAAGATTAAGTCCTTAATTGATAAAGGCAAGACTAATCTAAAATCATCATCACCATAAACCATCAAATACTATTAAAAACAATGAGACCGCCAAAATGTCACATTGGTCCACCACAAGTCTTGCCACTTGCCTCAATCTAAATCATTTTACCACCTCAGTTGTTTACCATGCACCATGTGTCATCAACAATAATAACATTGTGTAACAATACTCGATACATAAGTTAATAAACATGTTCCATAGTCATTAGGCAAGATTAATTATTTCCACATAAAATGATAACTCATTGCACAGCTAAGCATATTATACGTGTTCTAACTACCCATATTGGTAGTTAGTAGTTACCAATTATTAAGAACCGTACTAGGGTGAAAAATGAAATACGGCATATAAATGACAAGGTGGAAATAGTTCAATTTGGATGAATAGTTAATCCTAATTTAATTAAAACAAGTATAAGTTGAATTAGCATACAATAATTTAAAAGCAACATAATGTTTAAAATATGGCTTCAACATGATAAAAGCACAACTTTCCTTCAAAGAGTTTTGGATCTTGCTTTGGATCTTGATCTTGTGCTTTTGCTCCTCGATCATGAACTCACCGGGCACCTCGATGTCTACGCAAAACGAGTGAAAAAGTAATACATAATGAAAATAGGGAGCAAAATCATCTTAAAAAATTAAATAAAATTGACCAATAAATAGAGCTCGGTTTTACAAATTTTTAGAAACAGGAATCACCTCAATTAGACTTCGTATGAGAGAGAAAGAGCTAAACAAAATCTGAAATAAAAGAAAAACCACAAAATAGAAAAATCCGAATTAAAGGAATTATTTTTGTACTAGAAAATAACATTTAAGATATCATACTCACATCAACAAAGAATTTGATTTTTGGACAAATATTTTTCTGAAGAAAAACTGAATTATGACGTCATGCTAATGTCGCTGCCACATGGCACCTCCAGAGCTTGATACGTGGCGCAACTAGAATATGACACGTGTGCACCCGCATGGACTGAGTCCACGGCTTGGCTTGGGTCTACGGTGAACTCGGCACACTGTGCATATGCACCAGCTAACGCAAGCGTTAGCATCAATGGACACGTGGCGAAGCATAGAGTTATCCACGTTGCGCTACTACGGTGGCGACACGCTGCGGCATTACAATCAATCAGATCCGATCGAACGGTGGCGAATACGGGCGTAGCCAAAACGTTAGAGCGACGTGGCTAGCCCGGTGGGTGACGCGTAGCTTAAGATCTGACCACCCATTACAAAACTGATGATCACCATTGCACAAAGCAGATGAACTGACTGGGATGTAGATCTAACGTGGGCTCAACATGTGGCAGAAGCATGGTCATCCATCCTTGATCCAACAGTGGACTAGGTGGCGAAGCGGGGGTGCAAGGCTTAGACTACGTCCAACGAGTTCCCGTCCCGGGCGTATTCCCTTCGTGATGGGAAAAGAGGCCCGAAGGGAATGACGGCGGTGCTCCAGCGACTTCTCCTCCTGAGCGCGGATCGGAAGGGATAAGAGAGAGAATCCCGGTCGGAGGAGATTCTCTCGCCTTTCCCTTCCACTCGACGAGCGGGTTGACGAGGTCCGTGCACGCGCTGGGGCGGAAGAGGGGACGGAGCGGAGCGGATCTAGGGGCGTGAACCAGTTGACGACGGCAAGGACCGGTGGAAGGCGAAGCAGGCAGCGGCAGTGGTTGATGAGGAGGGAGGAGGTGGGCGTCTTCACCGGTGTGCACGGAGACCTACACCACGTCCACGCGAGGTAAAATTTCCCCCAAATTTTCGCGCGAATTTTTTGATGACTGTGTCATGGCGACCGGATTTTGGAGTGAATGCTAGACGGCGGTGCTCCGATCTAGTGTCAATTAGCTGGATTAGGGTTTTGGGCAGCCGCCATTTAACCGGTAGCTTCGACCTGACTACACTAATAGTCAAGTTCTTCGAAATACTCAAGTTGTTGGAACAAATATTCAAGTTCTTATAGTTCGATCTGACTACGCCATGTAAAGCTCTAATTTCAGATTAACCTGCTATGAACAAATAGTCAATTTCAGATTTAGAAAGAGACAAGTTTCAGATTTAGCTCTAACTCTTAAGCTGTAAGAAATAGTTAAGTTTTACATTTAGCAGTAACAAATTGTCGATTTGCTGGTTTTAGCTATTTGCATTGAGTATTCCTCTCCACTGGATTTAGCCGCCCTAGCAGTCCGGTTAGTGTAGGATGCATAATATATATCTCATTTTGGATGAGATTCATTTCAAGTTCTCATTAGTTTTGGTTTCGGATTTGATTGGTTTTGGTTTTGGATTTGTGTCTAGTTAGGTGATTGGTTTTGGTTTTGATATGCATAATATATATCTCATTCCTCTCCAATGAGATGCATCGCTACTTGTTATATATCTCATTCCTGGGTGGATCCTGGTTTTCATATGGATAATATATATCTCATTCCTCTCCACTGGTTATATTGTCGATTAGCTGGTTCTGGTTATATTGTGGATTAGCTGGTTCTGGTTATATTGTCGATTGTCCATTGAGTATTCGTCTCCATTCAGTATTTCCATTTCAGCTATTTGCATTGAGTATTCCTCTCCACTGGATTTAGCCGCCCTAGCAGTCTGGTTTGTGTAGGATGCATAATATATATCCCATTTCGGATGAGATTCATTTCAAGATCTCGTTAGTTTTGGTTTCGGATTTGATTGGTTTTGGTTTTGGATTTGGGTCTAGTTAGGTCATTGGTTTTGGTTTTGATATGCACAATATATATCTCATTCCTCTCCAATGAGATGCATCGCTACTTGTTATATATGTCATTCCTGGGTGGATCTTGGTTTTCATATGAATAATATATATCTCATTCCTCTCCAATGGTTATATTGTCGATTAGTTGGTTCTGGTTATATTGTCGATTGGCTGGTTTTGGTTTCGGATTTTATATTTTATCTGCTGAAGTGATGAATCATCCCCTCAGTAACTTAATCTACCGAGCCTGTGAAGTCTTGGTTGGGAGGAGCAACAATCTTGTGTTATTACTGGAGGATGCTACTGCTACTTGCCATGGATCCATCCTGTGTTAAACAATCTTGTGTTACTGGAGGTCTGTTGATTCATTCTTTCCCTCATCCTGACTAGCCTATGAAGTCTGCAACTTGTGAGATTGTGTTATCTTTGTTGACATTACATTGGGTAAGAATATATTTTTGCCACCTGAACTGCAAATTAGCTTATCCCTTTTATTTTGGTGAAGTATCATAGTTGTAGTCATTTCTTTTTTGTGCTGCTAGCAGTCAGTTTGAGGCATTGTTTGGCAGACTTCAAATAAATATGTGGTGCTCACAAACTACATATGCTACTTCTAATTTTAGACAGCATAACACATATTATTTCTGTAGATGGATGAACAAACGCTCCTAGCATTTCTGTGAAGCATGAAAGAAAATGTTGAGTTAGAGGTCGAAGCTCTTAGGAAGATAGTAAAAGAGAATTTCAGCCCGGCACAGTGTTGCCATTCTATCGACCTCAATTATGCCCTCCTCGCTGTGGATGCCATCGCTACTTGCTTGGACGAACTGAGCATCAAAGTTGCAGATGTTGTGGCAGCAGCAGAGATTGTAGGCCTTCATGGGGATGTTGATCCTTCAAATGACGTCGACCCTGACGACATTCTCCCTGCTGACTATGTGGAACCACTGGTGCCTTATCAGATTGGCGGTGATGGGGCTAGTTCGGGGGGATCCGAGTTCGATGGATGGGAGTTCGATCACTCGGGGCATCTGGACCGCTAATATGTGTTGTAGATGTTATCTATGGTGGTGTGTATGTAGGAACTATGGTGGAATATGACAACTTGCCATCTCTAATGTTTTGTGTGGTGTGTATTAATATCTAATGTTAATGCTGGAATGTGACAACTTGCCATGTCTGACAACTTTCTATTGTTAAGTTTGTGTACTGTGTACTTAACCTTTCTTGTCATGGAATTTGTAAACAGGGATATCATGGATCCATTTCTAGAGGGTATGCTCAATGAGGGCGGTGATAACATGAACTACAATGATCCTGGGGGCCAGCCAAGCCCGCCGTTGCCGGTGTCGTCCTTCACCCCTGGTTGGTCTGACCTCCATGGGGCGGACAATAGTTTAGCAAAGGGTAAGAAGAAGAAGGGTGCGCCGAAGACTTCGAGGAAAACATGGAAGGCAATGGAGGAAGAGCTGCTAATGTCTGCATGGTTGAATGTGAACCAAGACTCCATCGTTGGCACTGATCAGTCAGCGGAGACCTACTAGGGCAACATTGTGAAGTACTATGAGGAGAATGCCACTGCGAACTGGACTCCGAGATCTGAGAAGGGTTTAATCAATCACTGGCAACGCATTAGTGCGGATTCAAGCAAATTTGCAGCTTACATGGTGAAGGTCGACGAGATTCAACCTAGCGGCACTACTCTCGAAAATAGGGTAAATAAGATAATTGAATTGCCATTTCATATATCCAATTTTGGTTTCCCTTCATGTGCACTTATACATTTGCTTATTTGCCCATTGCAAGATTGCCATGACGATGAAGATGTTCAAGGAAATCGAGAGAAAGCCATTTGGTTTTCTCTACCTTTGGTCCACTCTTAGTCAGCACCCGAAGTGGTGCGCTCACATAGATGCAAAGCGGCAGAAGACCGAGTGTGGCTCGTCCGCACGGTCTAGTGCCGCTGGAGTGTCTATTTCAGGTGTACCGGACGATGTGATCTCCACTGGATCTCGTGAGTTACCAAGGCCAGTTGGTCGTGATGCCGCACTGAAGGCTCGAGCACGGGGTGCATGCGGCAGCACGTCTTCAGGCAGCATGGGGAGTGGCATCTACAAAGATGAGTTAACACAGCTGAACAAGCACAAGGCTGAATTGGTTGAACTATGGCGTGAGGAGGTGTCCATCATGAGGCATAATGAGGAACATCTGCGTAAGGAGGTGTCCATCAAGAGGCACACTGAGGAGGACAAGATCATGGCGATGGATATCAGTACCATGGATGAGGCTTCTCGTGACTACTTCTCGTGTCGCAAGGTGGAGATTATTGCCAAGAGGTACGGGTCATGATAGTTGAATAAACATTGCCAAGCTATATGTTTTGCTACCTATGTGTGTCACGCTTAAGTAAGATTCTGTAATGCATGGATAATGCTATGTGTGCTATTAGAAATGGTTGACTTGTTTGCCTGGTCGAACTTATACATCTGCCTGTTTATTCCATTACAACATAATTACGCTACATTACGACATAGACGACATTGCTACTACATAACCGAGACTTGCTAGTACATACCGACATAGATGACATTGCACAGACAACTAATAGCTTCACGAGTACCTAGCACAACATAGAGATAACGAAACCTAGCACCCTCCATGAATGGACCATAGGTGCTTGACAAGGTCGTCCATAAGCAGGCGATGTTTATTCCTATCACGGATCTCTTGTGTTGTCTCGATGAAATAGAGGACAGACCTGCGCGGCAGACGTGAGATTGGGACGGGGTCATCCATGAAGTCATATATGAATTCCTGGCTGGGACCTTCCCTCTCATCCTCAATAATCATGTTATGTATAATGATACATGCAGTCATGTTATCATGTAAGGTGGATTGGTCCCAAGATCTGGCGGGCCCGCTGACAATAGCAAAGCGAGCTTGCAGTACACCAAAAGCTCGCTCCACGTCCTTGCGCACTGCAGCTTGCACACTACCGAAATGGACATGCTTGTTCCCTCGAGCCACCTAAATTGGTTTCACAAATGTGGCCCACTCGGGGTAAATACCGTCCACCAGATAATACTCCATTGTGTACGTGTTGCTGTTGATGGTGTAGTTGACTAGGGGGCTCGTACCATCAGTTAACCTGGAAAGAACGTTAGATCTATGCAGCACATTAATGTCATTGTGGCTACCTAGCATGCCAAAGAAGACGTGCCAGATCCAAAGATCGTATGAGGCCACAACCTCCAAAACTAATGTGGGCTTGCGAGTATGCCCTGTAAATTGACCCTGCAATGCCTTCAGGCAATTCTTCCAATGCCAATGCATGCAGTCAATGCTTCCAAGCATCCCAGGAAATCCTCGCGCCGCCCCAATGGCAAGCAGACGCTCCGTGTCAGCCTGAGTAGGGGCTTGGAGGTACTCATCCTTGAATACTGTCGTGCCCCGAATTTGCAAATCCTGACACTCTGTGTATTCAGCACTAGTCTAGGATCGCGCTAGTGCACACAGGCTAAACAGGGTTTAAAGTACCAATAACATACACAGCGGAATAATATTAAAGTACTTCAAACATCTATATAAACGAGTGTACGAACTTATGGTCATCCTTATAATAGTATGCCACACAGGGTTTACAATAATCAAAGTAACAAAGGTTCAACAGCGGAAAAAAAATAAATCTTCATAGTGCTCCATCTCCTGCCACAGGTGCCCTGACAAAGGCTTGATCCCTAGTTATCAAGCTCTTCAACAAACTCTTCCTCGTATCCAGGCGTAGTCTCCTCTTCTGGTAAATTTTGTCCGCAAGGGTGAGTACACACCGTACTCAACAAGTCATGCACAGAATGCAGTTCTATTACTACATGCATGGCTTGTTACAATGGAATAGCTTTACTGGTTATTTTGCTTTTGCAATAATATTTTAAACTACTACCTATTTAGGTTGAAAGCATCAAAACCATATAACCATTATATATCTCAAGTTGTTTTCCACATTGTTTTGGACACACAGTCCCTAATCAACATTCATCATTAACCCTGGCACACAGCCTTTCACCCCATTTTATTTTCAAACACTACCCCTTGACTGTAATCCCCGAGCATTGTCCAGTACCGTGGACTCGGCTATTCGAACAGTTTTGACACTCTGCAGAGGTTGTACACTTTACCCACAAGATACAGTCGCACACCACAAAGGCGATTAACCGTAACAAAGTTTTTCAGAGACTTCTATCTTAGCCTAAGAACCTCTCCGTGTTGCCTTCACTATCACTTCCCTCACTCAGAGCCGAAGTATAGGACCGACGAATACCGTTGGATAGGGTATCAAGCAAGCACGTGCACGCCTCCCATCTGATTACCCCGTGTAACTGCCACCCCGATGTATCAAAGGTAAGACATCAGAATCCTACTAAACTAGGTCTTCCCATTCAGACATGTGATTGTACGAGAGACTCAGGTCAAAGGCTTGCAAGGTAAGGTCCTTAACTGACCAAGGCAAGACTTCCTTCTCTCATATTTTGGCACACAGCCCTCACAACACTCAAACCCACCAAATGCCACACAGGCCCACCTGGCACGAAGCCTCGGTCCACTTACCCCAGTCTAAATCAATTCCCATCCCAAGTGGTTTAACGGTGCAACACATGCCCGTAATCCTCCTTCATGTAGAACCACACAGGTCTCTACATTCCAGTATCAATACCAACATCATTCCACCTTTTATCAAAATGCATTCACTATTCTTTAGTCAATGTTGCTTTTGTAATCCAAACAGAATTGTTCACGTTATAAGCATGGCTAAGCAACTATTCACGGTCTAACCTCCCGTGTTGGCATACTATTAACAACCAACTAATATTACCAATCCTAGGTTATCAAAGGAATCATGGCATACAAATATTATTAACAAGGCGGTAATAACAATTAGGTTAATTAGCTAATTCACCCAAAAATTAAGTCCATTTTTAGTTGAATTAGCATGCATAGTTTGAAACAAAATATATTTCAAAATTTAGGAGCAACATGGTCAAAGCATAACTTACCTTCAAAGAGTTGCTGATCCTGGTCCGGAGCTAAGTCTTGTACTGGAAATTCTCCCTCGTAATTCCCCGGCAAATCAACGTCTAATTAAAATCAACATACACACAATAAATATATTTTATAGAGAGCAAACTCATCTCTAAAAATTCAACAAAATTCACCAATAAATAGATCTTGATTTTACAAATTTTTAGAAATTAGAATCACTCAAATCGGAGTTAAAACGCAAAAGTTATAACCATTTGAAGTTTTAAAATAAATCAAAAAGAATAAACCGAATTTCTTCATTTATTTTTATACGGAAAATTCGGCATTTATGACGTCAACATAACTAATAATGACATCAGCACCGAAAACATTTTCGGTCGAATATATTTATTAAAGAAAATCGAAATTATGACGCCAAAGACAAGTGGGTCCCATGACGTCACTGACCGTCAGAGAGGTCCCACTGCACAATCACCGATAGATCCAACGGCTAATATTCACACATCTATGAGTACACGGCGCGATCCGCCTCGCCGACGCACGTGGCACTATCCTAGCCATTCATTTTAGATCTTGCCACGACTACGGTTTAAAGATGAGGCTTATTCACACATCTATGTACACGGGCGATTAAAGGTGACGCCATTCATTTTAGGCGCAATCGAGAGCGTTGATCGTGGATTGGACGGTCGAGGAAGCTCCCGAGACTCAACGATGGCGCGGCGAGGAGAGATGGCCAGAGAGGAAGAAGATGACCACGCGCACGGCGTTCCAGTGATGCTCCGGCGAATTGAGGTAGCTCCACGGGTGCGGCTCGTCATGAGGAGTACTCCGGTGGTCACAACGGCGGTGGAGGGTCACCGGAGAGGGCGCAAACAGCGACGGAATGGCTACGGACTTCGGCGAGCAACTGCGGCTAAACGACGGCGAGAGAGACGGTGTGGGTTGGGGCAAACGACGTGTAGAGCAAAGGGGAATCCGGCGAGGTGACCAATGGGCTTTATAGCCTCGGCGTGCGTGCCCAAACGGCGATTAAACGCGTCGGTTTCCCTCGGCAGCGGCGGCGGCGGTGGCGTTACGGAGGTGAAAGCGGCGACGCGCGCCAACTGCGTCGCGTGCACGGCGCGACTAATCGACGCCTCGGCGATTTAAGCGGCGCGGTAAACTCGGTTTCCAATCAAGATCGCACGGGTGAGGCGGTGACGTTAGGGTTTCCCAACCGGTTGGGCCATGCGTCGCGCATGGTAACGGGCCGCCCAACACTATTCATCACATTTTCAATTGATTTTTGAATAAAAATAATTCTAAAAATTCATTTAAATCATTTGAGGCATTAAAAATATCAGAAAAATTCTAGAAAAATTCCAGAAAATATTTTAGGACATTTTGAACTCAAATAAAATATTTTCACTTATATTTTATTAAAACTTTTCATTATTAAATTAATTTCCAAAGAAAAGTCTATTTCCAAAAATCCATTTAATTCCAAATAAATTCTGAAAATTCTCAAAAATTCAGAATAAATTATAAAATTCAAAATAGCCAAATTTTTGGGATGTTACAAATACCTCGACTATGGCCCGAACAAACTTCTTTAGGGCTTCAATGGCAGTGCTACCGCCAATACGAACGTACTCATCAGTAGTATCACCAGAGATACCATATGCAAGTTGACGGATAGCAGCGATCATCTTTGAAGAGAAGACAAGCCCAGCCTTCCGGCACCATCTCTCCTCTACTCGAACCAATCATCATGTGCCTCGACAGCACTTGCAATCCTAACGAAGAGGTTCTTACTCATCCAGAACCTGGAAGGGCATAGAACATATCAGCGAAATAGCGGGTGTCATAGTCGAAAAGTACCATGTATCACATACCTACGCTTGAAGAATGCGTGGCCGTACACGGGCGTGTCGAAGAAGTAGTCATTGTATAGCCTAGCCGCACCCTCGAGGTGTCCTCGCACCACCGCCCGCCAGAATCGAGCCTCCCACCGGGGCGCTCTCTTGTGCTGCTAGTTCTCCTCCTCAGTGGCAATGCGGGCAAGCAGATATTCCTCTTCATTCTCCAGCAACATAGCTTGATGAGCCCGTAGAGAAAAGCTCGGACCACTACGAAACCAACTCATAGTTCTTCCTAGGACACACCTGTGATGATGTTTGCCACTACATGCAACCTCCTTTAAATAGACAATATTGAACTGATGCTGCCTCTGCACATGCTACTTCCTTCGCCGGTAAGCAACCTATATGAAATTATGACTTCCTTCTCCGGTAAGCAACCCCATATAAAATTGTTACTTCCTTCTCCGGTAAGCAACACATATAAAATTATTACTTCCTTCTCCGGTAAACAACACATATAAAAATTAATTTTCTTTTGTCCTACAAAGTACATGATACATCATAAATACATCAAATACATTTATCGTACATAGGGTACAACATTTGGCGGTTATGGTATATTGTTATAATATGGATGAAGGGATGGAAAGGGAATAGGGAAGGGATGCTGTTGGAGAAGCAGTCTGGGAAGAGAATGGAATCAGAGAAGGGATTCTCGTTAGAGGATGGGAAGGGAATGGAGTATTGGGAAATCGCTTCAGATAGTCTTACCACGGAGGTGAAGCGTGGCACGATCGTAACCTTGCAATCATGATCGGACGGCTCCAGGGCTACGCACATAGCTGCGGAGCAGCGAACACATGGCACGACGCAACCCATCAATCCAAGATCCAACGGCGGGGATGCGTGGCGGCTAGGGTTAAGCAGGGAAATGGGCCAGTGGGTTGGCGATGCGAGGAAGATGGGCTGGACTTGGCGGGTTTTAGCCCAAACACTATTCACCGAATTAACTAAATATTTTTTAATAAAATAAATACCCAAAATTAGAAATAGCAAAAATATAGGAAAATTCTAGGAAATATTTTCAGTCATTTTGAACTTAAATAAAATATTTTCAACAATGGTTTATTAGAATTTTTCTAATAAATACATAAAAGATGTCAGAAGGCTTAAATAAATAAATAAATACAAAATAAAATAAATAAAATTCAGAAAACTCATAAAAACATAAAATGCATATTAAATCCTTAAAATGCAAAAAATTGGGTTGTTACAATCTCCAAATTCAATTCAACCTTGTCTCTTCTTTTGTTTTCCTATCTTGTTCGAAATGGGCTTGGGCCTTGCCTTCTTGCACCTTGGTCAAGTGACCTTGCTTCCCATTTGGGCCTATGCGCCTCCCCTCTTAGCTAAGTGGGCTTGGCTCATTGGGTGGCCTGTGCTGCCTTGTAGTCCTTCTATATGGTTTCCATCCTCTCTCTCCTTCCATTGGGTTCCACCATTATACATTGATGCAATTTGACTTTAATTGATATTTGTGCAATTTGTTATGCATACGTCACCATGGACACCCTCCACTGCGGATCTTGCACCATGGACTACCTTGTCATTGGCTCTAACAACAAATGCCTTGTCGTCCTCGAGGACTCTCCTGACTGCAACTGCCTCAATAATAACCACCCCACCATTCCAGCCAACTTGATGAGACTCCCGAAACTATCCATGTCATGTCATGTTCCTAAGCATCCTCTTCATTCCACTTCAAACCAATTTGGGTTTGGTCCACTAGAGCACAATGCCGCCATCATCTTCCCCATTTGTGGTCAAGAACTGCCACCACCATCTTGCCTCCGATGAGATTCCAACCAATCACTCTCTATCGAAGCATCTTCATGCCTCTCCCTTCCTTCTGCAACTCCTAATTTGGGCCTCCCTTTTTAGTTCGCTGCCACGTGGAGCTCACCTTACCATCCTTAGCTCATATTGGAGCTTCTCCGCATCCACCGACAGCATCAGTGAGTTCCTCCCTCTTCCTTGATGCTCATGCTCGTGCTAATAGCCCCTCTCTCTGTCCCAGCGCCAACCTGGCCACCATGTCGCCTTCCCACTGCAGTGGTCTACGAGATGATGAAGGGCACCGAAGCATATGTTGTTGGAGCTACTCAAGATCTTCAAGGTGAACACCAAGATGCTAGGATGACACAGAGGCTGATGTGGATGCACACATGCATACCATGTTAGTGAAACTGGTTCATATAGGCGCCACATCAGACAAAACCTTCATGGTTTGAGGTCTCGATTCGAACAATTTCAGAGTTCAGAATTGAAAATCGAATCAATGCCAAAGTTCAGGGTTATAGAAAATGATGTGACAGCTGCAGCACATAGACGGTTATCTCAGACAGTGCACAGATTTAGAACAAGGTATATAATTGTTAGTTTTGTACAAGTAAAACATGAACTACTGAAGTGCCCATATTTTCCTATCCAAGGTACGCAATTGCAGATCAAGACAACCACTCCTCCCGATCTAACATTCAAAATCTCTTTACCTCGATGTTTCAAGACATTTCTCCACTATTATTGTAACTTTAATAACATATGATATCTGCGAACTTCTGCAGCCACATAGTATATCTACCTCAGATGGAAAATTTCTTCCTATATGTATTAATTTTGGTTACAACCTCTCTAGAATTGCAGACACGAATGTCAGAGTAACCTACAGAACCTGATCCTCTGTAAGATTCAATGAGATTTCTTTGAAGCAACAGATCTAGGTAGAACAACATGTCCTCTTAGAAGCACCAGATGAATCAGAAACATTGATTGTGGTCCCTCGAATTGGCGGACCAGTACCTGCCGCCTCTTGGGCAGCAAGTGCCTTCTTGCTTATAATATCATGAATCTCCAAAAGGATGGTCTGAAATGCTTTCTCAACATTAATCGCCTCCAGTGCTGATGTCTCTAGGAAGGATAGACCCTCATTCTCTGCCAATGCCTGACCATCCTCCTCTGGAACCGATCTCAGGTGATTAAGGTCAGATTTGTTGCCAACCATCATAATGACAATGTTGGAATCTACATGGTCGCGAAGTTCATGAAGCCACCTATGAATGTTTTCAAATGTTTGCTTCTTTGTTATGTCATAGACTAAAAGTGCTCCCACAGCGCCCCTGTAGTAAGCACTGGTAATTGCACGGTACCTCTCTTGTCCAGCAGTGTCCCAAATCTGAGCCTTGATGGTCTTTCCTTTTATCTGTTTTAATAGTTTAAAACCTCAATTAGAAAATAACAGGACCCTACAGAAAGAAGTTGGAAAGCAACGGAGATTGTCTTAACATACAATCCATTGCAACCAACAGAAATAAAGGAGCAAACGACTATTAGCATATAAAATAAGGCAATTTGTAATCGTAAATTAAACATCATAAGTTCATAACAGACGATGTGAGCTAGCTCAGGAAGATTTTTTATAAATAAAGTAAAAAAACTAACACCACATAGGCATATAGCACATAAATACTTTGACAAGGACTTTAGCATCCTCATTTAAAGTGATGATTCATTAGGAATGTGATATCCAGGATGGAGTATGAATCTATGAGATAACCAGAATAACACCTCAAGACGCATTGGTTGCCTGAATTGTACTGAACATCCCATAGAAAAATATTTGATCACTGAACTAACATGTAGATGGGAAAAGGAAAATGATGACACACAGTATCAAAAAAGGGTAAAAAAGGGCTATTGGTAGATAATGAATTGAAGGGATCATATGCGCAATTCATGGCATTCATGTACAACTAGCAGGTGTTTTTCCTTGACATAACAGGTGAACATTGCAAATGCAAAGCTGATAAGATTATTGCTATCCTAAACATGGGACTTAAGAAAAATATTTTTGAATATCTATGCAATAAGCATTAAGCAGCATCAACATACTGGGTTTATTGGACAAGAACAACTCTAATGAAGATTGATATTCTTAGTAACATCATCAATCATGAAAGCTTGAAAAGAAGAGCTTATGACTTTTCTAAAGGAAGGCCAGGTTTCTAAAAACAGGATAAGGAAAAATAGCATGACTATTGATACATATTTAAGTAGCAAATTATTTGGTACCACAGCAAAAATACACATAGGAGCTAAGACTCCATATATCACATGGAATGAACTATTTTATTCATTAATCCTGTGGTATTTCCTGGAAGAAGTTCAACACTATGAATCCTGATAATAACTTTGATTCTCTCCATAATGTTCTTGGCAAACTTTTTTACTTCTCCAGTTCTCCAAAATCTCAAGAATAACAATGTTGCAAAACAGGCTACATTTGAAACCTAAACTTCTATTACAACAGAATAGAGTCAGGCAGTGCTCTAATCTAACTGCCACATGTTCAAATAAGGAAGTGGAATAACCATGCGTAAGAGACTGACCCCTTAAAACAAGGACCCAAAAGTTGCCAGCATTTCTCTCCAACACATTTCAATCTATGGTGGCCTAATGTTAGGCTTTGGACCGATTCTGACGTTTTTCAAACTTTTGGGGGTGTACCTGGCACCCAACCTAGTTCCCCTGCCCACAAGGCCACAACTGTATGCCGGAAAAGAAAAAGATGTTCAGACGTGCAATAATAAATGAATCTGCCATGTCTTAAATTTTCTTTAAGACTTCCAGTAAGATCCAAAAGTTGATAATAGCCCTAAGGTGGGGATTCAAATCGAACACAAGAGCCCCAAAACAGGGATAAATTAAAGGGTGGCATTTCTGTAACAACAAGAACAAAATTGTTTGGTTCATTTCATCTATAGAGGTGCAAGTATTTTACGACATATTTGCTACCATGGATGCTCACATTCTCCATGATTTTTTTGTTTATATTTAATGCATATACATATTTATTTTAAATATAATTTGAAAAAAAAATGCAATCTGACAATGATTAAAACCACAGTTGGGTTGGTTCTAATCATATTTCTGTCCGCCACATCTCCTAACAATCACTCCAACATCACACAGAAATAAAAAAAATGGTCCCATTGGTAATTCTTTTACTATCTGCTCCAATTGTTCGGGATACAATATAAGCAAAATGATTTGTTGCAATCAAACAGCCAAACAGGAACAATCCAGCTTACTAGTGCGCAAATAATCCGCAATCTGCACTCACCATCTAAAGCTAAAGGTTTAAACATGGCAAACAATTGATCTCAAGCTACTTCTGCAACACAAGTGCTGAGACAAGCTATCACCTCTATCCTCGCACAGATCAAATGCACGCAAGCAATTACCCGAAACAAGACACTAATCGTGACACAATAGCGTGAGATCTTGGGGACGGGACCTGGATGGTGCGGGTGGCGAACTCGACGCCGATGGTGGACTTGGACTCGAGGCAGAACTCGTTGCGCGTGAACCGCGAGAGTATGTTGGACTTGCCGACGCCGGAGTCGCCGATCAGCACGATCTTGAACAGGTAGTCGTACTCGTTCTCCACCCGGTGCGCCATCCAACCCAAGAACTCCCCAGATCGGACCCTGCGCAAGAAGATCCACCCAAGAATTGGCACAAGAAAGAAACCCCAGGAATTGGATTGAGGTGTCGAGAAGGCCAAGAATTGCACCTCGGGGTGTGGAAGGAAGAAGCAGGGGAGATTGGATTCCGGTGTTGGTTTCTTGGTGGTGGTGGTGGGAAGAAAAGGGCGAAATGGGACGAGATGATAAGAGAAAACGGAAACCAGCAGAGGAGTTGGGCTGAGAAAGCGGTCAGGAGGATTCTCCGGGGACTTACGGAAAAAGGGGGAAAACAGAGTAGGAGAATTTGGGGAACGCTGGAGAAGAAATATCTAAACGACCTATACTTGAGACTAGGCTATTCCTCCAGCATCGCCTCCATGAATTTGGCTCAAGCTAACCGCCATTGAATGAGCTCAACTTTTTTTTATTTTTACAAATTGATCTGACTTTGTGCAGAGAACCATAGATACATACCACATGACACATATACCTTTTCTACCCACACTAGTAAATTAATTAAAGGCTTCACATCCTCTATGTGTAGGAACACGTTGTCACACCTAACATACATACGTGTATATCTTTTTTTTTAAGTGGTGCGCACGAGCACCGAACTAGACTCAAACACTAGTGAGCAAGAAGCAACGCTCGCTCTTCACCAGCTAAGTTAAGCTCATTCTCAGCAAGTAAGATTTTACTATGGTAGTTGACGATAAGGCAGATAAGCGAGGTACAATAACCATGGAAAATGTTTTATATAAATTTTGGCCTTTTGTTTTTGGAATTGCTAAACTTATACACTTATTTTTTTTAATATGCTTTAGTATTGATATGATTATTGCACTTTCCTTGGTATTGTTTATTTTGGAAATTATCTCATGAGGATTAGCATTACATTCTTTTTAATCGATGTGCCTGGGAGTTGATTTAGGGTGGAGCTACTGTGAGCAGTAAGTCCTCTGCATTTAAAAATTAATTGGAATGTGCAGAGCTAACTAAAACACTATACTTGAAACTGATAAAGTCCTAGATCTGAAGCGACTAGAAGATAGCTTGGATGATATCTCTTTGCATTTAGTATATTGAATCAAGTTTCATTTCTATTTAGTTCATTTCCCTGATGACCGAAGAACAACTTGCAACATAATTTGGGATCGTGGAAGGTTTAAAATACACAAACAAAAACTTGAAATAATAAAGCCATTTTTTGCAGAAATACCGGAAAGGGCCATTTTTTCTTTCAGAAGTGGTTTTGTTAGCCTGGTTGTATACAGATAAGGATTATAATATCATTTCATCACATGACTGTTCTAGTCAATGACCTATTTCTTGCTTCTGAATCATAGGTAGATGTTTTCTAAAGACCCATCTTATTGCATTTCATTGTGTTTGCTTCATTTACTGTTGGTTCGTGCCCCCCACCAAATGCCCTGTGTTGACTTCCATCAATGGATAAATTGCTGCTGCAATGCGAAAACTCGTTGAAATTGGCTTTCAAATTTGTCGAGCTGTTTTCTGTTCCTAATATTTCATCCAAGAGTTGTCATGTCCTAATTCCAAATCGACTACCATGAGCTTGATTAATAAGTTTCACTTGCTTCCCCAGGAAATATACTAAATGTTATTAGATGTTGCCTTGTGATTGGAAGGGAGATGTTGCCAGTGCTGGTTGCTAGAGGTCTGTAAACTTTGTGTAGTCCTCATTCAGCTGGTGAGCAAACACTGAACTTCTGTCTATGAATCATTGTTCCTACTGTAAATAAGTAAATGTCAAACAACCTGATGTCTGTCGAGCTCGCAAACAGCACACTGTTCTGCCCAAATATGAATCTTGTACATCAGACAGGCAAGCCACAGGTGTTTCTGCTTGATTACTATGAGCTATGCATCTGAGCACCAGGTCTGGCTCATACATGATTTTTGCTACGCCAATTTCGGCGATACGGTTACAAATACTGGAGCGACTTCAGTCAGTGTCATTTCTTTGATCAATTGCTACAGTTTATACTAGATGTCTCCGGGTACAAAGTACAGTGATCTGACCTGACAGACATACAACATCACGAACAAAAACGAAGGATGCCTAGTAAATAACTAAACATTACTACCAGTTATTGAGATCCAAACTCATGAGCAGCAGACTCAAATGAAAAGAGAAAAACAAGACAATTTCTACAACCTTCCATGCCTCAGATTATCATACATAATGCACACAGAATGACACACAAAACGCACTCGGCCAAGGCAATTAGGACCTCCAAGAATACAAGCATACACACATACATACATGATGTCATGATACATGTCAGTTGCATCGTTTCTCTCTCACGATTCACCGCGCACAAGATTTGAAGGACAAGAAAATGTAGTGGAAACATCATAATGTAGTGACCATTTTGGTGGCGTTTCTTGATCCGGCTCAGCTAGCTAGCGGGTGAAGGCGTAGAACACGATGCCGATGTAGATCAGCATGGCCGCCGGTACGAGCGTGACTAGCGGGATGACCGCGCCCCAGGCCGCGGAGCCGCCGTCGCCGCACCCGAGCCGCCCGAGCTTCACCTGCACCACATTGACCAGGGCCATCATCAGGAACCCGCACCCGCACACGGACCCCACCGCCGACGCCAGGATCCCCACCCGGAGCGCCGCCCGGTTGATCCTCGCAGTCCGGCTGACGGCGGCGGAGCCGGAGGTGGAGGCGCGGCGGTACTGGGGATAGGTGCGGACGATCTGCTTGAGGCAGAGCGCGACGAGGCTGGAGAAGAGGAAGCAGGCGAAGGCGAGGACGTGGAAGGAGACGAGGTCGGACTCGACGCGATCCCCGGCCGCGCAGGCGGTGCCCAGGCGGTCGGCGCCGTTCGCG